>JBBGZY010001077.1:1885000-2117500 GCA_037952925.1 Lithobates clamitans | reverse complement strand
ATGAATAAATGGATCTTTTTTGAGTTTAGCAAAAGACTTTATGTGTTTTCTTTTAAATCATTGATTTTACACACAATGTTAAATTAACAAGGGACAACAATCTCATTGAGTTTTAAAAAAACACACAAAAAATACATTACTAATGTTAAGAATGTTCAAGTGGTAAGTCTTGAAAAAAAAAAATATACATAAACAAAAACGGTGCTTTGGGTTAACTTTATCTAAAAAATAAAAAATAATCACTAGAAAAAAAAAAAAAGAATAATGGGTTCTTTGTGGTAACTTTACAAACCTAAAAAAAAAAAAAAAAAATAAGGGAAAAAGTATTATTAGTATGGAAACATTGTTTATAAAAAGCATACTATATCATTCATGAGATCAAAGAGAAAAATAATTCAGAAATCAGTTTGGGAGAACTCTGATTATGAACAGCAAAACACCTTCGTTCTTTAGAGCATTCGTAAAGAAGAAATAAAATGCGCTGCATTCAACGATCACAGATTTTGCAGCGTGATGAATGTGCTACCTACAATACGAACACTAGTTTTACTAGACCGAGTGCTTCCGTTTAGTTTTTGCTTATGAGCATGCGTCATTTTTTTGTCCGTAGGACTAGCATACAGACGAGCGGACTTCGGGGTCCGTCGTAGTTACGACGTAAAGATTTGAAGCATGTTTCAAATCTAAAGTACGTCGGATTTGAGGCTAAAAAAGTACGTTGAAAGTCCGAAGAAGCCCACACACGATCGGATTACCAGCCAGCTTTAGTCCGTCACGTTGGACTTTTGTAGACGAAAAGTCCGACCGTGTGTACGCGGCATTAGTGTCTTTTTTTATCAGTTGAATATAAGATTATGAAAGACAATCATTTGCACCTAGCTACCTGATTTATCATTTTAAAAATGTCTTTTTTTCTTCTTTTTCTGGCATATTCACCCAAGGTCCCTTAGTGTGTAGAGGGAGGCTTTGGGAACAACCTAACTGCCATACCAACATTACTAAACCTACAGATCTCCACGTCAGTAGGATCTAAGACGTTCCTCAGATTCAGTGCCACCCCTGATCAAACCCTTCTGTTTTATAAAGGAATACCATACTTTGCTTAACAGGAAGGGATTTTTGGTTGCTTTTGACCCGCTCACTGTAGACTGACTAGTTATAACAGTATCAGTAGTTGCAGTAATGCTTTTCAAGGGGGAATTCCCCCCTTTCTCAAGCTTTGAGAAAGGAAGATAAATGCTGAAAATGTATTGCCTGGTTAATGCACATGATCCAAAATTCAGCGCTACTGCTCTCCCAGTAATCTGGACACCAACAGTGTAGCAGAGTCACTGGGAGAGCAAAATAGTAATGCTTTGGCTGTTTAGCTTCACGCTGCTGGCAGTGTAGGTTGCTGACAAGTAGACTATTTCACTTAACATGTGAATGCATTTTATGGATTATATTTAGTAAACCTAAAGCTTTTTATTTGTGTTAAAAAATGTGCGAGCAATTAATTTGCCTCGCACACCAATGGGAGCGTGACAGTTATAAAATATAGTTTAAAGCCCATAGCAACAGGCAGTCTTTAAATGTTGCAATGTAATTGGTTCAGGAGGTCACATGGTCACAACTGCCAGGGCACGAGCTAATAGAAATTATTTAAAGTTAAAAAATCTGCGCAACAATTTTCAGTTGGCGCTCAGCAGGAGAAGAAGAAGCTGCAACCACTTACTATGAAAACTTTACTGCCTCAGCTGCTTGAAAGGGCTGAATCGGCTAATGGCGATGAATGGATGCGTCGCTGCCTGGCTATGGATCCTCCACATACTGACATCCCACAGGGTTCGTCATCACTGTATTCCTTGGCACTTTCAGTGCCTTCTCTAGAGCATCAGGTTTACAATTCTTGGATCCCGGACGGTACGTGATATGCATTTGAAATCGGGTGAAGAAGAGAGCCCATCTGGCTTGTCTAGGTCTGAGACGTTTAGCTGTACAGACGTATTCCAAATTCCTATGATCAGTGTAGACAAGTATAGGTTGTGAGGCTCCTTCCAATAGATATCGCCATTCTTCCAGAGCCAGTTTAATAGCAAGGAGTTCCTGGTCTTCTACATCATAGTTCCTTTCGGCTGGGGGCAACTTCCTGGAAAAGAAGGCAACAGGATGCAAGATAGCTGTGGTTTCGTGGCTCTGAGAAAGGACTGCCCCAACCGCAATCTCTGAAGCATCGACCTCGAAAATGTAAGGCAGGGCTGGGTCGTGATGATGAAGGACCGGGGCAGAGGTAAATTGCTTCTTGAGTTTGTCGAAAGATGTTTGTGCTGAGGGGGACCACAGAAAATGGCTGTTTTGCTTGGTGAGTTGTGTGATAGGTAAAATTATTGACGAGAAGCCTTTGATGAATCTTCTATAAAAATTGGCGAATCCCACGAACCTCTGGACGCTCTTTTTTTTTAATCAAAGATAAAGTTTATTGAGCATAATAGTCAGTACATATTAGAAATATTAAAGTACAAGGTATGACAAACACTGGAAGCGGATAGATTAGCTTATGCACTGAGGGTCTTGACAGATTATTGTAAAACGATGTCAGGGTGTGTCTTTTACTCACATTAGTAAGAGGTTTGGTCATAAGTAAAATTAAGTGCCATTAAGCCAACAGTCACATACATACAATGTATTGCTAGTCTGTACACGTAGAGGCCTCATTTAACCATCTGTCCCATATTTTGTGATATTTGGCTGGACAACCGCGGTGGGTGTACAGAACTTTTTTGTAGGGTAGAGTGAGGTTCTCTGCTCCCTTCCACTGTTGCACAGTGGGGGGGTCAGGCCGAAGCCATAACTGGGCAACTTGCAACCTGGCCATGAAAAGGGACTCCTGCATAAATATTGATAAATATTTCTCCTCCTCCGAGACTACGAGCAAGCCAAGCAAACATTGGCGAGGGCATAGTGTCAGAGGGGAGCCCATTTGGTCATGGAGAAATTTGACCACTTGCATCCAGTAGTCCTGAATAATTGGGCAAGACCATATTAAGTGGTAGTATGTACTGAGGGTGCTTCCGCATCGGGGGCAGTCTGGAGTTGCCTCCGGCCTGTATTTAAGGATGCGTGCGGGGGTGAGATAAGATCTGTGGAGGATGTATAAGTGAGTGAGGCGGTCGGATAGTTTCGGGGAAACTTTTGTGCAAGTCTCGAGTATGTCCCCCCACTGGTCATCATCAAAGGCCCCAGTGTCTGCCTCCCATTTAACCCTTAACTTTTGTGCGTGGCTGGTGGCCATGGGTAGAAGGAGGATGTTGTATAGGGTGGAGATCAGTTTTTTGGGGTCATCACCCAGGAGTAAGTCTGTAACTGTCACCACTTCCAAAGTGGGAATAGAGTTGTTAAACTGAGATTGAAGGGCGTGGCGTATCTGGAGGTACCTGAAGAACATATGGTTAGGAAGGGCGAATTCATCCTTCAGAGCCTGAAAGGGCCTGACCTCCCCTCCCGCAACAACCTGGTACAGGTATATGATTTTATAGATGATCCATAACTTGAAATCAGGGATGGTCAATAGTTCAGGGAGCTGGGGATTATCTCATAGCGGAGTATGAGCGTGGATAGGGGGAGCTCCAATAATGGCGAGTGACCGGTGCCAGACTCTGCTGTGATGTTGTAATAGTCGGTTCCCGCCCGTAGGACTGGAGTTACCCCTATGTTTGCAAAAGAGTATCTGGAAGGGGTGAGCCACTACGTCAGGGGCATGTGTGCATGCTAGGATAGTGTAGCGAAGCCTGTCATGCTTGTTGAGATAGTAAAAGTGGGACAGTTGGGAAGCTAAATAGTAGAGTGCGAGATCAGGGGTGGCCGTGCCCCCAAGACGGGTAGGGCATTTAAGGGTCTGCCATGATAGCTTATGTCTGGAAGTGCCCCATATGAATGTGTTAAGTATAGACTCGAGGGACCTAAACACATGGACTGGGATATACAATGGGGCATGCCAGAATAGGTACAACAGCTTGGGAAGGAGAATCATCTTCACCAAGCTGTTGCGACCCATCACCCCCAGAGGGAGTCTGGACCATATTTGTGTCTTGTTTTTAAGATATTTGAAAATTGGTTCAATATTTAGGTGTATGTAGTCTGCTAGGGATCGTGAACACTGTATGCCGAGATACTTGAGCTGGCTGGTTCTTATCAGTGGGAGGGGCACCTGAGTATTCGCTGGGACAGAGACATCTATGGGGAGTATTTGAGACTTAGACCAATTGATTTGTAGCCCTGAATAGGTCCCATGCTGCTGGATAAGCTGCAGGGCCGCAGCCAGCGAGGGACCAGCGTCAGATAGATAGAGTAGCATATCGTCAGCATATAAACTAAGTACCTCGGTCAGCTGCCCCCGGCGGAGGCCCCTTATACCAAGGTGCGCTCTGATGGCTATGGCCAATGGCTCGACAGCTAGGGCATACAGCATGGGAGAGATTGGGCAGCCCTGACGTGTTCCCCTTGACAGCAAGAATGGGGTAGACATTTTTCCGTTGACCTGGATCCGGGCAGTGGGAGCCTGGTAAAGGAGTTGGAGCCATTAATGAACCTGGGGCCAAAACCGAACCTATGGAGGCACTCCCAGAGGTAGCTCCACTCCGCAGAATCAAACGCCTTGGCGGCGTCCAAACTGACCACTACCCTGGATCCAGTCTCGTCATGTGTAGCTTGAAGATTAGTAAATAGCCTTCTCAGGTTGAATGCAGTGTTCTTATTGGGCATAAAGCCTGTTTGGTCATGGTGGTTGAGGCTAAGAATGACTTTATTGAGTCTCATGGCTAGGATTTTAGCGAGAATTTTCACGTCCAATTGAAGGAGAGAGATTGGGCGGTAGGACTCAGGCTGGAGTGGGTCTTTGTCAGGTTTGGGAATGAGGACAATCAATGCCTCGCTCATGGTGCGCGGGAGTGTGCCTGATGTGTATATGTGTGAATACAAAGCCTCTAGTCTGGGAATGAGGACCTCCTGGAACTGGGAGTAAAACTCCAGAGGAAGGCCGTCTGAGCCAGGGGCCTTTGACGCTGGGCGGTTCGCTATCGCCGCTTTGATGCATTCCTCAGTTATAGGTGCCTCCAAGGTTTCTACCTGTGTGACTGAGAGGGAGGGAAAGTCTATGTTGTCTAGGAGAGAATGCAGTTCGTCCACAGGACGGTTGGTTCTAGAGGTGTAGAGGTCAGCGTAGAATCTTTTGAATTCGTGAGCAACTTGTTCAGGGTCTGTGAGCATGGTACCATCCTGTGAGCGGAGCTGAACCACCACCGGAGGCGAATGGTCCAGGTGGGCCATGTAGGCTAAAAGTTTCCCCGCTCGTTCCCCATGCTCAAAGATCCTTTGTTTTCTAAAAAATATTCCCTTCTTTGCTTTCTCGAAATGTAAGTTGTCAGTAAGCCTGGATTGCAAGCGTAGTTGGGCAGAGTTTGAGGGAGTTGGGTGCAGGGCCGTCTTTAATACTGATTGGACCCTGGGCAAAACTTTTCTTGGGCCCCCTCTTCCATGCAGTTTCACTCTCCACCTGCTCTGAGACATACATTAAATAGCAGCGAGACTCAAAATCAGTTTGCTGAATCAGATCAGGCAGCTATTGCGATTGGTTGCCAGAGGTTACAGTGTATCATTACCGCTCACTGACTGGTTGCTAGAGGTTACAGCACACATTACGGCTCACTCATTAGTTGCTAGAGGTTACAGCACATGATTTCCGCTTGTTGATTGGCTGCTAGAGATTACTGTGGATATGAGTTCAGGGGGACATGATATACATATCAATGCCGCCGGCCGTCGCTATTTACATATGAATGGCGGTAATTTACATGTAAACACAGGGTCTGCAGGTAAGTCATCTGTACACAACAAAAGGGCAGAGCTGGGCAGCGTTAGTAGCAGCATTTCACACTGAGATATTTGGACACAGCACGGGACTAAAACCTCAAGGGATGAGGGAAATGAAACCAGGATAGTTGGCAAGTATGAGGCAGCTGCTTTGGGCCCCACAACAATGGCAGGGCCCAGGGCAGCTGCCCCTTTTGCCCTGCCTTAAAAACGGCCCTGGTTGGGTGTGACAGAAAAGCCTGTTCGAGGGAGCTCAAGTGTTCCTCGGCCTGTAGCAAAATATTGCTAGAGGAGGCTTTGTGCCTGTTGATATGGGTGGACAGAATGAGGCGGGCATGGGCCTTGAAGGCCTCCCAGACTGCTCCGGGCGAGGCCGACTCCTGGTTAGTCTGTAAATAGAGAGACCACTCGCGTTGTATGATCTCAAGGTCAGTAAGGGTTGTGAGCCAAAATGGATTTAGTCTCCACAGGCGGGACGGCGGGGTGGACTGGAGCCTCAGAGTGATCCAGTAGGGCAAATGGTCAGAGAGAACTCTCACGCCAAACCCCGCTGCAAGGAGGCCCGGAATGAGAGTAGGGGTGAGCATGATCATGTCTATGCGGGACATTGCGTTTTGCGCAGGTGTGAAGCAAGAGTAAGCGGATGTGTTGGGATACTTAAGTCTCCATGTGTCGGATAAAGCGAATTCCGAATCCAGATCGCTGGTACCGTGGGATGCTCAGACATAAAGGCTAGTCCCTCTTTGAGGGCAGTGAATTGGAAGGGTGGGGGTATATAAAAAGCCAGTATAAGAGTTTCAAGACCCCCCACAGTTACGTGCAGGAACAGAAACCTCCCCTGCTGGTCCGACCTTAGACTGTGCAGTTGGAAATTAACTGTTTTGGCTATGAGGATAGCTATGCCTCTGGAATTGTTGGTGAATGGAGCCTGGTAAGTCCAGCCCACCCACGGTTTTTTGAGGGCCATTTGAAGTTGCCCTGTGATGTGTGTCTCCACTAGCACAGATATATCCGCGCGCATGCGCTTAAGGTGAGACAGTACAGCTAAGCGTTTGGACTTATCGCACAGCCCCCTCACATTCCATGTGACTATTTTTTAAGAGGCCATCAGGTATTTGAGTGGAATGTGGTGGTGAGTCGGCTCTGCCAGTCTGCAGGAAGCCCCACATGTCAGCAGTACAGTGAATATAGACATAAACAGACTGTCCGTGTGTTGCATGGCATACAGTGTCAAACATTGCTCATATGTAGAGAGATCAATAACATTAATGAATGAAAAAAGAAGAAAAAAAACAAAAACGGTGCCAACTCTGGACCAGCGTGGCTCATCAAACTTGTGGCAACCCTCCGATTCCGTGGGGGTTGTTGCTGGCCAGGGAAACTTTTCTTTATGCAGATGCAGGGGGGCACCCAGACCGGTTAGCAAGGGACTTGAAATAAAGGATATAGCTGGAGCAGGTGCCACCTCATGATCTGTTGAGGACGAACAAGAGTTAACTGAAGAACATGGCGGTGCTAAACAAATCAGCATCCGAACGTCTGAGGGGGGGTGCTTCACATTGCTTGAGCCCGGCTGGGCGTGCAGTTCGTCGTAGGGGACTGAATAAAATGTCGGAGTGACAAAGATTGGGATGGCTTTAAAACCGGATAGGTGATGAAAGAGGAAAATATGCAGTCAAACAGTACAGGCATCCTTTAGAGCAGCAGGGAGTTCGGGTTTAGTATAAGGGAGGAAGAGTGAACAGGGCAACTCACTGTTGGGATGGTGCAAGTCTCCAGGATAGCAGATTTCTGCACATCGCGGGGTGGAAGAGTGAAGGGGTGGTGTTCGGTGCATGATGTCGTCTGAGTTGGCGCGACTCAGCCCTCCAGCCAGGAAATGACCGCCGAGGGATCCTCGAAAAAGTGCGCCTTGCCGTCTCGGACCACGCAAAGGCGCGCTGGAAACAGCATGGCATATGCCAGGTGGCAGTTGCGCAGCTGACGCTTGGCCTCTGAGAACTGTGCCCTCTTCTTTTGCACCTCGGCGGAGAAGTCGGGGTAGACCGCTACATGTGTATCTTCAAATGGGATATTACCCTTTTCCGGAGTGAGGCGCAGGATGGTGTCTCTATCTCGAAAGTTGAGCAGTTTCGCGATAAAGGTTCGCGGAGGGGCTCCAGGAGCAGGTGGCCGCGCCGCCAGCCGGTGCGCGCGCTCCACCACAAAGGTGGAGGAGAAGGCCTCTCTGCCGAAGTTGTTAATTAGGAGATTCTCTAGGAACGTCGGGGGGTTAGAGCCCTCTGCCTTTTCTGGAAGTCCCACAAAACGGAGGTTGCAGCGGCGCAATCTGTTCTCCATTTCGTCCTGTTTGCTTAGGACTGTGTTCAATTGATATTGTAGCCTCTCCACGTTGATCTGCAATGGCGGAAGTTCATCTTCTGCCTGGCCAATCCTGCGCTCCGTCTCGGACACTCTCTCCCTTAGCTTGTGGATATCTTGCCGGATGAGTGAGATATCCACCTTGACCTCTTCTATCTTTGAGGTGAGAGTCGTTTGGCAGACTGAGACTGCCTCGAGGATCCGAGCGGTGTCTGTGGATGCCGGAGCCTCTTCCCCTGATGCTGGGGGGGCGCCATGTTCACTCACCGGTTCCCGCTCCTCATGGCGATATTTGTCTAGCTTTCCGAGCGTCCCGGTGTTTCGCATGGGCGGCGACATGATCACGGAAGACGGTTGGGTGATCTGTGGTGCTTGATGCCAAATATTAGGGGTAATTTAGCTACGAAGGATGGGTTTGCAGGATATTTGCAGCCGGAGCTCTCTTACCACGCTCCTCACTCCATGAAGCTTCAGGCCACGCCCCCCCACCTCTGGACGCTCTTACGGTCTGAGGGTACTAGCCATTGAAGAACTGCAGTTACCTTCTCGGGGTCCATGGAGATGCCAGAAGTCGAAATAATGAGGCCAAGGAATTGTATGGTATCTTTCTCAAACTCACATTTTTCAAGCTTGGTGTAGAGTTTATGGGTTCGGAGGTGAAAAGGGGCTTTTTGCATGTGGATGTGATGTGCATCGAGGGAAGGTGAAAAAACAAGGATGTTATCTAAGTATACTATCATAAAGAGGTCAAGAAAATCCAAAAAGATGTCATTCACCAAGTGTTGGAAAGTTGCTGGGGTGTTACACAGCCAAAATGGCATGACCAAATACTCAAAATGGCCAAACCTAGTACAAAAGGCTGTTTTCCATTCATTGCCCTCTCTTATCTGTATCAAATTGTAGGCCCCCCCCGTAGGTCCAATTTTGAGATGACCTTAGCGGTGCAGAACCTCTGAATGAGCTCAGGGACTAGAGGCAACGGGTATCGATTCTTGATTGTGATACTGTTTAATTCTCTGTAGTCGATACATGGTCTTAAAGAATGGTCCTCGTTTTCCACAAAGAAGAGTCTAGTGCCAGCAGGAGAGGTAGAGGGCCAGATGAACCCTTTCATAAGTTTGTCATCAATGGATTTTCGGAGGACTTCTAATTCAGGCTCAGAGAGTGGGAAGATCTTCCCAAATGGTATTGCAGAACCAGGAAGAAGCTCACGGGGCAATAATATGGCCAGTGAGGCGGCAGGGATTCAGCCTTCTTCTTGTCGAAGACGTCCAGGAAGTCTCTGTAAACCTGGGGGAGAAGAGTGCTGTCATCTGTGGAAAGGGGTTGAACCATCAAACAGACTCGTTGTGGGAACCAGTGGTGTAAGCAATAAGGTGAGCCGAAAGACACAACTTTAGTGGACCAAATAATCTGTGGCTGGTGCTGTCAAAGCCACGGTAACCCCAAAATAACCGGAAAAATGGGGGAAGAAATCATGTCCAGCTGAAGATAATCCCGATGGTCTGCTTTGGTGGTGGCCAATATGAGGGTGGTCTCATGGGTTCTGGGACCTGAGGTTGGTGTGGAGCCATCTGTAAAATGAATGGTAAATGACTGGGGCTTCTTACATAGTGGGATTCCATACTTTTTGGAGAAGTGGATGTCAATAAAGCAGCTGCAAGCCCCAGAGCGAATAATGGCTGCTACTCTGATTATCCTTCCCGGTATCTGCAAAGAGAAGCAAAGAGTGAGATGTGAGGATTTAACAACGTACAGTGAAACAGATGGCGGTTCGATCCCCTTACTTGACCTAATGGGACATCCCTGAAGAAAGTGACCCGCTCTACCACAGGCATAAATTGTTCAGGCGACGCCGTTGTCGCTCTTCGGGTGCGAGGGGTGCACAAACTAAGCCGAGTTGCATCAGTTCTGCGTCATGAATTGGGGTTGATGCGTGGGTCTCAGGGGTTCTCAGGTGTGGAGCCATGGGTACTTATGGGAGCATCCATGTGGGACGGGCTATACCGGATTGTTCCCTACGACGTTCTCTGAGTCTGCGATCAAGCTGGATAGCCAACTGAATTGTAGGTTCCAAAGTATCAAGGAGCCCTATTTTTGCTAATTCGTCTTTGAGGGGCTTGGACAGGCCCAAGCGAAACTGATGGCGCAAAGCAGCGTCGTTCCATGCAGTGTCTGCAGCTCACTTGGGGAATTCCATTACGAGGTCCTCAACAGGGCGTTTCCCCTGTTGTAGAGAGGTCAACACTGTTTCAGTCGTGATAGTTAGTTGTGGGCCATCATAGAGGATTGCCATGGCATCGAAGAGAGAAGACAGTGAGTGCAGTATAGGACTCCCCTTTTCCAATAGCTGATGAGCCCATGTTTGAGGTTCTTCTGTAAGTAAGGCTACTACGAACCTGACCTGTGTATCCTCACAGGTCAGGCATAGCCGACAGGCATTCCTGAAAGCCCAGAACTTGTGGCGAACCCCTGAAAAGCGTTCCGGCATAGGAACCCGTGGTTCAGAAGCTGGAGTAGAGATGGGCCTCTCCATAGCCATTACAGGTGGTTCCACAGGGCTCAGAACTGAGGGATTGGCCATTGCAGTCAGCCGACCTTCCAGTTGAAAGTACCCCTCTTGTATGGATGTCAGGGCCTGAGGCACAGAGGCAACTTGTTGGCACAGGGCCTTGAAGGTGGAAGCACTCCCCTCAGTCTCAGACATGGCTGCATTATTCTGTCACGAGGGCCACATACCTGATGTGGGACTGAAGTAGTGGGGAGGCCTCCCTTGCACCTCGGGTCCATAAAGCCTCTGGAGATGGAGACAGAGACTTGGTGGGGACAAGGAGTGGCAGGGGTGCCAAGGGTGTGGAGCACCGTGCAAGCCTTAGTCCGGGATCCGAGCCAAGGTCAAGTCCAGTTGGGCAACCAAGCATAAAAGGGTTAATCAGAAGAAGAATGGTCGAGATCCAAGCCGGGGTCAGTTCCAATCTGGCAGCTGAGTACAAAAGGGCAAAAAAGTAGAATGGTTAGGGTACAAAGCTGAGGTCAAAGGCAAGCAGCAATCAAGAGTAGGTAAACAGGTTTCCAGGTCACAACAGGTTCAGACAGATCACACACTAGCACAGGAACAAGGGGGGACTGGAGATAATCCAGCAATTTGGCAGTGTCTGGGCTGGTCTTATATAGGGAAGTTTGAGGTCACTTCCTGTGCACCTCCTGGGCATTTTCCCGCCTTTTACCATCAGGTTGATGTCACTTCCTGTGCACCTCCTGGGTATTTTCCCGCCTTTTTCCATCAGGTTGAGGTCACTTCCTGTGCGTGTCCTGGGCATTTTCCTGCCCTTTTCCATCAAGTCTTCTGCACAGGTGCGGGTTGACGCCCTGAGGCACGGATTTCCTCTTGCGGCAACACGCCATTGGTGCATGCGTAGTAAGCCATGGACTCTTTTTTTTTTCCCAAAATCAATGTTTATTGTAAATACAGGTTGAAATACACAAAAATGATACATATGGAGAATGTAGAAGCAGTATAACATTGTGTTGATACAGAATAATAGATACATTGATCTCTTTTGCTCAATATATAATACATATTTATGCTGGAGTATGTGGAAAATAGAAGAAATCATAAACCTCAAACGGAGAACAAAATTTAACGAGGGCGGCTAGCCCTGTAATTAGCTCAGTAGTTAATTCTTCAGCACGGGTACCCCATTAGAATCGTGTGTTGTCACTTCCCCAACATAATGATATGCTCTATTGAGCCTGTGAAGAATTCTGTGAGGCGCCATACTTCTCAATGCGTTTCCAAAGCATCTATGTATTTTGGGGTCATAAGACATTGGGAAGAATGGCGGTAATAACTTGTGTGTATAGGCTCAATGTTTCAAAAGGTCATTCAGGGGTTGTTCATAAGGGGTTCATGTGTTAATAAATGGAGTTATCAGTGGGCAGTTGCCTACTATCATGTGATGAGTCAGTTACTGTTAGGATTGCGGTCACCGGACCTCTAGCAATCCATTAGAAGGGTTCTAGCTTGGATCAGGTCTGGAAGGGTCCCTAGTGCTTGGGATGATTTTTGAGCATGTTCTAACTCTTGTATATGGATGGTCAGTTTTGCTATGTGTGCTTGCTTTTCTTTTCTTCTTTTACTTGAGATCGCTATGAGTTCTTCATGTATGGTACTTTTATGTGCCTCTCATCTCATCATAGGAGATATGTCTGGGGAGTCATTCTCTTGGAAGTATAGTGCAATGCGCTCACTTATGCGAAGTGTGGTATCATTGTCCGTGAGAAGGGATGGGTCAAGGCGCCAAATTTGGGATCTGGGACGGCTGGCTGTAAATTCTAAAGTCATGGATATGGGGTGGTGATCCGAAAGGTACATGGGTTCAATGGAGGCAGCGGTGAGTAATGGTAGGTCTCTTTGTGACAGGAAGAGGTAATCAAGTCTGGAATGTCGATTGTGTGGAGCCGAATAGAATGTGTAGTCCTTCACATTTGGGTGGAGCGTACGCCATGAGTCGTGTAGCGCTGATTCTTGTATTTGTGTTTTAATTGCCCAAAGCGCTTTGTAGGGCATGGAGGAGGTGCCTGCCGATGTATCGAGTAGAGGGTTAAGAGGGACATTGAAATCTCCTCTAAGAACAAGAAGGCCATCTTGGAATGTGGAGAGTTTTTGCAGTGTGGATCTGAAGAATGAGACTTGTCCTGAATTGGGGGCGTATATATTGGCGAGGGTGATTCGCTTGCCATATAAAGTGCCTTTTATGAATATGAATCGTGCTTCCTCATCCATGCACGTATCAATAATTTGAAACTGAAAATGTTTCGCAATGAGGATAGATACCCCCTTAGTTTTTGCGGTGCGATTATTGCATGAAGGGAGGTTGGGAATCATGAGTTTGAAAGTTTAGGGATGGAGTCTGTTCTAAAGTGTGTCTCCTGAAGGAAGACAATGTCAGCTTTATTTCTGTGTAGGTCAAGTAGCAGCTGAGAGCGTTTTTCTGGGAGATTAAGGCCTTGTATATTTAAAGATACGATCTTGGTTGAGGATTTGTTAAGTTTATGTGTCTGTCGCGGCATTATATGGAGATGGATCGGGTCTCAACGTGTTAAATATCCAGTATAGATATTTGTTTTGGTAAAGTAGAGGCACTACGGGGGAGGAGGATTGGGTCTAGAAGGTAGAAAAGTGGTGTTTGGCGTCGGGAAGTGTGGAAAAGTCTGGTAAGGAAAAGTAGCATGGAGAGAGGGAAGGGGAAAGTCTTGTGTAGGAAGTTCAGTAGGGGGGTACCCGTGTGAGAGTGTTGGAAGAGCCTATGAGTATAGGCGGTCTTTTCCGGGGAAAAGCAAGATCCTGCTCGCTAATCCTAGGATACTATGTAACCGTATCCAGGTATGACCGGAGTGGTTCAGTGTTGGACGGTGAATATAGAATTATTGGTCGGGAGGAATATTGTTAGTAGTCACTGAGTGGGGAGTAACCAGAGACGGCGGAAGGTTTTAAACCTAAGGAGGGGTTGCTACCCGCCGACAGAGAGGGAAGTAAAGTATGTGAAAAGAGGAGGACAAGGAAGTGTAGCATTTACGTTGTGATGTCATGGAGACCATGCAATTAAGCAGTTGCTTGATAGATTATAGGATTGGGGTGAGCTGACACAGTGGAAGAGGATGGGACCCCATTCTGTAACACTTGGAAGATGCTCATTGCGGTATAGAGCTAGTCCAAAGGTTGCGCGTGAAGGTTGTGTGCAAGCACACGTAAAGTGCAGGGGAACTCTGTGATCAGTTCCGAAACTGGAAGACTGCTTACCAGTGCGCTTGAATTTTTTTTTACTCTGCCATGGCCGGTCCCAAGCCTGTGCTGCGAAAAGAGGAGGGTTGGGTGCTGGGACAGCAAACCAGCCCTGTAAAAACATTTGTAGAGCAATTGGGAAAATTCAGTGACACTGAGGTGATGATCCATCTCGGGGGAGGTTCAGTGTCATTGCAGCAATGAAGACCTCTCTAAGCTCGGTTGGTTCTGAGAGCGATGGCCCAAACCTCATTCCATAACACTTGGAAGATGCTCATTGCGGTATAGAGCTGGTCCAAAGGTTGCGCGTGAAGGTTGTGTGCAAGCACACGCAAAGTGCAGGGGAACTCTGTGCTCCCTTCCGAAACTGGAAGACTGCTTACCAGTGAGCTTGAATTTTTTTTAACTCTGCCATGGCCGGTCCCAAGCCCGTGCTGCGTAAAGAGGAGGGTTGGGTGCTGGGACAGCAAACCAGCCCTGTAAAAACATTTGTAGAGCAATTGGGAAAGTTCAGTGACCCTAAGGTGATGATTCATATTGGGGAGGTTCAGTGTCACTGTGTCAATGAAGACCTCTCTGAGCACGGTTGGTTCTGAGAGCGATGGCCCAGACCCCATTCCATAACACTTGGAAGATGCTCATTGCGGTATAGAGCTGGTCCAAAGGTTGCATGTGAATGTTGTGTGCAAGCACACGTAAAGTGCAGGGGAACTCTGTGCTCCCTTCCGAAACTGGAAGACTGCTTACCAGTGCGCTTGAATTTTTTTTAACTCTGCCATGGCTGGTCCCAAGCCCGTGCTATGAAAAGAGGAGGGTTGGGTGCTGGGACAGCAAACCGGCCCTGTCAAAACATTTGTAGAGCAATTGGGAAAGTTCAGTGACACTGAGGTGATGATCCATCTCGGGGATGTTCAATGTCACTTCGGCAATGAAGACCTCTCTGAGCACGGTTGGTTCTGAGAGCGATGGCCCAGACCCCATTCCATAACACTTGGAAGATGCTCATTGCGGTATAAAGCTGGTCCAAAGGTTGCATGTGAAGGTTGTGTGCAAGCACACGTAAAGTGCAGGGGAACTCTGTGCTCCCTTCCGAAACTGGAAGACTGCTTACCAGTGCGCTTGAATTTTTTTAACTCTGCCATGGCTGGTCCCAAGCCCATGCTGCGAAAAGAGAAGGGTTGGGTTCTGGGACAGCAAACCAGCCCTGTAAAAACATTTGTAGAGCAATTGGGAAAGTTCAGTGACCCTGAGGTGATGATCCATCTTGGGGAGGTTCAGTGTCACTGCGGCAATGAAGACCTCTCTGAGCGCGGTTGGTTCAGAGAGCGATGGCCCAGACCCCATTCCATAACACTTGGAAGATGCTCATTGCAGTATAGAGCTGGTCCAAAGGTTGCGTGTGAAGGTTGTGTGCAAGCACACGTAAAGTGCAGGGGAACTCTGTGCTCCCTTCCGAAACTGGAAGACTGCTTACCAGTGTGCTTGAATTTTTTTAACTCCGCCATGGCCGGTCTTAAGCCCATGCTGTGAAAAGAGGAGGGTTGGGTGCTGGGACAGCAAAACAGCCCTGTAAAAACATTTGTAGAGCAATTGGGAAAGTTCAGTGACACTGAGGTGATGATCCATCTCGGGGGAGGTTCAGTGTCATTGCGGCAATGAAGACCTCTCTGAGCGCGGTTGGTTCTGAGAGCGATGGCCCAAACCTCATTCCATAACACTTGGAAGATGCTCATTGCGGTATAGAGCTGGTCCAAAGGTTGCGCGTGAAGGTTGTGTGCAAGCACACGCAAAGTGCAGGGGAACTCTGTGTTCCCTTCCGAAACTGGAAGACTGCTTACCAGTGCGCTTGAATTTTTTTAAACTCTGTCATGGCCGGTCCCAAGCCCGTGCTGCGTAAAGAGGAGGTTTGGGTGCTGGGACAGCAAACCAGCCCTGTAAAAACATTTGTAGAACAATTGGGAAAGTTCAGTGACCCTGAGGTGATGATCCATCTTGGGGAGGTTCAGTGTCACTGCGGCAATGAAGACCTCTCTGAGCGCGGTTGGTTCTGAGAGCGATGGCCCAGACCCCATTCCATAACACTTGGAAGATGCTCATTGCGGTATAAAGCTGGTCCAAAGGTTGCATGTGAAGGTTGTGTGCAAGCACACGTAAAGTGCAGGGGAACTCTGTGCTCCCTTCCGAAACTGGAAGACTGCTTACCAGTGCGTTTGAATTTTTTTTAACTCTGCCATGGCTGGTCCCAAGCCCGTGCTGCGAAAAGAGGAGGGTTGGGTGCTGGGACAGCAAACCAGCCCTGTAAAAACATTTGTAGAGCAATTGGGAAAGTTCAGTGACCCTGAGGTGATGATCCATCTTGGGGAGGTTCAGTGTCACTGCGGCAATGAAGACCTCTCTGAGCGTGGTTGGTTCTGAGAGCGATGGCCCAGACCCCATTATATAACACTTGGAAGATGCTCATTGCCGTATAGAGCTTGTCCACAGTTTGCGCGTGAAGGTTGTGTGCAAGCACACGTAAAGTGCAGGGGAACTCTGTGCTCCCTTCCAAAACTGGAAGACTGCTTACCAGTGCGCTTGAATTTTTTTTAACTCTGCCATGGCCGGTCTCAAGCCCATGCTGTGAAAAGAGGAGGGTTGGGTGCTGGGACAGCAAAACAGCCCTGTAAAAACATTTGTAGAGCAATTGGGAAAGTTCAGTGACACTGAGGTGATGATCCATCTCAGGGGAGGTTCAGCGTCACTGCGGCATGAAGACCTCTCTGAGCGCGGTTGGTTCTTAGAGCGATGGCTCAGACACCATTCCATAACACTTGGAAGATGCTCATTGCGGTATAGAGTTGGTCCAAAGGTTGCGCGTGAAGGTCGTGTGCAAGCACACGTAAAGTGCAGGGGAACTCTGTGCTCCCTTCCGAAACTGGAAGACTGCTTACCAGTGCTCTTGAATTTTTTTAACTCTGCCATGGCCGGTCCCAAGCCCGTGCTGCGAAAAGCGGAGGGTTGGGTGCTGGGACAGCAAACCAGCCCTGTAAAAACATTTGTAGAGCAATTGGGAAAGTTCATTGACACTGAGGTGATCATCCATCTCAGGGGAGGTTCAGTGTCACTGCGGCAATGAAGACCTCTCTGAGCGCAGTTGGTTCTGAGATCGGTGGCCCAGACCCCATTCCATAACACTTGGAAGATGCTCATTGCGGTATAGAGCTGGTCCAAAGGTTGTGCGTGAATGTTGTGTGCAAGCACACATAATGTGCAGGGGAACTCTGTGCTCCCTTCCAAAACTGGAAGACTGCTTACCAGTGCGCTTGAATTTTTTTTAACTCTGCTGTGGCCGGTCCCAAGCCCGTGCTGCGAAAAGAGGAGGGTTGGGTGCTGGGACAGCAAACCAGCCTTAAAACATTTGTAGAGCAATTGGGAAAGTTCATTGACACTGAGGTGATCATCCATCTCGGGGGAGGTTCAGTGTCACTGCGGAAATGAAGACCTCTCTGAGCGTGGTTGGTTCTGAGAGTGATGGCCCAGACCCCATTATATAACACTTGGAAGATGCTCATTGCGGTATAGAGCTTGTCCAAAGTTTGCGCGTGAAGGTTGTGTGCAAGCACACGTAAAGTGCAGGGGAACTCTGTGCTCCCTTCCGAAACTGGAAGACTGCTTACCAGTGCGCTTGAATTTTTTTTAACTCTGCCATGGCCGGTCTCAAGCCCATGCTGTGAAAAGAGGAGGGTTGGGTGCTGGGACAGCAAAACAGCCCTGTAAAAACATTTGTAGAGCAATTGGGAAAGTTCAGTGACACTGAGGTGATGATCCATCTCAGGGGAGGTTCAGCGTCACTGCGGCATGAAGACCTCTCTGAGCGCGGTTAGTTCTTAGAGCGATGGCTCAGACACCATTCCATAACACTTGGAAGATGCTCATTGCGGTATAGAGTTGGTCCAAAGGTTGCGCATGAAGGTCGTGTGCAAGCACACGTAAAGTGCAGGGGAACTCTGTGCTCCCTTCCGAAACTGGAAGACTGCTTACCAGTGCTCTTGAATTTTTTTAACTCTGCCATGGCCGGTTCCAAGCCCGTGCTGCAAAAAGCGGAGGGTTGGGTGCTGGGACAGCAAACCAGCCCTGTAAAAACATTTGTAGAGCAATTGGGAAAGTTCATTGACACTGATTTGATCATCCATCTCAGGGGAGGTTCAGTGTCACTGCGGCAATGAAGACCTCTCTGAGCGCAGTTGGTTCTGAGATCGGTGGCCCAGACCCCATTCCATAACACTTGGAAGATGCTCATTGCGGTATAGAGCTGGTCCAAAGGTTGTGCGTGAATGTTGTGTGCAAGCACACGTAATGTGCAGGGGAACTCTGTGCTCCCTTCCGAAACTGAAATACTGCTTACCAGTGCTCTTGAATTTTCTTTAACTCTGCCATGGCCGGTCCCAAGCCCGTGCTGCGAAAAGAGGAGGGTTGGGTGCTGGGACAGCAAACCAGCCCTGTAAAAACATTTGTAGAGCAATTGGGAAAGTTCAGTGACACTGAGGTGATGATCCATATCGGGGGAGGTTCAGTGTCACTGCGGCAATGAAGACCTCTCTGAGTGCGGTTGGTTCTGAGAGCGATGGCCCAGACCCCATTCCATAACACTTGGAAGATGCTCATTACGGTATAGAGCTGGTCCAAAGCTTGCACGTGAAGGTTGTGTGCAAGCACACGTAAAGTGCAGGGGAACTCTGTGCTCCCTTCCAAAACTGGAAGACTGCTTAGCAGTGCTCTTGAATTTTTTTTTAACTCTGCCATGGCCGGTCCCAAGCCCGTGCTGCGAAAAGAGGATGGTTGGGTGCTGGGACAGCAAACCAGCCCTGTAAAAACATTTGTAGAGCAATTGGGAAAGTTCAGTGACACTGAGGTGATGATCGATCTCGGAGGAGGTTCAGTGTCACTGCGGCAATATATTTTTGGGGGATATTTATTATAACAAAAAGTAGAAAATATTGCCTTTTTTCAAAATTGTCACTCTTTTTTTGTTTATAGCGCAAAAAATAAAAACCGCAGAGGTGATCAAATACCACCAAATGAAAGCTCTATTTGTGGGGAAAAAAGGACGATAATTTTCTTTGGGTGCAACATTGCACGACCGCTTGTCAGTTATAGCGACGCAGTGCCGAATCGCAAAAAGTGCTCTGGTCAGGAAGGGGGTAAATCCTTCCATGGCTGAAGTGGTTAAAAAGCATTTTTCAGTGCTAAACCTTTCTCCTAATTTCTAAATTGCTGCATTTGTAAATTTCACAAGCTTGTGGGTTTAACTAATAATTTTTTTGTATAATTCTCCTTTAAGGGGGTGTGGCAGGGGATGTTTCCTATGCCTACATTCTTTTGCTAATAAGTGTTTCTTGTTCCCATCTCAAAAGGTTGCTGAGGTTTGGGAATCTGCGCTTAAAGCTGAACTCTAGGCAGATTTACCATCATCTTCCTGTGCCTGTCCTGACAACTTTCTGCCCCAGTGAATTAATCACCAAAACAAAGCGGGTGAATTGTCCCAGTGGTGACATAAACAGCACTAAAACTTGACAAATGTTCCAACATCCCACTACTATCTGAAAGAAAAAATAATAATGACTATAGATACACTAAATATATAAAATTATAAAACTGAATGAATGACTTCAAAGCCTTACTGCCCTTGTTTATAGTATAACTAAAGGCAAAACTTTTTTTTTCATTTTGGATATATAGTAAGGAAAGGTTTTCCCCATCTGTATCCCATTGGGGAGATTTACCTTTACTTGCTGTCCAATAGCCACAACAGGAAGTGAGAGAAAATCTATTCAAAGTGAGGAATTCCTGGTGTGTAACCAGAACTAGGATCCTCATTGGAAGATTTTTCCTCTATTAGTGTTCTGATGTCAATCCAAAATTTTGGATTTTCTCTTACTTCACGTTTGATGATAACATTAAAAAAAGGACAAATAGAGAGGGTGAATCTCTCTAACAGGGGCACAGACAGCAGTAAAAAATGACAGATCTAATACCTTTCTACTCGATCAAAATGAAAAAAGTTTTGCCTTTAGTTACACTTTACTATTGAAAATAGCAATATGTAAAGTAGGATAACTCATAAAAGCAAGTAAGATCTTTGATTCTTCTGATTAATATAAACAGAGGAATGATGAACTAATACCTATAAGAACCTCTATGTACGGTTACTTTTTCTATAAAGTTATAAAAACATCTCCACCATTGAACAGTTTGGAATGAGTTCACCGATAACCCTGCTGACATCTACTGGTAAAGTAGTAAATTTTCTTAGCAGAAGCATGAGGAGTTGCATACATTGGGTTGTATAGAATGTTTAAAAGGTCAACTCCACGCAAAACTGGTATTTTGAGTAATGCGCTGGCTTTCTTTATGAATTCTCATTCTTCTTGGGTGATTCAATGGGGAGGCATGCCCACCAAGCTTCCAAGCTCTGCCTAAATGCCTTGGCTTTTATAACACTAAAAGTGTTATGCTGGTCTGATTGATTCTCAGTAACTTATTTTAACCAGTTATGCAACAAAGCCATTTTCATATTTCAGCTATAGACCTATTAAATTATATATCCTATTATTAAAATAAGCTTTGACAAATTATTTTTAAATAAAATGATACCTGGAGATTCTGCATGAAGGTATTTGTTTGGCCACTTTTGGTTATACAGTAGTATAACAGCTTCACTGTCTCTCAGTTATGCTTTTGCATTATAACCCTGTCACTAGGGATGAGCTTCGAGTTCGAGTCGAACTCATGTTCGAGTCGAACTCAGGTATGCATTATTAAAATCTACCAGGCTACAAGTGACCACTTCAACACACAGTATGCAGGCATGATCCACTGTTGAAAAATGCCATGAAGCCATCAGTGGAGTGCAGGAAAACAGCATGTGGCTGCAAAGAGGCTGGTCACCAGGCAGATGATCAGCAGAGTCAGGCAAGCCCGGGTCGGTAACTGATGATCAATATGAGTATAATCAAGTAGACAGAAGTGTAGTTGGAATTCATGCCAGAACTGTACCCCATTATTATTTCCTTTTTTACTTCGGCTTTACCCTTTCAGTTTATAGCTATATTTTTTCTTTGTTACCTTTGGGTAAAACTTCTCCCATACTATCTGAATTCATTAATAATAATAACATTATTATGATGTGTTTGTGCATATGTGCATAGGGATGTATATATGTACACACACAGGTTCACTTACATGTGTTCCAACAATTTTTTCAGGTGTTTTCAAAATTCTCAATTTCTTAAGGTCACCAGATCCATCCATTTGCATATGGATGCCCTTTTTTTAGTTGTTGTATTTGTTACATGTACGTTTCCTATATTTGTACGTTTGCGACAACAATAGCCCATATGCAGTTTTTAATCAATAGCTCCCCTTTCTACCCCTTTTTGGCTCTATCATTTATATGCATTTCCACTTTTACTCTTATTTTTATTTTTATTCCTATCATTTTTATTTTTCTATCGATCTATAGATATTTTTCTTAATTTTTGCTCAGACTTTTTCCGTTCTTTATATATATATATATTTCAATATATATATTCTTCTTTTTCTTTTTTCTTCTTCTTCTTTTTTTATATATAATTTTTATATTTTCCAATATTATTTTTTAGATTTAATTTTTTTTTTTTTACATATATTTTTTATATATATTTTTTCCTCTCTCTCTCTCTCTCTCTCTCTCTCTCTCTCTCTCTCTCTCTCTCTCTCTCTCTCTATATATATATATATATATATATATATATTCTCATTTTTCACCATTAGGATTTTTCATTATCATTCCCCTTTTTTTAAATAATTTTTTCTTATTATTATTTTTTAATATTTTTCTGGTTTATATTTTTTGGTTTATATTTATTATTAATTTAATTTTTTTTTTGGTTTACATTTATTATTATTTTTATTTTTATTATTTTTCGATTTTTTCTCTTTTTTATTTAAATATCTTCTTCTCCTTTTCTTTTTTCTACCATCTTATACTTCATTCTCACATTTTCCTGGTGTTTTGAACTCAATTCCTTTATCTCATTTCTATTGCACTCAGTATGTTGTGTTCGATTTTAGTTGTTGCTTAGTAACTGATTCCACAGCTCCCATATAAAGGACACTTGTTGCATCAGCCTATCAGATCTGAAGAAAATGCGGAAGCATTGAAACGCGTCATCTGACACGTCCATACGTCACTTCCGCCTTGTTGGTTCCTGGATCAGTGCTTTGCGCTCCACGCCTGTCCTCTTCCGGTTCCTGTCTACTGCGACTGGCTCCTAATGTCTGCCTAGATGCCGGCTCTCCTTGCGGACACTTCCATCGCTTTTGCAGTCCAGCGCCCAGCGGTGACCCCACGGACCACCTGCGCATCACAACGCTGACAGCGCCTCCACGTGAACCTGCACCATGCACTTTTTCAACATCTGAGGAGGACGTCCCTGGACCCACCATTTGTCCTTGCTTTTATTAATCCCATCTTTGTGAGTAGCCATTCGGCTGTTGTTCTTTTATATAACCCCATTAAAGTTTTAATGATACTGCACTCAGATTGGCGCTTCTTGCTTTTTCTTACACGGAATTCATGCCAGAGTTAATAACAGATAAGCATGTCAGAAACCGAAGAACCAGGCAAAAGTGTAGTCAGGTGGATCACGGTGATCGGTACGTGGCCGCTCAAAGCAATCACATGGTCATAAAGATCACATGATTAGAATGTCAAGAAAACAGTCATGAATAGCTTCTATTCTTGACAGTTTTGCTTAGTATTGTGATGCTGTGATTGTCCCACAGCTATCACATGGTACCTGGGCCATTCACAGCACCCTGTACCAGGCAATTAGCTGTAGCCAATCAGAGATCACAATAATAAGCAATCTGTCATGAATTAAAGCCATTCATGACAGCTAAATTTATAAAACAGTGATCGTCAGTGTTATAAGCAATAATCGTGTGGAAAAAAAAAAGAAAAATCCCTGATCACCCTCCAGAGTAATACAGTGTGGTACTATGGTGAACTACTCTGATGACAGAGTGTTTAATGTAATAAAAAATAATTGACATACTGTCATCAGTCAGTATCCCTGATCGTTGCCACACCAGTCACATGATGACGCTGTACTGCACTGGTGACAGTAAAAAAAGAAAATTATGAAAAAAAATGTATTTGTTAATTTTCAAAAAAATTGTGACAAAAAATGATAACTTCAAAAAACTCACCATGCAATGCAATCTCTTGATTAAGGTGAAAAACACCCCCTACATGTCCATGCTCCCCCCCACGCTCCTAAAGAATTACCTGCCACATCTCACCAATCCAGCGTTGTCCCACTGGCAACACTGTTCCTTGTCTTCCTGGTTTCACAGGACACTCTGAGAGCAGGAAAGAAGAAGAAGAAATCGGTTGCACACCAGACCATCAAATGCTTGAAAAAGAAGTCCTTTATTGCTGAATGCCAGTCATATATGCAGAGTACAGATAGTTGACGCGTTTCACATGGATATACCACGCTTGTTCTGCTGAGAGCAGCAGAAGGCCATAGGCTCCTGCTGCACTCTGTCAGATGCTCTTAGGCAGGGCTGGATTAAGAACTACATGGGCCTGGTGCTGAGGATTATGGTGGGGCTTTTTATTAAAAAAAAAAAAAAAAAATTAAAAAAGCAAACAATTTTTTGTTATAACAAATTAAATTAAATAGAGAGAGAGAGAGAGAAAGGGGCTGAGAGAGGGGTAAGGGAGGGAGGATGAGAAATAGAGGGGGATTAGAGAGAGAGGATGCGAATGAGCATGCGTGGAAGTGACAACAACACAGCCCGGCCAAGGCAAGTGACCGTTTGGCACAGAACCCGGAAGGAAGACAGGGTGAGGATGGAACAAAAATGTGCCCATTCTAGAGCTGGTAATATTAAGGATATTCAATATCATTTTAAAGAACTGTTTTTGTGTGTAAGAGGCATAGGGGAGGAGTATGGATGGTATAAAAGTGGAAAGAATGTGCAGGTGAGGGAGAGGAATTTTGAGGGTATAACAGTGGGGACTATGTACATGAGAGGAGTGTGGAGGGTATGCCAGTGGGCAGTATGTGGAGGGTATGATGGGGCAGTATGTACAGGAGAGGAGTGTGGAAGGTATTATGAGGTTGGTATGTACAGGAGAGGAGTGTGTAGAGAAAGATAGTTGGCAGTATGTACAGGAGAGGTGTGTGAAGGGTATGACAGTTGGCAGTATGGAGAGGAGTGTGGAGAGTATCACAGTGGGCAGTATGTACAGAGGAGGAATGTGGAGAATATGACAGTGGGCAGTATGTACAGGAGAGGAGTGTGGAGGGTATGATCATGGGCAGTGTGTACAGGAGAGGAGTGTGGAGGGTATGACAGTAAGCTGTATGTAAAGCAGAGGAATGTGGAGGGTATAACAATGAGCAGTATGTACAGGAGAGAAGTGTGGAGGGCATGACAGTGAGCAGTATGTACAGGAGAGGAGTGTATGACAGTGGGTAGTATGTATAGAAGAGGAATGTGGAGGGTATGACAGTGAGCAGTATGCATAGGTGAGGAGTGTGGATGGTATAACAGTGGGCAGTATGTACAGGAGAGGAGTGTGGAGGGTATGACAGTAAGCAGTATGTACAGGAGAGGAGTGTGGAGGGTATGACAGTAAGCAGTATGTACAGGAGAGGAATGTGGAGGGTATGACAGTGAGCAAAATGTACAGGAGAGGAGTGTGGAGGGTATGACAGTGAGCTGTATGTACAGGAGAGGAGTGTAGAGGGTATGACAGTGAGCAGTATGTACAGGAGAGGAGTGTGGAGGGTATGACAGTGGGCACTATGTATAGGAGAGGAGTGTGGAGGGTATGACAGTGGGCACTATGTACATGTGAGGGGGATGTAGGAATCTGGGAAGGAAAAATTTAAAGGTTTGTGGAAGGATGTTTAGGGACTGTGTAGTGGTTAAGTGGGCCATACATGAATTGAAATTAAGCCAATTAGGCAGAGACTATCTATAGTCAATCTATGTATGGGCTAGCTGGTTGTACACAAGTCAATCTATTAATCGACTTGAGTACAACCAGCCTGTCAGGTGGAGGGTATCACAGTGTGCAGTATGTACAGAAGAGGAGTGTGGAGGGTATGACAGTAAGCAGTATGTACAGGAGAGGAATGTGGAGGGTATGACAGTGAGCAAAATGTACAGGAGAGGAGTGTGGAGGGTATGACAGTGAGCTGTATGTACAGGAGAGGAGTGTAGAGGGTATGACAGTGAGCAGTATGTACAGGAGAGGAGTGTGGAGGGTATGACAGTGGGCACTATGTATAGGAGAGGAGTGTGGAGGGTATGACAGTGGGCACTATGTACATGTGAGGGGGATGTAGGAATCTGGGAAGGAAAAATTTAAAGGTTTGTGGAAGGATGTTTAGGGACTGTGTAGTGGTTAAGTGGGCCATACATGAATTGAAATTAAGCCAATTAGGCAGAGACTATCTATAGTCAATCTATGTATGGGCTAGCTGGTTGTACACAAGTCAATCTATTAATTGACTTGAGTACAACCAGCCTGTCAGGTGGAGGGTATCACAGTGTGCAGTATGTACAGAAGAGGAATGCAGAGGGTATGACAGTGAGCAGTATGCACAGGAGAGGAGTGTGGAGGGTATGACAGTGAGCAGTATGTACAGGAGAGAAGTGTATGACAGTGGGTAGTATGTACAGAAGAGGAATGAGGAGAGTATGACAGTGGGCAGTATGTACAGGAGAGGAGTGTGGAGGGTATGACCATGGGCAGTGTGTACAGGAGAGGAGTGTGGAGGGTATGACAGTAAGCTGTATGTACAGGAGAGGAATGTGGAGGGTATGACAGTGAGCAGTATGTACAGGAGAGGAGTGTGGAGGGTATGACAGTGAGCAGTATGTACAGGAGAGGAGTGTATGACAGTGGGTAGTATGTATAGAAGAGGAATGTGGAGGGTATGACAGTGAGCAGTATGCACAGGTGAGGAGTGTGGATGGTATGACAGTGGGCAGTATGTACAGGAGAGGAGTGTGGAGGGTATGACCGTGGGCAGTATGTACAGGAGAGGAGTGTGGAGGGTATGACAGTAAGCAGTATGTACAGGAGAGCAATGTGGAGGGTATGACAGTGAGCAGTATGCACAGGAGAGGAGTGTGGAGGGTATGACAGTGAGCTGTATATACAGGAGAGGAGTGTAGAGGGTATGACAGTGAGCAGTATGTACAGGAGAGGAATGTGGAGGGTATGACAGTGGACACTATGTATAGGAGAAAAGTGTGGAGGGTATGACAGTGGGCACTATGTATAGGAGAGGAGTGTGGAGGGTATGACAGTGGGCACTATGTACATGTGAGGGGGATGTAGGAATCTGGGAAGGAAAAATGTAAAGGTTTGTAGAAGGATGTTTAGGGACTGTGTAGTGGTTAAGTGGGCCATACATGAATTGAAATCAAGCCAATTAAGCAGAGACTATAGTCAATCTATGTATGGGCTAGCTGGTTGTACACAAGGCAATCTATTAATCGACTTGAGTACAACCAGCCTGTCAGGTTTTCCCAAAACAGTCAGTGCTGCCAGCTATAATTAGCAAGACTGATCATTGTATTCTGTGGGTAGGGAAGGCTCCCCACTGGCAGAACACAATAACACTGTGGGAGTGATTCCCCTATCCACAGGTCAGCAGGTGAAAGGGTGTGTGGGGACAGGCTGTGGCGAGAGGTCTGTCAGCAGGGGGGTGTGAAGTGGTCATGGAGGGATATCAATTAGCAGGTGGGGGGAGTAACTGGGAGTGATATCTTTTGGAGTTGGGTCTGTCATCTGCAGGTTGGGTAATGGTCACCTGTGATATAAGTTGAAGGGAGGTGGCTAACATGGGAAGTGGCTGGGGAGTGACCTGGTTGGTGGTGAGTGTGAAATGGATGATGTGTGTCAAGTTTCTTTCACATTTGCAGTAATGCTTACTGCCCTCTGAAAAGTGATCTGTGCTGTATTGCTTTTCAACGAGTGGTATAGCAGCAGCTGACTATTTCTATTTTTTTTGGACAGGGGTCAGCTGGGTGGAGAGCAGGAGTTATCAGGGCAGAAGACGGGTCAGCAGGGTGGAGGACAGGAATCAGCATGGCAGAGGAGAAGGGTCTGCGGGGCAGTGTACGGGGGTCAGCAGGGCAGAGGGAAAGAAAAAAACTACAACGTGGAAAGATAGCAATGTTTTTAAACCTTACAACATGTGCAAATAGCCAGTTTCTAGTCCAAAAAAAGTTATTTATTTGCACAGAACAGCTCAACAGTTGTAACTTGTACAAAATCTTAAAACACATACATTGCTGACAAAATATTCTGGGCATACCAGAGTTTAGACTAGGGATGTGTTCGAGTCAAATGCATGTTCGACTCGAACATCGTGTGCTCTGCTATTCGCTGAATTACGAACGTTATGGGCTGTTCGTGCCAAATTCGAGTGGTGTGTCACGGCCCATAATTCACTGCGGCATCGCAGTGCATTGCTGGCTGATGATTGGCCAAGCATGCACTATGACCCGCATGCTTGGCCAATCACAGTGCCATGTGTACAGAGAGCTGTAATTGGCCAAAGCCAGGGAGGCTTTGGCCAATTATGGCTCAGGGGGTTTAGTACACGCCCCACACTATATGAGGCCGCCTGCGTGGCGGCCTTGTGTAGTGTGTTGCAGCGGAGAGAGATAGACAGAGAGACAGTGTCATTTGTATTCAGTTTAGCTAGATCCGTTCCTGTTATTCTCTTCCTAATATACTGACGGGCAGGCAGATGTTTTTACAGTATTTCCAGTTAGTGTACTGTGTACCCTGCACAGTTGCACCTACAGTATAGCTACCCGAAGCCAGGTGCTTGTGTGCTTCTTCTGATCCTATTAATAGCACAGGCAGGCTTTTGAAGTATTTACAGTTAGTGTACTGTGTACCCTGCACAGTTGCACCTACAGTATAGCTACCTGAAGACAGGTACTTGTGTGCTTCTTCTGATCCTATTAATAGCACAGGCAGGCTCTTGAAGTATTTACAGTTAGTGTACTGTGTAACCCTGCACAGCTGCACCTACAGTATAGCTACCTGAAGCCAAGTGCTTGTGTGCTTCCTCCGATCCTATTAATAGCACAGGCAGGCTCTTGAAGTATTTCTAGTTAGTGTACTGTGTACTCTGCACAGTTGCACCTACAGTATAGCTACCTGAAGCCAGGTGCTTGTGTGCTTCTTCTGATCCTATTAATAGCACAGGCAGGCTCTTGAAGTATTTCCAGTTAGTGTACTGTGTACCCTGCACAGTTGCACCTACAGCATAGCTACTTGAAGACAAGTGCAGGTGTTCTCATACTAATAATACTACAGGCAGGCAGTTGATTCTGCTAGCTGCAGTATAATCGGTATATATATACATCCCAGTTTTGTGAAGCTACATCTCACTGCAGGCCATTACTATGTCTGGAAGGCCAACAAGGAGGGGCAGACAGTCACAAGCCAATAAAATAGGGCAAGCAGGCTTTGTGTCTAGAGGCAACAGTGCTGGTTGTGCACACGGTGCATCCTCATCAGCACGTGGCCGTGGGACACGCTTGGCCTTTTTTTCGGCAGCTGGCCATGTTGAGTCGCAACATGTGGAAGACTTGGTCGAGTGGATGACCAAGCCGTCCTCATCCTCCTCATCCTCTCTCACCCAGGCTCAGGGTACTTTGTCTGGCAAAGCAGCTGCCAACGCGGCCTTTTCCCTCGGCTCAATGGCATCAGTCACTCCTTCCCTAGCCCCACCATGTCCTCCTGAGGAGTCCCCTGAACTGTTTGACCGCGGTGTTGCGTACATGCTCCAGGAGGATGCCCAGAGTTTTGAAGGTTCCGATGATGGTACTCAGCTAGAGGAAGGCAGTAATGTGAGCCCAGACAGAGGGGATGCCCAAGAAGGACAGCAATCTGGCAGTCATGTTCCCCCTGCTGCAGCATACTGCCAGGTTTGCTCCAGTGATGAGGAGGGAGGGGATGATTAGGTCACTGACTCCACGTGGGTGCCTGATAGGATAGAGGAGGAGGCACATTACCAACGAGGCAGGATGCCCTCCAGGGGCCAGCTTAAGGGCAGCACACTGACTGCATCACACCGCAGAGCTCCGCATGTGCAGGGCGCTGCTGTCTCTGTGCATTATTCCAAAAGTTCTTTGGTGTGGGCCTTTTTTGAGACGAGTGCATCAGATCACACCGCTGCTATTTGCAACATATGTCTCAAGCGTATCTCGCGTGGCCAAAACATCTCCTGCTTGGGCACCACATGCTTGACCAGACATATGTTGACCTGTCATGCAGTTCGTTGGCAAGCGTACCTAAAAGACCCACACCAAAGAACAAAGAGGACCGCTCCTTGCTCCTCATCAGCTGGGATCTCCAACCCCACTATACCTTCAGTCCTCTCTGAGACCTGCACTGAGAAGAATGAAGGTGTAGAATTAGGTGTGTCACAGCCAAGTACTTGCGGGCAACCTGCTATCAGTACACCGATGTCAGATTGTACCAGGCAAATTTCCCTGCCCCAGCTGCTGCACCGCAGAAAGAAGGTCACTCCCAGCCATCCACATGCCCAGCGGTTGAATGATAGCTTGGCAAAAGTGCTAGCACTTCAACTGCTACCTTTTCAGTTGGTAGACTCTGCCCCCTTCCGTGAGTTTGTGGAATGTGCGGTTCCTCAGTGGAAGGTTCCCAATCGCCACTTTTTCTCACTGAAGGCGATTCCGGCTCTCTACCGGCATGCGGAAGGCAATGTCTTGGCCTCGCTGGACAAGGCGGTCAGCACTAAAGTGCATATTACCGCTTACTTATGGTCCAGCAGGCATGGATAGGGACGTTACCTAAGTTTCACGGCACATTGGGTGACTCTGCTGGCAGCTAGGAAGGATGCAGAACAAGGTGCAGTAGTGTTGGAGGTTGTTCCGCCACCACGCCTCCAAAATGCTACTACTGGTGATTCTGACACACCTCTTTCCTCCACCCCCTCCTCTTCTTCTTTTTCCTCCATGGCCTCTTCCTGTGCTTTGTCCTCGGGACCAGCGGTGCTCTGTAGGCGTTCAAGGGGCTATGCATGTACGCAGGCCAAAAGATGCCATGCGGTGCTTGAGCTGGTGTGCTTGGGGGACAGGAGCCACACTGGGGCAGAGATTCTGTCAGCTCTGCAGGGGCAGGTTCAGAGGTGGTTGACGCCACGCCAGCTTAAGCCAGGAATGGTGGTTTGCGACAATGGCACCAACCTCCTCTCCGCCCTCCAACAGGAACAACTGACCCATGTGCCCTGTTTGGCTCACGTCCTTAACTTGGTGGTGCAGCGGTTCTTGGGCAGGTACTCGGGCTTACAGGATGTCCTGAGGCAGGCCAGGAAAGTCTGTGTGCATTTCTGCCAGTCATATAATGCCAGTGCTCAGCTGGTTGACCTCCAAAAGGAATTTAACCTGCCCAAGAATGCCTAATCTGTGACATGCCCACCAGGTGGAACTCAACATTGGCCATGCTGCAGCAGCTGCACACGCAGCAGAGGGCCATCAATGAGTACCTCTGCAACTATGGCACCAGGACAGGGTCAGGGGAGCTTGTTTTTTTTTTCCCACGCCAGTGTGCCATGATCAGGAATGCATGCACTGTCCTGTCACCATTTGAGGAGGCCATGAGGATGGTGAGCAGTGACAGCGCATGCATCAGTGACACTGTCCCCCTTGTCCACCTGTTGGAGCACACGCGTGGAATAATGGACAGGGCACTTGAGGCAGAACAGAGGCAGGAAGAGGAGGACTTCCTTAGCTCTCAAGGCCCCCTTTATCCAGACAGTGTTCCTGCGTGCCCGCCGATCACACAGGAAGAGGAGGAGGAGGAGGAGGATTGTGCCAGCATGGAGGGGGAGCCTGGCACTCAGCATCAGCAGCAGTCTTTAAGGGATCATGTACAGTCCCAAGAAATCCATGGACTTGTACGTGGCTGGGAGGAGGTGGCTGTGGATCATGTCATCCTTAGTGACCCAGAGGACTCCGGACCGAATGCCTCAGCAAGCCTACGCTGCATGGCCTCCCTGATCCTGCAAAGCCTGCGGAAGGACCCTCGTATTCATGGTATCAAGGAGAGGGATCGTTACTGGCTGGCAACCCTCCTTGATCCACGCTACAAGGGTAATGTTGCGGACCTTATCTTGCCGTCGCATAGGGAGCAGAGGATGAAACATCTTCGGGAGGCCTTGCAGAAAGGTCTGTGCAATGCGTTCCCAGGGACTGGGAGGTTACAAACTCCTGTTCCTGGACAACGTATTGCTGAGGCTTCGGTCAGTCAAAGAAGGAGCGGTGGAGAAGGTGGCCGTCTGACCGATGCGTTCAGACAATTTTTTAGTCCGCAGCCCCAAGGTATGATCAGTTCCAGCAACCATCGTCAGCATCTGTTTTACATGGTGCAGGGGCAAGATCTGACTTGGACACCTTTCCCACCGAAAATCCTCCGGGTTACTGGGTCTTGAGGATGGATCACTGGCCAGAGCTTGCACAGTATGCGATTGAGCTACTGGCCTGTCCTGCTTCCAGCGTTCTTTCGGAATGCACATTCAGTGCTGCTGGAGGCTTTGTAACCGATCACTGGGTGCGCCTGTCCACCAACTCGGTGGATCGACTGACCTTCATAAAAATTAATCAGTCTTGGATCACCACCAGATACCAAGCACCTGATGCTGGTGTAACCGAATAATTTTTTTGGAAATGTCAGATTCCTTCAAGACTCCCTATGCTGATGCTGAGTGACTATACTGTTATGCTGAGTGACTTTCCTCTTCCTCCTCAATGATCATGCTGAAGCTTGTAAGAATATTTTTGGTTCTGGGTGCCACCACCAATGGCTAAGGTCCAATTTTTCAGGTCTGAAAATCTAAATTAATAATGCGCCAACCAAAACAAAGTGAAAAAAGCAGCCAACACAACAATCAGACTAATTGCAGCGAAGGTATAATGTGGGTAAGTGTGGCGCTAAAAGATACATGTGCGTTATTGGGCAAAGCCCGACAAAATAGACATCTGAAAGGCAATATGCGCAATAAAGTGTATTAATGGAACACAAAATTAATCGTGTGTAAATTAATCACTAGTAGAGAAAGGTAGTGCAAAGGTGATAATAGGGGTGGTCTATATGTTGGGGTGTGACAATAGAACACTAAAGGACCCTGTATGAACTGATAGTTGACACTAGCAGAAATGGGTCACTGTGAGATGGTGATGAAAGTACTCACTATAGATCCCAAATTAATTTGGAAAAGACGTGGAAAAATAACCAGAACGTCTTAAAGATGCGGTGACACAAATATATGATGAACATAAAGTGAGAAAGTAAAAATAAGAATAATATGACACATTAGCAACATGTACTGCTGTCAAAGCTAAAAGTCCAGCATGAACATATAAATAACAGATAAAACTAAAAGTCCAACATAAATGGATGCGTAGGCATCTAGGGATGTGATTGGGAAGTTCGACAGCAACCGGAAACAGTGGTATGGGGCCCTTTGATCCGGGAATGGCATCCACAGGATAAGGTATCCAACTTATATGTGAAAGGGATAGGCAAAAATACCCTTAACAGCAGTGGTGGACTCCCCGGCCAGCGGCTTGGGAGTCAGACAAGCTTATGATGGGGGGAGAGGTGATTCCACAGCAGCTGGAGATGATGGAGAAACTGCGGCACTCACCGACCGAACCTCTCTGGTCTCAGCAACTCCCGGTATCCAAGATATGAGTGAGGAACTGCTTACAACGATGTTGGCTCCATAGAGTGGGTAAAGGTCCTCAAGAAAAATAGGGATTCAAAAAGAAGACTTCCCCATAGTGTAAATCAGCTTTTTAAAAAGCTTTATTTAAAAACGAAGCAGTAAAATACACCCTAACTTGAAGATTGAAGTCAGGTATAGAACAATTAAAAAAGCGCTTAGATCAAAAATAGTGGCAAGACAGGCATAACCACCCAATTTTTCAGGCCCTGTTTAACAGGGGCATGTAATTACAATTCTTGATCTAAAATTTCACTGCGCCCACCAAGAGTAACTGTGAGGACTTATAGGGCGTACACACGGTCGGACTTTGTTCGGACATTCCGACAACAAAATCCTAGGATTTTTTCCGTCGGATGTTGGCTCAAACTTGTTTTGCGTACACACGGTCGCACAAAGTTGTCGGAATTTCCGATCGCCAACCATGCGGTCACGTACACCACGTACGACGAGACTAGAAAAGGCCGGTTCAGAACCAAGCGCGGCACCCTTTGGGCTCCTTTTGCTAATCTCGTGTTAGTAAAAGTTTGGTGAGAGACGATTCGTGCTTTTTCAGACTCGTGGCTTTCAGAACGTTTTCTGCCGTTCAGTTTGTGCTTGTGGGTTTGTATCTGCTCTTCAGTGCGTGCAGTCAGTTCGTATCGGAGTTCTCTGTGTGATCTTGCCTGCTCGTTGCTGTTTTTCAGGTCGCTCTTCACAGGCCTTGCTGTTCTTCAGTGCGTTCTGTTACTTCCTTCTGACCAGCCAACCGTTTTCTAGCCATGTTTGGTATGCGTACTCCTCGTAGAGTTCGTGCTGTGCGGGGGCTTGGTGTTGGGGTCCTGACCTTGACACAAGTCCAGTCCATGAACAGGGTGGGGAGGAGTTCATGGACCAAGAATTGGTTGCTTCAGAGTGACCAGTTCTCTCATATGCCTTTGCTCCGTGAGATCCGTGAGAATAATCCTGATGATTTCAGGATCTTTCGCAGGATGACGGACCCCGTATTTCACCGTCTGTTGGCTTCGCTGACCCCCTATATCAGCAGGCAGGATACCTGCATGAGGCAAGCCATCACTGCGGAGCAGAGGTTGGTCACTACCTTGCGGTATTTGGCCACAGGGAGAAGTCTGCAGGACTTGAAGTTCTCGACAGGCATCTCCCCCCAGGCTCTGGGGATCATTATCCCAGAGACCTGTTCTGCCATCAAAGAGGTCCTGCAGAAGGAGTATATGAGAGTAAGATTTTTATCCTTTTATATCCCATTTTAGTGTATTTTATGTTTGCTAATATATTGTATTTCTTTCCTCATTCCCTAATTACCATGATTGTAATATGCTGTGAATGTCCCCTTTGTTCTCATGCATGCTGGATTTTTATGTAATTATTATTTTAGGTCCTTCATACATATTTGCCCTTCAATAACCTCCCCAGCATGGTGTCTCTTGGCCCTATATTCACCTCATGTAGTCACTTAACAATGTATTTTATCTGCTCCATAGTAGTGCTTTACCCCAAACACCCCCTAAAATGTTTGGTAATGTTATTTTTGATTTAAATTTAGGCAGAGTGGCAGAGGCTTTTTTTTGTGGTGTCCCCAAATAATTTTTAGTAACCCGCCCTCCCCCAACTGCTAAGTCAGCTGATCCCAATTCTCTATCCCCAATCATCTATCTGCTGACTTTGCCAAACCCATACACACTATACCCACCTCTTTTGTGGTCAGATTTATGAATGAATTACCCAAAGCATGTAGTGCAAGGGCCTACCTGTATACTTTCAAATGGTACTGTTTAAAGTTTTTGTATCCTATTATTATCTTGATAGGTAATAGCAGAATGTCCAAATGTCCTCAAATGTGTACAGTGTGTATTTATATCTTTGTATTATGACACTTCTTACCTGTCCAGTGGGCTGCCAATAGTGTAACTAAGGAGGGGCTGTTCCAAGTAATACCCTGTATTTAGGCATTCATCTCTCAATGAAGTGAAGAGGTTTACCTGTCCAAGAGTTTCCCCCCCCTATAATGTTAGAAATGGCCCATGAGAGGGGGGAGGGGGAATATGATAGGTGTACCTTATACTTTGGCCTTGTTAAATTCCCCTTAATAAATGCTATCTGGAGGTTGCCCCAGAATGTTTATGTCTAATCTGCTTGCCATGTTTCTGTGAAAAAATAGTAATGTTTATTGTTTTCTCCTCAACAGTTTCCTTCCACGCCACAGGAATGGCAGACTGTGGCCTCCCACTTTGCCCAGCGGTGGGACTTTCCTAACTGCGGAGGGGCAATTGATGGGAAACACGTCCACATCGTCCCACCACCCAACTCGGGGTCGTACTATTATAATTACAAGGGGTTTAATAGTATAGTGATGTTGGCGGTGGTGTCGGCTAATTACGACTTCTTGTATGTGGACGTGGGGAAGAATGGTCGGATGTCGGATGGTGGAGTCATCACCCAGACGGAGTTCTACAGGCGTCTCCAGAATGGCAGCTTGGACTTGCCAGCTCCAGAGGACAATGTGGAAGGTCTCCCATTTGTGTTCGTTGCTGATGAAGCGTTTGCGCTGGGGGACCACCTGATGCGACCATTCCCGATGAGGACCCTCACCCCGGAACAGAGGGTTTTTAATTACCGGCTGGCCAGAGCCCGAAGAGTGGTGGAGAACACATTTGTAATCCTGGCCAGCCGGTTCCGACTATTTCTGACACCCATCCATATGGCGGAGTATAAACTGAACCATATAATACTTGCGTGCTGTGTTATCCATAATTTTTTAAGAAAACATTCTGCCAACTATGCTGGCTCAGTTGGGCCTGAGGCCGGAATCCTACATCCAACAACACTGACGGCGCTTGAAAGTGGCCGTCCTGGCTTGCCCTCCCTGATCGCCCGTGATGTCCGGTTACGATACCTGGAGTTCTTTGCGGGTAGGGGGGCTATCAATATGCCAGACAATATGTGAAGCCTTTTTCAAATAAAAAAAAAAAGAAATTCTTTGTGGACATTTACTGCTTGTGTTTGTTTTAGCTGACCCTGACAGAAATGTTTTGAGTGCAGAAAATGTCGTGATTGGGTAAGCTTATATAAAGCACTGTTGGCTGGTATTTCCTAAATGCAAAAACACATTTCACTACAAATGCACTTGCAACTGCACTGAACCTGCACTTGTAGTGCAAAGTGGATTTGCCCTTAGGAAATAACCCCCATTTTTGCATAAAACAGCAATTACATCACCCCAAAAGTGTTGTAGTGTTGAGACAATAATCCACACATTCTTGAGTAAGCCACTTTTTTTATACCTGCACAATCACATGTGCATTTACCAAAGGTTTTTAAAACAAACCAACATGTTTGTTGTATAACAATTTTTGCAGTAGCATTATCAAAAATCGAAATATCCATTTCAGATAAAACAGGCCTGTGTAAAACCAACAAGAAAGCCAAAAAACTTGAACTTACAAAGTTCACATTAGGTAAAACCTGAAGGCTATATCAGACATCAGTATTTAGGAACTGGGTTTGATATAGCGTTCAGATGGGGGGAAATCACCCCAGGAAAAGCCAAATTTGGAAGATGCACACCAATTTACGAATGTCAATATGTGCTATCTGCCATCAGGGGGGATCAAGGGACGAGTTTTGGGGGAGCAAGCCCTTCCTCAACACGACTTTATAATTGAGGAAGGGGTTGCACCCCCAAAACGCGTCCATTGATCTCCCGTGATGGCAGATAGCACATGTTGGCACACTGTGTGCATCCTCCAAATTTGGCTTTTCAAAACATTGCAAAAAAATTTAAAAGATTGGACCACAATCCAAAAAGAGATTTTGTGGGGTTTTAAATTCGCCCCAAAACATCAATGATGTTATTATTTTTTTTAATAACATCATGGATTTTTTGCTGGATGTTTTGCAGTTCGGCATTACACCCCATGATCTCCCCGATCAGGATCTGGGCACTTTTAGAAGTAAAGCGTTTGGGATCCCTCACATCACGATCACGTAAAAAGAGATAAATAAAAAAAAAAAAGGTCTCAAAAATCTGCCACCATCCATCTCTTTTACCTGAGCCTGTGGTCGCAGACACTCACCTGTTGTGGTGCCAATCTCCACCACATCTTGTTCTTCCTCCTGCTCAGCTTCGTTTGGGGGTATTTCACCTTCTGTGGGGTCTGTGGTCTCCTCGGATGAGGGGTGTCCTCCGAGTCTTTTCTCCCCTATGTAAAACAAAAATGTTATAATTAGCACACAGATATTTGATGGCAGAACTAGAAATAGGAAACATTGCTTGGAAGTGGGGTACAATTGTCTATTTTAGCAGAGTTCCAAGATGTATATTTTTTATTGCCCTTTGTCAAGCTGCAATACTTTACATGTTTGGTACAAGCTTCACAGATGTAGCCCCCCCCTATAGTATACACTGGAGCACCTGTGTGGCCCCCTAATAAAAATGGTGTTCTTGTGTCCCACACTAGTGCTCCAGTGTCCAGATGTGAAAACAGCTGTTCAGTGTCCTCTCCTTACACACAATCTAGTTGGCATTTAATTCTAGTAACAAACCCATCTACACAAACAAATATTTGGCATCCAAGTAGGCCCAAAAAAAATGTGTGAAAATGCATATGACCTAAACAATGGTGTTCTAGAGGCCGAAAGAAAAATGTTTGATACGAACGAATAATGGGCCCATGAACATTAAAGTTGCCCTTTTAAACGTTACAATTAATAAAAGCATATGGAGCAGCACGAACGTAATAAAGACAGAAAGAATAGGAACACAGCACAACTACTTACTTTTTTGCAGCACTCTCCGGATCTTTCGGTACTGCTCTGGCTCTCTCAACTTCAGGTCCGACCACCGCTTCCTGAGCTGATCTTTAGATCTTCGTACCCCGAAATTCCTGTGAAGGCTTTTGACCACTTTAGCAATGATTTTGGCCTTTCGGATGTTGGGGTGGGGGTAAGGCCCATACTTTCCGTCATAGTCGGACTTCCTCATGATGTCGACCATCTCCAACATCTCCCCAAAGGACATATTTGTGGCCTTAAAACGTCTCCTTCTGGATCGGGACGTGCCTGGATCCGGGCTTTCCTCCTCCTCCTCCTCGTTGCTATAATTAGCACACACCTGCTCGAACTCCGCCATCATGCTCTTCACCCACTGCGCCGAACGCAAAGGGGCGGGGAATAGACTAGAAAGAACGTCAGGGGCGGGCGGAGTTACACGCATGCGCAGTGTGTATAAAGCGTAACACGCGTGCAAATTACGTACGATCTGTGAGCGGAGGAAGGAGCATTGGACGCGCTGATCGTAAGAACGAAGGTAAGAGACAAACTTGTGCCTATACTGCTTCTAGATTGAGGCCTATATTGTAACAAGATTAGGAGAGTTTTGTCTGACATTAGGCTTTGTCTTGTGTTGTGTCTTGCAGTGAACATGGATATGCTACTCAAAGATAATGACTTCATGTCAGTATTCCTAGAGATGCTAAGGGAGCTGCCCTGTCTGTGGGAGATTAACCACCCCCATTTCAAGAACCAAGCAAAGAGGAAGGCAGCACTGGAGCAATTGTGTGAAATTGTGAAGCAGGTGATCCCCACGGCAGACATCACCTATTTAAAGATATTAATTGGTTGCCTGAGGAGCACATATCTGAGGGAGCACAAGAAAGTCCTGGATTCACAGAGATCCGGAGCAGCAGATGACATCTATGTCCCCAGGATGTTGTACTACGACAGGCTGCACTTTCTGGCAGGCCAGACTGAACCCAGGCCATCCCTCTCCAGTCTTCATTCCACGCTTCCTCCCCCCCCGGCTGAGACTTCTGACGCCCAACCTGGGCCTTCCAAGTGATATGTGGAGGAGCCCAAATTGAGCCAGGTATAGCATTCCTCTAAATATTTCTGGTTGTACAATCAATGATGTTAACTAGATGTTAGTTGGGAGTACTAATTTAGGATTGTGATTGATGATGCAAAAACTAAAACCATGTCCCTTTTTCATACACAGGGAAGTCTCAGCCAGGAGGTGGCCGGGCCGAGCCGGCTGGCTGATCTGCAGGTCCCTCCACCCCCCCTGAAAAGAGAAAGTGGCAGTAGGAGGAGTGCCCTAGAGGAGGCTTTTGGAGGGCTACAGAGGTCCTGGGAGCACCCCACACCATGGAGGAGAACATTGCTGCCTTCATTGCATATAAAATGCAGAGGATGGAGAAGGGCCAACAAGTCATGTGTGAGGCCCTCATATTGGAGGCTCTTGAGAAAGGTATGAGGGGCCAAATGACACCTCAGACACACCTTTGTGATCGTCCTCCTCCTCCTCCTGCAGGTTCTCCTCCTCCTCCTCCCTCTCCTCCAGGTCCCCCCAGTCCTCCTCCAGGTCCCCCCAGTCCTCTTCCAGGTCCTCCCAGTCCTCCTCCTCCTCCAGGTCCTACTCCTCCTCCTGCCACATCTCCAACTGCACAGCCACAGCCTGGAAGGAAGCGTGGACGGAAGACCAGACAGTGATTGCCCTGGGTTCAGTCTGGTCGGCCAAAGAATGCAGCCTCTTGTGGTACCACAACCTGGGGACACAGATGTCATCTGCTGCTATCCGGATCTCTGCGAATTCTGGACCAGACTGCCCTCCCTTACATATGGACTCCTCAGGCCACCAATTTTGATGTTGAAGAATTGATATCTGCCGTGGGGGTCCCAGGCTTCGCTAATTTCTCCTGTTGATCCAGTGTTGCCTTCCTCTTTGTTTGGTTCTGATCCCTTAATAAAGGATTTTTGTTTTGAATTATACCCTCCTATGTGTTTTACTTCAAAAATGACAGTTTTTTTGTGAGGATTCAGGTACATTTCAAATATACAATGTGAAATGAACAAGGGACACCAACACCAAACAATCTCCTTGAGATTAAATAATAAAAGATATCAATGGTGTTGGGGTAACTTGACACACAAAACACACACAAAAATATTCTGGAGTAAAAATAAAAATAACATTGAACAAAGATCAGCCTTGGAAAAAAACCAAACATTAAAGAAAAAAAAAAGGCTGAAAATCCAAAAAAAAAAAAAAAAAAAATATATAAAACTGTCAGATGTGACAACTAATAACAATATATTCAGGGAATCCCACTAAAAAAACACAAATAAACTTTGTGAGAAGTGTGTGTGAATATGAGCAGCAAAACTACTTAATTCTTGTCACATTATAAAGAAGAAGAGAGTGCGCTGTATTAAACCATTTTTAACATTGCAGCGTGACGAAAGTGCTGTATCCATTGCGAACGCTAAGTTTACCAGAACGAGCTGTCCCGTCTCGGAATTTCTTCTGAGCATGCGTGGCACTTTGTGCATCGGAACAGGCCACACACGGTCGGAATTGACGCGATCGGATTTTGTTGTCGGAAAATTTTATCTCCTGCTCTCCAACTTTGTGTGTCGGAAAATCCGATGGAAAATGTCCGATGGAGCCCACACACGGTCGGAATTTCCGACAACACGCTCCGATCTGACATTTTCCATCGGAAAATCCGACCGTGTGTACGGGGCATTACAGTGTTGTGGCACCAGCACCACCACCACCATCACCAAAGGCCCAGTTTTTCTGACCCTGTTCAACAGGGGCATGTAATTACAATTCTTGATCTAATATTTCACAGCAGGGCCCTGCCAGGGCTTACAGTGTTGTGGCAACACCAACACCTAAGGCCCCAATTTCTGCAGAGTATATAGGGCAGGACCCTACTTTCAAACATCCAACTTACAAACGACTCCTACTTGCAAACGGAAGGAGACAACAGGAAGTGAGATGAAATCTACCCCTAGGAAGGGAAATTCTCTCCTGTAAGAGTTAATAAGGGAAAAACGTTGCTCTTTTCCACTGATGCTTTATCGCCAATCCTTGTTTCACTAAAAACCTCAAATTTTCAAAAAATATTTGTCATTGGAACAGAAAGTGAGGTGAAATCTTCTGAAGAGGAGCACAGACAGCAAAACAAATGTCACAGGGGTGATAACCCTTCCCTATGTTTTCCAAAAAGTTTAAACACTTTAAAAATGTACCATTTCAAAATTACAAACAGATTCTGCTTAACAACAAACCTACAGTCCCTGTTTTGTTTGCACCGCCTGTATACTGCTGTTCAGAGGGCCTGGGGCCCCACGCCTTTCTATTTTTTAATTTGGGTGCAGGGTTCCCCTTAATATCCATACAAGACCCAAAGGGCCTGGTAATGGACTGGGGAGGGGGGTACCCATGCCGTTTGTCTCACTGATTTTCATCCATATTGCCGGGACCCGACCTTACATTAAAGCCGCAAGCAGTTTTAAATGACTTTTATTCCTTTAACCACTTCATTACCCACGTATAGTCATATGACGGCCTGAGATGGGATCTCCCATCCTGGGTGGCCATCATATGACGTCCTGGGCTTCCCGGCCGTCTCAGGGGCCACGTTGCTCGGGACCCGGTGCGTGTGCCCGGCGGCCGCGATGTCCGCCGGGCACCCGCGATTGCCCGTTAACCGGGCCGGACTGTGGATCTGTGTGTGTAAACACACAGATCCACATCCTGTCAGTTAAGAGGAGACCGATCTGTGTTCCCAGTACAGAGGAACACTGATTGGTCTCCTCCCCTTGTACGTCCCCTCCCCCTACAGTTAGAATCACTCCCCTAGGAAACATAATTAACCCTTTGTCTCCCCCTAGTGGTTAACCTCTTCCCTGTCTGTCACATTTACAGAGTAATCAATGCAATTTTATAGCATTGATCGCTGTATAAATGTGAATGGTCCCAAAAATGTGTCAAAAGTGTCCGATGTGTCCGCCATAATGTCGCAGTCACGAAAAAAAATCGCAGATAGCCACCATTACTAGTAAAAAATAAATAAATAAATACATTTTTTTTAAAAATGCCATAAATCTGTCCCGTATTTTGTAGACGCTATAAAGTTTGGCGCAAACCAATCAATATACGCTTACTGCGATTTTTTTTACCAAACATATGTAGAAGAATATGTATCAGCCGAAACTGAGGAAAAAATTTGTTTTTTTTTTAAATTTGGATATTTATTACAGCAAAAAGTATATATATATAAGTATATATATTGTGTTTTTTTCAAAATTGTGGCTCTTCTTTTGTTTATAGCGCAAAAAATAAAAACCGCAGAGGTGATCAAATATCACCAAAAGAAAGCTCTATTTGTGGGGAAAGGACGTCAATTTTGTTTGGGTACAGCATCGCACGACCGCGCAATAGTCGTTTAAAGTGCGACAGTGCTGAAAACTAAAAATTGATCTGGGAAGGAAGGGGGTGAAAATGCCCTGTATTGAAGCGGTTAAAAATGTAATTTTGTGCAGGGACTGTTCTAAGCACGGGAAACACGCGCCACTTTACAGGCATACTATAGACACCCCCAGGTACGATATTTAAAGGAATATTTCACTTTTAATTCACTTTAAGCATCATTAAAATCACTGCTCCCGAAAAAAAGGCCATTTTTAAAACTTCTTTTGCATTGATACATGTCCTCTGGGGTAGGACCCAGTTCCCCAAACCCTTTTTAGGACAATACCATGAAAATTAGCCTTTAAAATTAGCACTTTTGATTTTGAACGTTCGGGTCCCATAGACTTCAATGGGGTTCTAACATTCGTGCAAAGTTTCGGTCCGTTCGCGGGTTCTGGTGCAAACCGAACCGGGGGGTGTTCGGCTCATCCCTAGTTTAGACTAAGTTTACTATAATCCAAACAGATTTTATTAACAAAATGATCTGTACATACACATTTCAATTCCATTTGTTTATAAGTACAATATGACCCTGAGATGCTGCCCAGTTGAAATCCAGTTACAGTAGTCATTGAACATGAATACAGGGCCTCAAGGGCCATAAACTAAAGCCAGAACTATATTTCTTTAGTTTTGGATCAAGTAATAAATGGTTAACACTCCTGTGAATATTATTTTTTGCTGTCTGTGTCCCAATAGAGGGATTTCCATTCATGTTTTAGAGACAATAGGAAGAGATAGAAAATCTCTCCATATGAGGGGAAACCCACCCCTAGACAGTTTTCCCCAGAAAAAGTGTCCTCTATTCTAAGTTCTACTGGCAACTCAAAATTTGCAATTTCCCATTTCAGTCATGGTGACATGGTTGAGACACAGAGAAGAAATTAAAAAAAATAAATAAATAAAAAACTGACAAGGGTTCTAGTTGTTCCCTACTCTATCCAAAAGGAAAAAAGGGCTTTAGGTGCATTTGAATTTAACTCTGGCCAGGACATTACCCTTTATTTTTTGGGGGGCTGGGGGGAATTTAAAATAAAATGAAATAATAGTGGGCATATATACAAATGTAAAATGTTGCAAGGGGAGGCATTTCAAATCTATATATTACAAAAAAATTGACATAAAGAGCTTTTGTCTTACTTGTCTGATTTACGGTCTCTCTCACTTCTTAAGGGGGTCTCTTGCCTGACCAGCCGGGTTTGTCCTCTTGCAGTCAGACCTTGATGAGCCCTTTTCCTTGAATCCTTTGGAGTCTCTGCTACTTGTGACCTTATATATCTCCTGATGTATTAAACTTCTGATGATGAAACCCCTGAAGCATCTCGCCATGTTCACTCTGTGCGCTTTCTGCCTTTCTCGTCTCTAACATGCCTTCTCCCTCTGATTTGACTTTCACTGCTACTACTGCTTGAACTGCTGCGACTACTGCTGCTGCTAGAGCTGCTTCAACTGCTCCTTGATCTTGAACTGCTGCTGGAACTATTGCAGCTTACTTATCTGGGGCTACTCTACTACAACTCTACCTTCTTCCTCAATCTTCTCCTCAACTTTAGAATCTTCACCATCTTACATAAGACATAGTTGGTGAGGTTAAAAAAAGACACAAGTCCATCAAGTGCAACCTATGTGTGTGATTATATGCCAGTATTACATTGTATATCCCTGTATGTTGCGGTAGTTCAGGTGCTTATCTAATAGTTTCTTGAAACTATCAATACCCCCGCTGAGACCACCGCCTGTGGAAGGGAATTCCACATCCTTGCCACTCTTACAGTAAAGAACCCTCTGCGTAGTTTAAGATTCAACCTCTTTTCTTCTAATTTTATTGAGTTTTATCCCTATTGTGGGATCAACAGTATGGTATTTGTATATTGAAATCATATCTCTCAAGCGCCTCTTCTCCAGAGAGAATAATTTCAGTGCTCGCAACATTTCCTCATAACTAATATCCTCCAGACCCTTTATGAGCTTTGTTGCCTTTCTTTGTACTCGCTCCATTTCCATTACATCCTTCCTGAGGACTGCTGCCCAGAACTGGACAACATACTCTAGGTACGGCCGGACCAGAGTCTTGTAGAGCGGGAGAATTATCGTTTTATCTCTGGAGTTGATCCCTTTTTAATGCATGCCAATATTCTGTTTGCTTTGTTAGCAGCAGCTTGGCATTGCATGCCATTGCTGAGCCTATCATCTACTAGGACCCCCAGGTCCTTTTCCATCCTCGATTCCCCCAGGGGTTCTCCTCCCAGTGTATAGATTGTATTCATATATTTGCCACCCAAATGCATTATTTTACATTTTTCTACATTGAACCTCATTTGCCATGTAGTTATCCATCCCATTAATTTGTTCAGATCTTTTTGCAAGGTTTTCACATCCTGTGGAGAAGTTATTGCCCTGCTTAGCTTAGTATCGTCCTCAAATACAGAGATTGAACTGTTTACCCCATCCTCCAGGTCGTTTATGAACAAATTAAATAGGATTGGTCCCAGCACAGAACCCTGTGGGATCCCACTACCCACCCCTGACCATTCCGGGCACTCCCCATTTATCACCACCCTCTGAACTCACCCTTGTAGCCAGTTTTCAATCCATGTACTCACCCTATGGTCCATGCCAATGGACCTTATTTTGTACAGTAAACATTTATGTGGAACTGTGTCAAATGCTTTTGCAAAATCCAGATACACCACGTCTATGGGCCTTCCTTTATCTAGATGGCAACTCACCTCCTCATAGAAGGTTAATAGATTGGTTTGGCAAGAATGCTTCTTCATGAATCCATGCTGATTACTGGTAATGATACCGTTCTCATTACTAAAATCTTGTATATAGTCCCTTATCATCCCCTCCAAGAGTTTACATATTATTGATGTTAGGCTAACTGGTCTGTAATTCCCAGGGATGTATTTTGGGCCCTTTTTAAATATTGGTGATACATTGGCTTTTCTCCAATTAGCTGGTACCATTCCAGTCAGTAGACTGTCAGTAAAAATTAGGAACAATGGTCTGGCAATTACTTGACTGAGTTCCCTAAGTACCCTCGGGTGCAAGCCATCTGGTCCCAGTGATTTATTAATGTTAAGTTTCCCAAGTCTAATTTTAATCCTGTCCTCTGTTAACCATGGAGATGCTTCCTGTGATGTGTCATGAGGATAAACACTGCAGTTTTGGTTACTGAAGCCCCCCGATTCCCTCGTGAAGACTGAGAAGAATGAATTTAATACCTTCGCCATCTCCCCATCCTTTGTAACCAGATGTCCTTCCTCATTCTTTGTGGGGCCAATATGATCTGTCCTCCCTTTTTTACTGTTTACATACTTAAAGAAGTTCTTGGGATTTTTTTGCCCTCCTCCGCTATGTGTCTTTCATGTTCTATCTTAGCCGTCCTTATTGCACCTGACTTGGTTAAATTGATGATAGGCAACTCCTATCCTCATATTGATTAGTGGTTCCAAATTAATAATAACTACTGAAGTAGGGAACAGACACAAAAGATATCAGCATCTTTCCAAATAACCATTCTGCTTTATTTTGACGCAATTGAAGGTTTTTATACGCATGATTATGTAGGCATCATATTAATATTACAATTGTATATTTATGGTAACAAGGGGCGTTACATAGGCAGGCTAATTCTAAACAGGACTCGAAAGAATGTAAACATGTACTGAAAACATTATTAGTGCCCTGTGCACAGTGAGGGCAGTGTGCAATACATACAAAATAGAATACAATTATATACAGAACTTACAAATTTCCATTACACACCCTTACATTTCTTGTTGCATTCTTTATAAAGTTTGAATGCTGATGATGATCCCTCAACCATGTATTTTTTGAAGGCCTTCTCCTTTGCTTTTATATGCATTTTTACACTGGAGTTAAGCCATACAGGACTTTTGTTCGCTCTTTTAAATTTATTACCCAATGGGATGCATTGGCTAGTGCCCTTATTTAATATGCTCTTAAAGCAAACCCATCTCCCCTTTGTGTTCTTTGTTCCTAATATTTTATCCCAATTTATGCCTTCTAGCAATCTTATGTTTCCTATTTGTGTGATTTATACTGAAGCCAATTGACCTGTGATCGCTATTACCTAAATTGCCCCGTAATTCCACATCCGTAATCAGGTCTGCATTGTTGGTAATCAGTAGATCTAGTAACGCTTTATTTCTAGTTGGTGCGTCTACCATCTGACCCATGAAATTGACATTTAGGAAATGGCAAGCCTTAGATGAATGCGCAGTTCCCTCCGCCCAGTCTATGTCTGGATAGTAAATATCCCCCATTATGATAACACTTCCCATCCTTGCTGCTAATCCAAATTGTGATAGGAGATCTGTCTCCCCTTCCTCCCTCAGGTTAGGGGGTTGATAGCATACTCCCAGTATTATTTTCCCCTTAGCTTCATCCCTTTGGAGCTCTATCCATAAGGATTCCACCTCCTCCCTAGCTCCCTTAGTGATGTCATCTCTCACATTCAATTGTACATTATTCTTAATATATAGGCATACCCCTCACCCTTTTTTACCCTCTCTATCCTTGCGATAAAGGTTATACCAATGAATGTTTGCCAGCCAATCATGAGAGCTGTTGAAACAGGTTTCTGAAATTCCCACAAAATCCAAATCCTCCTTGTACAAAAGTAGTTCTAGTTCATCCATCTTGTCCGCCAGGCTCCTGGCATTGGTGAACATGCCACGTAGTTTAGACCGGTCACATATTATCCTCTTATTGGGTGTTCCAAGAATACAACTAGGACTTGCTACTATACTTACCTTGGGTTTATGTGCTTTGGTCAACCTACCACTAATGTCCCCAATACTACCCTCTGGAATATGTTCCACACTGACTATCTCTACCTCTGGACCCTCCCCCCATTGCCTAGTTTAAAAACCCCTCTAACTTTTTGGCCATCTTTATTCCCAGCTGATCTGCACCCTCCTCATTTAGGTGCAGTCCGTCCCTTCTATAGTACCGGTTATCGACTATGAAGTCGGCCCAGTCCTCCAGGAACCCAAACCCCTCCTTACTACACCAGCTCTTCAGCCACTTGTTTACTTCCTTAATCTCCCTCTGCTTTTCTGGTGTGGTTCGATGTACCAGAAGTATTTCTGAGAACACTACCTTGGAGGTCCTTTTCCTCAATTTAGCTTCTAAGTCCCTAAAATCATCCTTTAGGACACTCCATCTGTCTCTGACTTTGTCATTGGTGCCAACGTGCACCATGACAGCTGGGTCTTCCCCAGCCCCTCCCAGTAATCTGAAATATGGGAGGGAAAACACTGCGCTAAACCCAAAGTAAAACAAAAATGTGTATAAAGCAGCTGACACTTAAACAAAGTTCAACGTAATGTGCCAAAATAATGTGTAGCACTAATTATTAGGGATGGGCTGTCTGTTTAAGTCAAACATGAGTTCGACTCGAACATTGGCTGTTCGATCATTTGACGAAGATCGAACATGATGGGCTGTTTGCGCCAAATTCGAGTGGCGCGTCATGGCCCATAATGCACTGCATCATCGAAGTGCATTGCTCTCTGATGATTGGCTAAGAATGCACTATGACCCACATGCTTTGGCCAATCACAGCACCGTCAGCGAAGAGAGCCATAATTGGCCAAAGGCAGGGTGCTCAGGGGGTTAAGTCCATGCCCCACACTATATAAGGCCGTCTGCACATCGGCCATGTGTAGTGTGTTGGTGGATGCATCCCGGTACATCCCGGTTTTGTATATATATATATATATATATATATACACTGTATACAGTTTAGCTAGATCTCACTGCAGACCATTCCTGCTGTACTGTTTCTAATATACTTTAGGCAGGCAGTTGATTCAGTTAGCTGCAGTGTATTTCATATATATATATATATATATATATATATATATATATATATATATATATATATAAATATACAGTCAGTCTAGTATGTACCGTATATACTCGAGTATAAGTCGATCCGAGTATAAGTCGAGGCCCCTAATTTACCACAAAAAACTAGGAAAAACTTATTGACCCGAGTATAAGATGAGGGTGAGAAATGCAGAGGGTCAACAATGCCCATCTGCAGCTGCATGCCTCCCTGTGTCCTGTGCAGCCTACCTGTATCCTGCGCATGTGTCCTGTGTCCTGTACATGTGCATGCGTCCTGTGTCCTGTACATGTGTATGTGTCCTGTACATGTGTATGTGTCCTGTGCATGTGTCCTGTACATGTGCATGTGTCCTGTACATGTGTATGTGTCCCTGTGTCCTGTACATGTGTCCTGTACATGTGTATGTGTCCCTGTGTCATGTGTCCCGTGCATTTGTGTCCTGTGTATGTGTCCTTTGTCCTGTGCAGCCTCCCTGTGGCGATCTCCATCCTCCGATCAGCGTGTGATAATACACTTCGGCGGCCATTCCACTGTTCAAAAGCCGCGCCTCCTCCTCGTCTGTGATAGGCAGAACACTCAGCAGTCAGTGGTCAGCCTATCACAGACTGTTTTGCTTGCGTCTATCTAGCAAGGTTACTCTGTGATATAAGCAAGGAAGCTGAGATTTTTGCAATGTGTAAATGTGCTTTTACTATACAAAGATGCTGTACATACAAAACTATTACAATATTAGGAATACAATACAAGACTGATAGATATCTATAACAAGCAAAAATGCCTAGCAAATGAACAGCCTATGGTCTAACAGTACAAATACACTTAAAAGTTACTTATCTTCTGTTACTGTATGTTCGTGATCTCCATTGGCAACAATGTTTCTTGGAGACCAGGCAGTGTTCTTGTATCATGAGTGGCGGCTTCTGATCTTCAAAGCATGATGGTGTGTGTGTGTGTCCCTACTCGCCCCTTTTATGTGTCAGGCTGTTTGCCATAGTTACCAAACGACAGAAAACATGCCTGTTTACTGTAACTGTAGAAACAATGGACTGTTGAAAACTCTATCTACGTACCCATTGTCTAATCGAGCCAACATCTGACAGTAATCTAACAGTCATTCTTTCAGTTTGAGAGCTGAAAAAGACCTCAAACAACTAAATCTCTTTCTTGTGTACTGTACCAATAGAGACAATAGCCTGTTAATTGAACTGTCAATTGAATACAATGATATTTACCCCCATTGTATAAAACAGCATTTGTTTAAGAAATCTACTCAAGCCAAAAACTGACAATATCTCTATGACCAACCACTATTGTGTAATGTTATGTCCCATGTATCGTAAATCTGATTAATAAAAAAAAATCATATTGTAACAAACGCAACACATTCCGCCCTATTTTTTTTTTTCCTTTCAGACTCACTACAGAAAATGAGAAAACTCATTTTAAACATTCATTTTCCTTGAATGCAACACCTCCTATATTTCTGTCATTGAAAAGGTGTTTCAGTCTTTAAAAGTTCATTAGAAAGTCCATTCTAAAGTTCTTTAGAAACAAGTCCAGGCTTGCAATACAACAAAGGCCTTGCTCTCCACAGCTCTTGCGATCTTCTGTCATTCTTTCCATCATGTAACCACTTTTCTCTGGTCTTCCTATGGATCAAATCGGAGTCAGCCTGTGGAGTGGAAAACAAAGCGGATTATCTGTTCCTTCAAATAATACATAAACAGTAGATCCAGGCCCTTCAGCTAAAATCTCTTCTCTAAGTGGCATCTTGCCTGGATATCTGACTAACACTTTGCCCCCTGCCTGTACCCACTTATGACCCTCCCAAAGAACATCAATAGGGAGGAGAGGAAATATACTGATATTTCCCAGAAGATCACTGCTGTTTATTTTGGAAGGTTTGCTGTTATGTAGCCTAACTTTCCACTCTTGCTGAGAAGTATCCACTAACCAGTCAGAGTCCCAGCCACTGTCTTGAAGCTCATCTGTCAATGCAAATATAACTTCAAACCTTCCTGACAGATTCCCTCTCATTCCTAGATAGGCTTCAGCTTCAGATACGTCACTCTTGGTTTCTATGTTATGGGAAGCAGTAACATGGTATCTGTTAAGCCCTTTTCTTTCAGGAACCTTACATAAATACTGAGCTCTGCACTCCAGCTGTGGAATACAATCAGGTTCTAAAGTACGAATCAGGGATTGGTGAATGGGGGTTAAGGGAGGATGTTAGTAGAAGAAGAAAGAGAGGAGGGGGGGTGTGTAAATTGTATTCGCGAACAAGGAACCCCCAGTTAATCTATTGATGCTGTGGACTGGACGCTTGGTTAGCAGTCTATTATGGGGGATTTCTATGGTTTATTCCAGCAATACTCATGTATTCGGGTCTCCACCTCTGAGGGCTTGTCCCTCCTCCGAGGAATTGAACATATTCCATAACTGCCATGTCTTAGAATATGCTTCTCCTCTGTTCTGATTTTTGAGGATTAGGTCTTCCAGTTTGTTAATTTCGTCTATTTTTTTGAGCCATAAAGCGATGGAGGGTGGGTGGGAAGACTTCCAGTGAAGAGGAATACAGGCTTTGGCAGCGTCAAGCAAATGGCGTACAATTGATTTTTTGTATATGCGTGAAGGGGTGTTAGTAACGTGTAGAAGGAAGTATGCCGGGTCGTCAGGGACAATGTGGTCAGTGAATTCCCCCCAAAAGCTCCGTAAGCGGGGGGCAGGACCAAAAGATGTGTAGTAACGTACCTATGTCCTGTTGGCATCTGCAACATAAGTCTGATGTTCCAGGAAAAAATGTATGCAATAAAGAGGGGGTTCTGTACCAACGTGTAAAGATTTTATAGTTAGTCTCCTGTGACTTTGTACATATGGATGACTTGTGTATAAATTGGAGGATGTGTCGTCGTTTGTGTGCGTTAAAGTGACAGTTCAGGTCTCTCCCCCATTTGATGAAGCTGGGGTGTTGGTAATCCTCTGGTGGGGTGATCAACATGTTATAAGTCAGGGATAGCGTGTGTAGCAGCACTCCAGCTTCCGAACAAATTTCCTCATAAGTAGTGAGAGGTTGGGAGCTGACATTCGGGGGCGTCATGCTGTTGAGGAAATGTGAAAGTTGTCGTGCTCTCAAAAAATCCAGGCGATATAGGCCATTCAGATCCGAGAGTTCGACAAGCGTTACCCATCTTCCTAGAGTACTAAAGTGGGAGGCTTGGTATTTTCCTGAATCTTTCAGCACGTAAAACTTAGGATCTTTTAATCCGGGTTCAAATTGGGGATTGCCAATTATGGGTTTCAATGGTGAGTTCTTGGTGGAGAGAGATGTTTGCGTCAATAAGCGCGCACATACTTTAATAGTGTTGCCAATCAAGGGCTGGCGTCGGAGGTGGGGAGGGAGTGTTGAACAACACCATGGGGCTCTATGAAGAGATATATCAGTTTGTGCTTGCTCTAGTTGCGGCCTCAATTTGGTCTCTTTATGTCGGCACCAGTCAATAAGTCTACTTAAAGGGGGGGGTTCACCCACACCGACAAAAAAAAAAAATATTAAAAGCCAGCAGCTACAAATACTGCAGCTGCTGACTTTTAATACATAGCCACTTACCTGTCCCGGGGTCCAGCGATGTCGGCAGGGGATGCCGAGAACCCGCTCGGTTCTCGGCAGCTGCCGCCGCCATCCTAGGTGAGGGAATCAGGAAGTGAAGCGTTGCGGCTTCACTTCCCGGTTCCCTACTGCGCATGCGCGAGTCACACTGCGCGTCCCTAGTGGTCCCCGCTCTCTCCTGGGAGCTGTGTGTTCCCAGCAGACAGCGCGGTCGGGACGGGAAGAGGCATAGACTCCCATGGGAGTCTATGCCGGAAGTGGGTGCAAATACCTGTCTTAGACAGGTATCTGCACCCCCCTCCCCCCTGAAAGGTGCCAAATGTGACACCGGAGGGGGGGAGGGTTCCGAAAAGCGGAAGTTCCATTTTTGTGTGGAACTCCGCTTTAAGTGGATTGCGTGATAGTATGTTTTGATCTCTGGCATGGTCAACCCTCCGTGTTGTTTTAGGAGTGACAGCGTTTTCCTAGGAAGTCGGGGTCTTTTCCCTGCCCACAGGAAGGTTAAGAATGTGGAATGTATTTGTTTGAAGTAAATTGTAGGTATGTGTATTGGTAGGGCTTGTAGGAGGTATAAAAATTTAGGTAGGATCATCATTTTCAAAATATTACAACGGCCATACCAAGAATGCAGGCCGCTGTTCCATCTGTGGAGTAATGTTTGGACATTTTTCAATAGGGGTGGGAAATAAGCCTGAATAGTTGGGAGAGTTTCGGGGGGGGTGTAGGTACCTAAGTATTTCAGTGCCGTGTCAGTCCATTTCAGGTTGAAGCTATTTTTAAGATGTGTAAGCTGTAATTGTGGTATTCCTATGCCCATTGCTTCTGATTTGATAAAATTTATTTTCAGGTTAGATAGTTGTCCGTAAATCTCAAACTCTTTCATTACATTAGGGAGAGATATGGTTGGTTTCGTAATGGAAAACATCTTTATGTTGTGAATAGGGATGAGCTTCGAGTTCGAGTCGAACTCATGTTCGACTCGAACATTGGCTGTTCGTAAGTTCGCCGAACAGCGAACAATTTGGGGTGTTCGCGGCAAATTCGAATGCCGCGGAACACCCTTTAAAAGTCTATGGGAGAAATCAAAAGTACTAATTTTAAAGGCTTATATGCAAGTTGTTGTCATAAAAAGTGAAGGGCCTGGTATGGAATTTAGGGGGACTCCCACGTCATTTTTTTTTTTTTATTTTGGTTCGGGGTTCCCCTGTGGGGAATTCAAATGCCGTTTTTATTAATGAACTTCTATGTGTATTGTCGGCAATACAATAGCCGCGAGTAGTTTTAAATGGGTTTTTTCCTTTGAAGTGTCATTTTGCTGTCAGACTGTTCTAAACACAGGAAACAGGCATACTATAGACACCCCCCAGCTACGAAATTTAAAGGAATATTACACTTTTATTGTTTGACTTTAAGCATTATTAAAATCACTGCTCCTGAAAAAACGTCCATTTTTAAAAATTTTTTTTGCATTGATCCATGTCCCCTGGGGCAGGACCCAGGTCCCCAAACACTTTTTATGACAACAACTTGCATATAAGCCTTTAAAATAAGCACTTTTGATTATTCATGTTCGTGTCCCATAGACTTTAACGGTGTTCGCGTGTTCGAACGAACTTTTTTCCTGTTTGCATGTTCTGGTGCGAACCGAACAGTGGGGTGTTCGGCTCATCCCTACTCCCTAGATATCCTTCAATATAGTTCTAATACCTTGTTCTGCCATTTCACCTTTAACCACTAGATGGCTCAAGATCTCTCATCCACATTAACATTGTACTAATTTCATTATCAGTTTTATATAGGTTTATATTTTTTTAAACATTTAATCTTTTAGTTTCTTTTTTAATTAATGTGTCTTGTATAATTTTTGTAACATGCCTATGGCTGTTAAAACAACAGATTCTGAGCACCCCAGAGTAAATAGCAGGTAAAAATTACTATTAGACAGATCGGGTAAGGGTACAAATGCCCTTAACCAAGATGTCGAAACTAGAGCTTCCTGATGATGGCTCACTGATTGGCTGAAACATGTTGAGGCTTGATCGCATCATTGCGACACACTTCCGGCCACCATTTGCAATCGGAATTCGAGCCAGAACCGCGGTCCACCATTGTTTATGGCCGATTTCCCAAACAAATCACCTGCTATTAACACCGGGTGCCAGGCCATAGGCACCCTAACATGTGAGTTCAATAACTTTTGCTTTTAAGATTTTTAAATAAACCTTTTTAAACGGTATTGCGCAATGAAGTCCCTTCCTTCATATCTACTTGCATGAGGCATATCCACTCCAGGAACCGTCAGCATAAGGAAATCTTCAGGGGTCTCCCCACACGCTTATCTGACCATAGTAGAGATAATTGATCCATATCGAGGGGTGAGTTTACATCCATGTGGGCGAACCTTGTCTGAGCACTAAGAAGCATGGATTCTATTACTTCTGAGCACGAGCACCAATTATCACTGGTTTGGAACTGTTACTAATGTGACTACAGTGCTATTTTATAAATGATATGTCATCTGTTTATTGATTTATATTTAGTATTTTAGCGTGGTGTATTGATTTATATACTGGTTAATTTGCGCAGCAAATTTTCACTGCAGCTGTATATTCAGTTTATTAATTCTAATTTTATTTTTTCATATCTTTGTCGCTTTAGTTATATATTTCTTAAGGGCAGGTGCTCCTTCAGAAAGGTCTGAATAACGCGTTCGAGGGTTAGGGCCTGTTCAGCCAGTGCCGGCAGGCCCGGGATATCTTGTGTGCATACATTTTAAAGGATGGTTCAGAGTGACAAGAAAGGTCCCGGAATTGGATCCGGTGGGTTTCTGGGGTTACAGCGTAGTGTTCTAGTACAGACTGTTTGACCATAGGGTAGTCCAGATTCCACTGGGTGTCCATTGTCCGGTATGCAGCATCTGCACCCCCTTCCAGCAGGCCAACCAGGTGCCGCACCCAGTCTGTACGGGGTACATTCAGTAGTTGACATAGGTGTTCAAAGTCCTTGAAAAATCCTTCTACATCTCCCGTAGCTTCACAAAAGGGCTTAAAGTCCTTACGAGTCACCCTTTGCGGGTCAGGTCTAAGAGCTCTTGGGCTGAGGAGAAAATCTCGTCCTCTGGGGTCTACCCTGGTTTCCCTCTCATGCCTTCTCGGGATTGCATCCCGCCTCTCCTCCAAGGTGGCTTCGGAGCCCAGGATGGCCATCTCCTCCTCATACTAGGCGACCCAGGGGCTCCTGGGGCTTGAAACGGCGGAGGGAGTGTGTTCTGTCCCTGGCTGAAGACCATCCATGCTGTCAGCTCCTTGCAGGTTGTCTTGGATGGCGGTGACCAGCTCATCTTTGGACAGACCCCTACAGCCAAGGCCAAATTCCTTGGCCTTTTTTTTGCAAACTCGCCAATTCTCAACAATTCTTATATTCACTACCCCGGGCTAGTTCTAGCGCTAGGAGATTATTGCTTTGCATTATCCTCTTCCACAGTCTGATCCCACCGCTGCCAATCAGTTGTAACGGAGATGTAGGTGTAATAGACACACGCGGAGAGTAGGAGCACCCAGAAAGCTTTTTATTTTACAGTAGCAGGGTTAACACACAGCCAGGTAGCTGCTATCACAGCCAGGCAAAGCTAGAGTCCGGAATACATTATAAATGCACAACTCGGTAGCAGAGTCCATGTTGATAAAGGGTAATACGCGCCAGGCTGGCCAAACAAAGGAAGTAACAAAGTTCTGGCAAGTAGGGGCAGTCCGTGCTCAGTCTTGGATACATAAGAATAAAGAGGAGTTCGCCCTCCCTCCACATGGACATCCATCCCATAATATACATTTCTTCCAAGGCAGACACAAACAATGATATACAACCCAAACGATCCCAGCAGGGGACAGCTCTCTGGGGTGTAAGGGACAAGGAGGTACAGAGACCGTGAAGCAGGTATGCCTGGAGGGAGCCCACCCCTCCTTAAAGGCACAGGGACGCACAAGACGCTTAGCAAAAGCACAATGGCCACGAATGCATCAAGTGCGTCCCTGCACCCAATTCGACCAACTGTATGTAAAAAGAAATGGCAACCACCTCAACCTATAATTAGCCTTTACAGCATGAACTGAATGTTCTTTAGCTATGTGCCCCCATCCATCGCCACCTTCCCTATCCATGTGTCCGGCCCCTTTCAGGACACCGACGCATGGATTCCAATGCGGATGGGGCTGTTTTTTGAAGCACTGATTAGAGCCAGAGGCTCTAATTTTCTTCAATATAGGGTGGGCTCGGGTTACAGAGTGCGCTCCGAGCCCTCCCAGGCAGGGCCGGTGCTACCACTAGGCAAACTAGGCAGCCTCCTAGGGTACACTGGTGTTACAGCATGAACTGAATGTTCTTTAGCTATGTGCCCTGCAATTTGAACGTGTGAATGCTGAGAATACGTGACTATATGGCGTTTGGGAGTGGGGAGCATTCTTATTTCCTATTATAGGAACCAGCACCATCTAGTGGCCAATATGTAGTATTTTCTCCATTCAAACATTAGATTTCCAGACAATATAGCCAGAGAATATTCGATTTTCCTCCCATTCACACAAAAATGTACCTGCAGTTTTGATGGACAAACAGCTATGCAATTTTTCTATAAAAATATTCCTATGCGTTATTGGGTGTTGCTGATTTCTATTTTTTTTTTATTGTAGCATCAGAAATCTATCATTAGTAAAATATGGGGGCTTCTGATCTGCTTCTCAAAATGTTAGTTACCGTATATACTCGAGTATAAGTCGTTCCGAGTATAAGTCGAGGGCCTAATTTACCACAAGAAAATGGGAAAAACTTATTGACCCGAGTATAAGACGAGGGTGAGAAATGCACAGCTACTGTAAGTGGAAAAGAGGGTCAACAATGCCCATTTGCAGCCTCACTGTGCCCATTTGCATGCCTCACTGCGCCCATTTGCAGCCATAGGTCCCCCGAACTTCAAACTCGGTAGTTAAGGATTTCTAGATGCCCCCTAGCTGCAGCCAAAATTTGGGGTCTCTGAACCCAAAGTGTCCCGATATGACATTGCTACAGATGGATACAGTTGACCGATTTTGGGTCCCCGTATCTCGGGGCCACTTAGTGCTAGGAACCCCAAATTTTGTGTGCAAACACAGTGGAACTAGCACAATAAAATATCCAAAGCTGGGATTTCTAGAACCAAGTGGCTTCGAGATACAGGACCCCAAAAATCGGTTCAGAAAATGTCAAGCACTTTTCTGCAGCAGAGAATGACATTTTCCGAACCTATTTTGTGGCCCCATATCTCGGGGCCACTTGGTGCTAGGAACTCCAGCTTTGGATATGTTATGGTACCAGGTCCACTGGGTTTGCACACCAAATTTGGGGTTCCTAGCACTAAGTGACCCTGAGATACAGGGCTCCAAAGTCGGTTCAGAAAATGTCAAGCACTTCTGCAGCAGAGAATGACATTTTCCGAACCGATTTTGGGGCCCCGTATCTCATGGCCACTTAGCGCTAGGAACTCCAGCTTTGGATATGTTGTGGAACCAGGTCCACTGGGTTTGCATACCAAATTTGGGCTTTCTAGCACCAAGTGGCCCTGAGATACGGGGCCCCAAAGTCGGTTCAGAAAATGAAATTTTTTGCTGCAGAAAAGTGCTTGACTCGAGTATAAGTCGAGGGGGACACTTTCAGCACAAAAAAAAGGTGCTGAAAAATTCGACTTATACTCGAGTATATACGGTACTTGGCTGCAGTGGCGGCCTGTCCATAAGGGGAGCATGGGTGCCGCCCGCCCTATCCATGTGTCTTTCCACTAATCTACATGCAGGGCGCCGGACACATGGATTCCAATGGGGGGGGGGTTTAAGCATGTGAGTAGAGCCAGAGGCTATAATAGGCCTCAAAATAGGGTGGGCTCGGGGTGCAGAGCACTGCACTCCGAGCCCACCCAGTTGTGTGACACTAGCGAATGAATTAACACACTGATCCTCTTCCTGGCCAATCAGGACCCGTTTCCTGATTGGCTGGAAGGAGAAGCTATGCTGGCCGCCGGGAGGAGGAGGGAGGAGATGTGAGGAGAGGAGACGCAGGGGAAGCTAGCCGGGAGTAAAGCTGGCCATACACTTATAGATTATCTGCAGATTTTCTATGGTTAGATAGAAAAAGTGCAACAGGGGGGCGCATGCGCGGCGCGATGCGGAACGGAAGCTGCTGAGCTGAGCTCCGTCCGACGAGGCAGGCCAGGCACGATACCCGGGGCTATTCCGAGCTTAAAATAGCACCATCCGACCGATCACCCCTGCGGGATCAACTTGTGCATGCCATCCAGCAAAAAAGAGCGACAGAACCGCTCCCAACATACCCTCACAAACTACCTCATTACTATGGAGAGGAAGACCCAAAATGGCGCCGGCCATCATGCGGCCTCCAGCGGTCCGGAACACACAGCTAAAGACAGTGAGTACCCTCAACCCCTTTCTAAAGCTGACCTTGATGCAAGCCTCTCAGCAATCTATGACAGATTTGTGGACAAACTGGAAAGAGAGATTCACAAATCTACCACTGCTCTCTCACAGGAGATTGCTAGCATAGGAGGCCGCACTGACCTATTAGAAGCCAAGCATGATGAACTAGCCATTGCACACAATGACCTCAGAAAGGACTATGAAACATTGGCAGACAGTTTTTCTTTCATGCAAGCTCATATCGAAGACCTCGATAATAGAAACAGGAGGAACAATATAAGAGTGCGTGGTGTCCCAGAGTCAGTCACTGACATAAATAAGGTTATTACAAAGCTTTTCCATGATCTCGTACCAGACAAACCCCTCTCTGCTTTTGCTTGTGATAGAATGCACAGGGCACTGCGCCCAAAACCTACTGCAGATAAACCTCCAAGAGATATTATAATGTGCATGAAAGACTTTCTTACCAAAGAAGATGTAATGCGTGCTGCCAGAAATTCCCCATCCATAGAGTTAGATGGAACAAGGCTGCAGATTTTCCCTGATATCTCCCCTGCGACTTTAGACCGAAGACGCAGAATGAAAGAAGTCACAAATGTTCTTCAATCAGCCAGAATCAAGTACAGATGGGGATTCCCATTCAAATTATCATTAACCCATAATGGCAATTCCTATACGGTCTATAACGTCATTGAAGGAAAAGATCTACTCATTAAACTAGGTCTACTAGACCCACAACCATCACAGCGTTTGCCCGCCACTCCCAGATCTTCACCTATATGGTCCACACCTTCGACCAGACGCATCCCAAGAGACCAAAGAAGATGGCAACAACACTCCCCCCAAGATCGTGTCGCCTGATCTGTTTACACAACAATCAAGCCTGCGACTTTATGACCACTTGCATGTGATGTCCTTCTATCTCCAGCTTCGACCTTTCTCCCCTATCTAACTCCCCAGTGGAGTATATACCCTCTTGCTTACTGTAAATGCCCCTGATTCTACAATCAACTCTAGCTCAAAACTTTAGAGCAAATCACCTATTCAATCTCCTACCCAGACGAACAATACTATTTTTGTTTTTTTGTCCTAATTTTTCATGGACCTTTTGTTTCTGGGAGGAAAAAGTTTGTAAGGGGTCGCAACGGGGGTGGTGGGGTCAAGAAGTGTAACCCCCATGTTCCCATGTTCCCATTATTTTTTATATATAGTGTTCTGGTTTTTTCCGTTTTTTTTTTCTTTTTCTCCTCTCACTTATTCAGGTATCCTAATATAATATGCATTATCTCTACCTAAGTTTAGATATTATTGCTGTGTCACTCTAACCCAGATATAGCAGGGTAATGGTAGAGAGACATAAAATATTATAAAAATGTTCTCCACGTTTATTTCTTGAGGACTTATACCATTTTTGTGATACACTAATGCTATTTATATTATGTGTTTACCATGCACCAATCTTTTTCTTGGTTTCATACCTAGACTTTACTTTACTAATGCCTGGCCTATCCGCCGTCGCTAGTTTGTCCCCCATTCTACCAGAGGGGCCTGCGGCCCTTTCTTCCCCTAGTGGGTTGCTGCGACCCCCGCTGGTGGAATCTGGACGTTCTCGTCCTTTGAAAAAATTTAAAAGGCTGAACGACCATATGTCCTTCAGTCCCCTTTTTCTTGTTATTTTAATAGTTGTTTTTTTTGCCCTTATGGCAATTTATGCAAATATTATATTTTATGGAAGACTTTTTATTACAGTTCATTTAATTTTGGGTAATTTCAACTGTATAACAATCATTATTCATTGTAATAACACACTGAATTCAAACCTTAACACAAAGCTATTGATCTCATTTCGATTTATGAAATCACATACAACCTACTACTTCATTATCATCCAACTAGTATTCCTTCCCCTATTTTGGTATACACCGTTCCTTATTTATATAATTAGAATTATTTTCCTCAACTACTATGGGTCTTAAAGTATTCTCCCATAATGTCCAAGGCTTTAATTCCCCCAATAAACGTAAAAAAGCATTCAAACAATACAAAAGATTGGGTGCAGATATAATACTAATGCAAGAAACCCACTTTTCTACTTCCAATCACCCACAATATTTTGATAAATCATTCAACCAATCCCATTATACTACATTCTCCAACAAATCCCGTGGTGTCGCTATTTTTATTAAAAATTCCATAATTTTTGAACCCCATTCTATCTACAGAGATGTGGACAGTAGATTTATCATACTGAAAGGCTGTATAAATAGGAAAAATATCACTATAGCCTCTATATACGCCCCAAACGAGGCCCAGACAACATTCTTCACCAAATTCTTCAACGTATTAGAGCAATATATTTCACCTCATTTGATAATTGGAGGCGACTTCAACCTCTCTGCACACCCTGCTCTTGATAGGAGTAAAATGGCCCCCTCCTCCAAAGCTTTTAGTAAAACTTTAAACCGCTCTCTTAGCAAACTGCAGCTCATTGATTCCTGGAGGGCCCATAATATTGGTATCAGAGCATATACTCACTATTCTCACCCCCACAATTGTTTTGCCAGATTAGACTATATTTTCTGCACACCAATCCTCTTGGCAAACTCTTCAAATACTGATATACACCCATGCCCATGGTCAGATCACAATATAGTAGAATTTGATACCTCCCATATTGGCATGACTCCTACCCCTTTTAATTGGCGCCTTAATGATTCTCTCTTATCTAACCCTTCTACCGTCCAACAAATAAATACCCACATTGAAGAATACTTCCACATAAACACTTCAGAAGATGTCCTCCCTACCTCAGTCTGGGCAGCCCACAAAGCGGTCTTGCGGGGTCATTTGATTAATATTGCCGCAGCCAGAAATAAATCTAAACTGACAGAAATTAAATGTCTTACAAAAGAACTACATGATTTATATATTAAACTAAACCACAATACTACTCCAGATATAGTAAATCTTATTCAGATAAAACGTAAATCCCTAAACAATTTACTTTCTGAAGACACAGAGAAATCCCTCAGATTTTCCAAAGCCAAATTCCTACTACATGGCAACTCTTCCTCATCAATGTTTGCCAGGAAACTAAATCAAGACACTAAACCCCCACACGTATATAAACTGCGAAACCAAAAAGGCAATATCGTAACGCACCCCCAAGATGTCCTAAACATTTTCACCTCATTCTATAAAAACCTCCTTTCTGGCCCCCAAACACACCCATCTCTCACCACATTAGACTGGTTAAACTCCCTTCAACTCCCTAAACTTACCCAACTCCAAGCTTCTTCATTGAATGATCCTTGTACGGACAGCGAAATTCTCAATATAATAAAGAACCTCAAAACATCGACAGCACCAGGCCCAGACGGCTTCACCACATCATACTATAAAAAATTTGCCTCTTTACTGACTCCCAGCCTTACAAAAATGTTCAATTATATCCTATCAGGTGGTCACTTCCCAGAAGATATGTTACTGGCCAACTTATCATTAATCCCTAAACCTGAAAAAGACCATTCCCTTCCCCAAAATTTTCGCCCTATTTCAGTCCTCAACAATGACCTTAAACTATTTGGCAGATTACTGGCAAACAGGCTTGCTACAGTTATCACATCTCTGATCCATACGGATCAAACGGGATTTATCCCAGGCAGACAAATAGTCGATAACATTAGACTTGTCACAAACATTGTTCAAGATGCCAACCTCCATTCTCGCCCCCTATATCTGCTTAGCCTTGACATTCACAAGGCCTTCGATAGCGTTAATTGGTCATATCTTAATCACCTCCTACCTAAATTCGGCATATCAGAAAAATTTATACATGGATTTAATGCTCTCTATAATTTACCCCAAACCAGAATTAAAATTCCAGGGATCAACTCTGATTTCTTTCCCCTAAGCAGAGGAACCAGACAGGGCTGCCCTCTCTCTCCTCTCCTTTTCGCCTTGGCCATAGAGCCCCTCGCAGTTGCCATCAGAAATAACCCTAACATCAAAGGCTATCAAAAAGTTCCATATGACTTTAAACTCAGTCTCTATGCAGACGACGCACTTTTATTTTTAACAGACCCACTAATCTCAATACCCAACCTTCTCTCTGATCTCCATTCATTCCATAAACTCTCTGGTCTTTTTATTAACACCAACAAATGCTCCATTTTACCTATAAACAGCCCCCCAGATCTAACCTCACTTCTGAAAAAAAACTTCAACTTCCTTTGGTCTTCACACTCCTTTAAATACTTAGGAGTTAATATTACAATCTCCCATAATCTATTATATAAAAGTAACTACCTTCCCCTCTTCTCACGAATCAACTCACTGTTAAAAATCTGGTCCTCTTACCATATTTCCTTTCTCGGAAGGATTTGTGCTTTTAAAATGACAATCCTTCCAAAATTATTATACTATTTTAGAGCACTTCCCATTAATGTACCCAAAACCAAACTGGAATCTATACAACGTGAAATTAATAAATTTATCTGGAACAACAAAAAACCCAGGTGTAGTTACAATCTCATGCATAGACCACAAGATAGAGGTGGGCTGGGACTTCCCAACCTTTGGCTTTATTTCTTAGCAACCAAACTAGTACAAATGGCTCAGTGGTCTTCCCCTAATGCAAATATCCCCTGGTTGACCTTTGAATCCACCTCTATTCATCCATTGAACATCAGAGGAATTTTGTGGTCCAACACAAAACTACACCATATTCTTAGTAAAAAAAACACTTTAATTGCCCATCTTATACTTCTTTGGAATAAAATCAAAGATAACTTTAAACTCCTCTCTGCAACTCCTCCATTGGCCTCATTCTTGGGGGACCCCAGATTTCCGCTCGCATTCCTTGACCACACACCCTTTCACAACTGGATCAAAAACAATCTTACCACATTAAAGTCTATCACACTCAGCTCTAAATTTCCATCTTTTGCCTCATTACAATCCAGATGCAATTTCCCCCCTTCGGAGTACTACCATTACACCTTGGTCCGCGAGTTCTACTCTACATACTACTCACTATCTGTCAATCCCCCTAGTACTTTATTCGAACACATCTGTATCTCTTCACCTAGAGACAAGAGACTAATATCCTTCCTATATAGTAATCTCAATAACTTTCTCCAACCCGAAAAAACAGGCCCCATGATTAGATGGGAAGCAGAGATCGGTAGCTCATTCTCAACGGACTCGTGGACCAAGATGATCAAAAACCTCCGCAAAAGTAATTGCGCTGCTGCATTTAGAGAATCTCCATTAAAACTTCACATCAGGTGGTACATGACTCCATCTAAGATACATTCCTTCTACCCCTCAACCTCCCCGAACTGTTTCAGAGGTTGTCCTTTGGAGGGCAGTTATATGCACATCTTTTGGAACTGTGATTTCTTGAAACCAATATGGGATAAGTTAATCAATATACTAGAAAATCCTCTTAAGAAAAAAATTTCCCTATCCCCCCAAATATGCTTATTGTACGCTACAGTTCCAGATGTTCCAACTCCCTGCAGTGGATTAATCCATTCTCTAATCAGTTCAATACACTGGATGATAGCTCTCAATTGGAAATCACAAAACCTACCATGGCCCCAGGTGGAATCTAGAATGGAATCACTTAGACTTTCCGAAAGAATCCATCATACCCTATTTGACACTATGCATATTTATAACGAAAAATGGAAGTTCTGGCCCTTATCAAACCCTCAACGCTTATAATTCTTCACTCCACTCTAGAACTCATTCCTATATATTGTTGGTTTTCATGATAACGTATCACCTACACTCTAACGATTAAATATTATTAGCCATCCTTCTATATCAGCTTTGTTTTATATATCCCTTACATCTTTATACAATGTCTTCATTATATTTTATTCACTAATTACCCAACTTTGTATATTCTACTTTCATGTACTACTCATGTTAAACCATATTGTTGTACTCTGCAACCGTTTTATTATATGTCTTTCAAATAAACTTTTGTAAACAAAAAAAGAAAAAGTGCAACAGATCTCTCCATGTTCGCTAAACTGTGTGGATGGAGGAATCTCCCACTTTTTCCATCTAACCATAGAAAATCTGCAGAAAATCTATAGGTGTATGGCCAGCTTAAGTGTTGTGGCCGGGTGAGTGACCGACCTGGCTGGCTGTGCACTGTTTGCCCCCCCCCCTCCCCCCACAGTACAACAGTTCTTCATTATCTTTGATCAAAGCCAAATTTGTATCCAAGTAGCACCTATCTGAAGAAGGAGCGGCCCGTCTATTAAGGGCGCATAGGCGCCACCCCCCCTGCCATCGCCACCTTCCCTATCCATACGTCCGGCCCCTTTCAGGACACCGACGCATGGATTCCAATGCGGATGGGGCTGTTTTTTTGAAGCACTGATTAAAGCCAGAGGCTCTAATTTTCTTCAATATAGGGTGGGCTCGGGTTGCAGAGAGTGCGCTCCGAGCCCACCCAGGCAGGCCCGGTGCTACCACTAGGCAAACTAGGCAGCCACCTAGGGCGCACTGTTGCCTAGGGCGCCTGGCCACTGGTGTTCCTACTCTCTTCTCTCTGCAGCAAGCAACTAAGTCTCAGCAGGCAGCCGCCGCTCTGTTCGCACATAGTGTCAGAGGTGCAGTGGCGGCGTAGGACTGTGTCTGTGTCCTGACTCCCGAATTAATGGAAGCAAGCAAACATTCATTGATGGGCGCTGGTGAGGCTGCATTTGATGGGCGCTGGTGGGCTGCATTTGATGGGTGCTGGTGGGCTACATTTGATAGGCGCTGGTGGGGCTGCATTTGATGGGCGCTGGTGAGGCTGCATTTGATAGGCGCTGGTGAGGCTGCATTTATTGGGTGCTGGTGAGGCTGCATTTGATGGGTGCTGGCGGGCTGCATTTGATGGGTGCTGGTGGGCTGCATTTGATGGGCGCTTCATTAAAAAGGTGGGGTATACATGGGCGGGCAAAGGGGGTGGAGTCAGGGGTGGAGCCAAGGGGGGCAGGGAAATGAGGTTTCGCCTAGGGTGTCAAAAATCCTTCCACCAGCCCTGCACCCAGGTGTGTTACAACAGCAAATCAATATTCTCTGTTGTAACACTGATCATCCTCCCGGCCAATCAGAAAGCGGGCTTTGACATTGGTCACCCGGTTGGTTGAAAGGACAGACTATTCTATTGGATGTTTAGGAGGAGCTGGAGGCCACCATGGAGGAGAGGACTCTGAGCTGAGCCACTGCACCACGATGGGCAGGGCCGGACTTACCATTGGGCTTGACAGGGCTCAAGCCCATGGGCCCCGCCCAATAGGGGGCCCTGCCTGTTTGCGTTTTAAATATCTTCATATATCTTCAGCTAGATCGGATGAAACAGCGGTGACACTGGTCCTCACTTGGCTGCAGCGCTGCTCTGCCCGCGTCTCTCTCTCTGTCTCATCAGCCGATCAGCAGTGCAGAGAAAGAGACTCTGATGTGTAATTATGCAGGATGAACCAGGAGGAGCCTGGAGATGGGTGGAGCTGCGCCATTGGCTTGGCAACCCTGCACTCGTTGCTATCGCCTGGGCCGCACGACATCTAGCTACGAGAGACGTCATTGAGTCGGTCACGTCGGACTCGGAGTCTCAGACTCAGAGCCGACGTGACCGTGACAGGAGCTGCCCGGAGCGGAGGAGCCTGCCTAAGTGTATCTGTCTTTCCCGGGCTGATAGGCAGTTGTTGCTGCAGTCTGGCACTGTGTGGCAGAGGCCAGCAATCTTCCTCCGCTGCGCCACCCATGAGTGTATTGGCCCTCCCACCGGCAGCACCTCCTCCATCTTGTCCATACAGTCACTCACACTGACTGCAGGACTCCGCTCCTGGTGAGTGTTGGCTCCCCCCACCTCCTCCCTCCATCTTGTCCACCTTGCAGTCTGCAGAGCGGCGTAGATACAAGAAGTAGAAGTCTGCGGACACTGACAGTGAAATTACTGGACCCAACCAACTGGACTCCATTGCTCCTGCATGGGAGCCTCTTCCCCCCCCCACCAGAGCACCAAATTAATTGACTAAAAGTGATTAAAAAAAAAAAAATGAATTCATGTGTCAAGTCAAAAAGCAAAATACATGTGTGCCGTTATGTATGAAAAAAAAAATGCCCCTTTAGTCTTGACGTGTTCAATCTTAACCCCTTCAGCTCCAGAACCTTTTAACCCCCTTATGACCAGGCCATTTTTTGCGATACTGTGCTGCTTTAACTGACTGAAAATTGCGCGGTCGTGCGACGTTGTAACCCAAGTAATATTGACGTCCCTTTTTTCCTACTCACTTACATACTACACACACACACAATTTATCTTGCACTGTGTTCAATGAGTTATTTTGCTATATTCTTGCAATTGATTTGTTATGATTGCAACCTTACAAGGGATTTGTTTGTTTAACCTCCCTGGCGGTATGATTCTTTCTGATTTTAGGTGCTGAAAGCGGTACAATTATTTTGCATTGAAATTTGGCGTTTTATATTGTAGGTCTGTAATTCTTAACAATAACACACTTAAATCTGTCCAAACAAGAGTCTAGTAGATATCCCGGGTATGATAAAGTTTGAAACACAAAAACATAAATTATAATATAATAAAAAAAAAATAATAATTAAAAAAAATAAAAATAAATAGTAAAAAAATAAATTTCCACACGATTCACTATCGCTCAATTCTGCAAGTGTTCTAATTTACTATCGCTGTTTTCTAGCTGGTCTAAAGCCATTTTTGACGTAAAGGGACACTTTTTGGTTGCTATGGACAATCTCCAGTTTCCAGGCAGAAAGAACAGTATATACAATATAAAACTGCATGCAGGGCATGGGCCAAAGCACTGGGGACAAATGGGATGTGAAATCATTTCATACAGTACTGTAATCTGTAAGATTACAGTACTGTATGTGTTATGATTTTTACATTTTTTTGAATTTGCCGCCAGGCTCCGCCCCCGTGCGTCGCGACGCTCGCAGGGAACGGAGCCTGGCAAGGAGAGGCTTCGGAGGAGGACACAGCCCTCGGACACTGCGGGGGACATCGCAGGATCCCGGGGACAAGGTAAGTAAGGAGGCACCAGGATCCTGCGATGCAATCCCGAGTGTGGCTCGGGGTTACCGCTAATGGTCCTGAATTTTAACCCCGAGCCACACTCGGGAATACCGCCAGGGAGGTTAATATGTTTTCCAGGTAAATAAATGTTTTATTCTCATTCTGACCAAGACATGTGTGCATTGCAATAAACATATGATCACTTTGAACGTTTTTAACCATTACTTATTTATTGGAAAAAAAGTTTTTCAAGCTTCAATCAGTGGTCATATAAATAGATTATTATGTTTTTTTTAACATGTAACACTGTCTACGGTACCAGTCAACATTTTGTTCTATTTAAAGTAATGTATAGAAGGTAGGGCCCGAAAGTGACTCAAGCCCAGGGGCCCCCACCCCATTAAGTCCTGCCCTGACCATGGGGTAAGTGCCAGAGCCGGACCGACCGGTGTTCTGCCGAGAAAGTTCCTCTCGGCGGATAAGGACCCCCCTCTACTGCCCAGGCGCAGCGCCTGTAAGAGGGCCGCTCGCCACGCTTCGCTCGCCACGCTTCGGGCACGGCCTCGCTTCGCTCGCCACGCTTCGGGCACGGCCTCGCTGCGCTCAGCACTTTTTTATTCCCCCTCTAGGTCCACTTGGATGGTGGGGCTTGAACCTGGACCCAGGCGCCGTGTACAGCTGATTGAAGATTTTCATCTTCGGTTATCTTTGGCGGCTCCTAGTAGTTTGTACTGCGCAAGCACTTCGCTTGCGCAGTACAGGGGGGTCCTTATCCGCCGGGGGAACTTTCTCGGCAAGACACCGGCAAACAGCGGAGGGGATGGGTGGTTGTTTGATGCCCCGCCCCCCCCCCCCAAAAAAACAGCCACCACCGATCTGAAGTTGCATCAAAGTTGCACTCCAAAGTCGTGCTACAAGTGTGAATTGAGCCTTAGGAAGAGAACTCAGGAATATGTCTCTCATAATGTGTTTCCTATTTTTCCTAGGAAGGCATTTTTAGGTTTCTGTTATTGACATGTCCCCTATTATATGTAGAAGTTGCTCTGAAGTCAGATGTGGCTGGAAATGATCGCTCTCTGCCGCCACCTGCTGGATTTCTGCACACGTGTCGCTCCATCCTCTAGTAGAGCCTGACTAGACCAGGCAGCCGCTTGCAGATCTGTAGAAGGACGGAATAGACAGCAGTATGGCTACGTCCAGTGTGATTTTTCCGGGGCTGCATCGGATTGTGGTCCGGAGGGGATTACAGTGTTGTGCGACGGTGCTTTGCCATGGCTCCCGTGTATTCGGTATCCCCGAACCAGCAACATCTGTCAGTCATTGCAGATACGTCCACTCATCGACCGGACTCTCCGCGAAGAGCTTTCTATACAAGTTCTCTTCTAAAAACAAGTGAGCACAGCGACACCTACAGGCCACTCAGGGGAAATGGCAGTGTGATGGGAAGAGTGCTGTGTGCAGGGCCCTCAGCTAATACAGTACAAGTGTAGAGTTCTTGTATGACTTGGGACTCATGTACACAGGATTCGGCTGGGTCCTATATATACACATTCAGGGGCTTCTGAGTTGCTTCAAGATATTTTGATTTGCTTTTGCATTTACAGTGGCTTCTATGGAGTGGAAGATAATATTAGCTATACACAAAAGCCTGTGTACATGACCTTGCATACATGTTTATTCCTAATGTCTCCAGTCTGGCCTGTTTCATGCATTTTGAGTAATAAATGCTCACCTTCTAATACAAGAGCTGCTGCCCAACAAATCAGCAAAGCATCGTACCCTTTAGGTCTTATGTACACCGACACCTGGGGCCATACAAAGTAAAAGTCCGTGTATTTCCCTACCAGGGATCCACAGGTGCCGCATACAGCCGCCCATAGAAATCAATATTCAGGTATACGCCTGTACTTGCACATACATGTGTACGGACAAACGACCCTGGATGAAGACTGTCTGCATCCAGGGGTGTACGTTTATGGCAAGCCATTGATTTCTATGGGTGTCTGTACACCACACCTGTGGGTTCTGGGCAGGGAAATCTCAGACTCCTGCACCATCTTTCCGACACTAAGCTGGAGGGAGTTTGAATGGACTATGAACTTGTTGATCGGCACGCTCCTGGCCCATTCAAACTGCACATCCGTCTACTGCGGTGGAAGATGGGACTTGCGGTCTTCCCATTCACAGTTTCCTGTGAATGAATGATGCAGATGTGTGGGCGGAGCCCTGAACAGCCATGCTGTTTTCAAAATATGCAATGGGTGGGGGGAGAGGATCTTCTGTGCTGACCTAACTCATCCAACCCTCCCTACATAACCCATTATGTGGCTGCAGTGGAGCAACAAGGAATAGTATAGAGTGTCACTTAAGTGACCGCTCCGAGTCAGCTGTCTCTGCTGATATCATACCAAAGATGGAGCCCCCAGCAGCAGTGCGTGGGATTTTGGATGACTACATACAGAGGCTTTTACAGGTAAATAACATACATAAATAACTTATCTAAAAAAAGGTAGATTGTATTGAGAAAAAAATCCAAAGTTACAATCCAGAGCAGACCGTAGGCAATGTAACATAAGTAGGCAGCATAACACTGCACAGCAAACATGTAGGTACAGTTGGATACAATATCAAAATGATTCAATGACAAATGTAGTGCTTCAGCAGACAATGAAGTTCCAGGTGTGAACAAGCTCATAATAGAATTCTGTCAATAATTAAAGTGATTGTAAAGGGAATATTATTTTAAAGTAACAAACGTTATACTTGCCTGCTCTGTGCAGTGGTTTTGCATAGAACAGCCCCCGAACCTCCTCTCCTGGGCCCCCCTTCTGAGTGCCCCCATAGCAAGCCACCACCTATGAGTGCATTCGTGTGGGCCCGCTTCGTAGCCATGCTCTGTGTGTCTCAGCCTTCCACCCCCCCCCCAGGCTATGACTGGTAGCAGAAGCCAATGGCTCCTTCCAGTGAGAAGAGAGAGCAGCGATGCTGCTTTCGGGCACAAAGCTTGATTAAGATTAGTATTTGGGGGGGGGGGGGGACAAGGTTTTCTTCCTTAACCGCTTGCCGACCAGCCGCTATCATTTTACTGCGGCAGGTCGGCATGATCCCACGAATCGTCGTAGCTATATCGTCGATGCCAATGGTCCCAAAAATGTGTCAAAATTGTCCAATGTGTCCGCCATAATGTCGCAGTCACGATAAAAATCCCAGATCGCCACCATTACTAGTAAACAAAAAAAAATAATAATAAAAATGCTATAAATCTATCCCCTATTTTGTAGACACTATAACTTTTGGCAAGCCAATCAATATAGGCTTATTGCGATTTTATTTATTTTTTACCAAAAATATGTAGAAGAATACATATCGGCTTAAACTGAGAAAAGATGTGCTTTTTAAAAAAAAAATGGTGATTTTTTTTTTATAGCAAAAAGTACAAAATATTGTTTTTTTTTTTGTTTTTTTTTCAAAAATGTCACTCTTGTTTTGTTTATAGTGCAAACAATAAAAACCACAGAGGCGATCTAATACCACCAAATGAAAGCTCTGTTTGTGCGGAAAAAAGGACGTAAATTTTGTATGGGTGCAGCGTTGGTGGGTGGGTCAGTTGATCTCCAGTGTATTAATATGAGCCTACATGCTTAAAATGGGGCCCCTGTAAAGGCCTTCCTTGTAATGGTTTGCAATTGTTAAAGTACCCAAGGTGCTTAAAATACATTAACCTCCCTGGCGGTTTTCCCGAGTGTGGCTCGGGGTTAAGTTTCAGCACCATTAGCGGTAACCCCGAGCCACACTTGGGATTACATCTCAGGATCCTGGTGCGGTAAACTTACCTTGTCACCAGGATCCTGCGATGTCCCCCCGCTGTGTCCGCAGACTCTGTCCTCCTCCCGAAGCCTCTCTGTGCCGGACTCCATTCTCTGCGAGCGACGCACGGGGGGCGGAGCTTGGCAGCAAATTCAAAAAAGTGAAAATTCATAACACATACAGTACACTATATATAAACAGATGTATAAATAATCACTCTAAATGAGAAACATTAACACATCAAAGCGGCGCTATTCTCAGTCACAAAACTATGACTGGTAAGTGAATGTCTCTGTTATGCCGCGTACACACGGTCGGACTTTTCAGCTACAAAAGTCCGACAGCCTGTCCGACAGCCTGTCCGACAGCCTGTCCGACAGACTTTCGACGGACTTTCGACGGACTTTTGGCGGACTTTCGACGGACTTGCGGCGGACTTTCTAACGAACAGACTTGCCTACACACGATCACACAAAAGTCCGTCGAATTCTTACGTGATGACGTACACCGGACTAAAATAAGGAAGTTCATAGCCAGTAGCCAATAGCTGCCCTAGCGTGGGTTTTTGTCTGTCGGACTAGCATACAGACAAGCGGATTTTTCGACCGGACTCGAGTCCGTCGTAAAGATTTGAAGCATGTTTCAAATCTAAAGTACGTCGGATTTGAGGCTAAAAAAGTCAGTTGAAAGTCCGGAGAAGCCCACACACGATCGGATTACCAGCCAGCTTTAGTCCGTCAGCGTCCGTTGGACTTTTGTAGACGAAAAGTCCGACCGTGTGTGCGCGGCTTTAGAAATGCTAAAAGCAGAATCTCAGCAAAGACACATAAAGTGAAACTTGGTGTGGAGTCTCCAGCTGGATATAACGAGTATGTGTAGCAGATCTGATGAGTGCACCATTCACCATCTGTTATGTCACCACGTGCTGCACACACCCCCACAAGGGGTTCTAACTCACCAAAACCAAAAGGTTAATAAGCCTTGGATAGCATCCTCATTTGATCTCTCTCAAGGTCCACCAGGTAAGTAGTCATAAGACATCAGCAGTATCCACATGTAGGAAAGAGACTCCACAAAGTCCAATACCGTTTTGATAATTTATTTAAAAGTCAAACAAACCAAATAAGATAAAAATAAAATATATATATAGGCGCAGGGCCGTTTCAATATTATTCCTCCAGCTTTCGATTGGTTGGGTATACGAGATACCTCTGGTAACTTCTCCCAGGAACACAGGAGCAGGGTACTAGCTGGCCAGATGATACTAGCTAGAAACAGCTAAAAGGTACTTCCTCCTTCCGGTTTCGGAAGCTTCGGGCTTGGAACGCACTGCGTTGTGACGTAGTTCCAGTTGCCGTGGGGTCACGCCCTGACTAGTTTCGTCATCACGACTTTTTCGAAGACAGATTACAGTACTGTATGTAATCATTTCACATCCCTTTTGTCCACAGTGCTTTGTCCAATGCCCTGCATGCAGTTTTATATGATATATACTATTCTTTCTGCCTGGAAACTGGATATTGTCTATAGAAACCAAAAAGTGTACCTTTATGTCAAAAGTGGTTTTAGACCAGCTAGAAAACAGCGATAGTAAATTAGAACACTTGAAGAATTGAGCGATAGTAATTCGTGGGGAAATTTATTTTATTATTATATTATTATTTTTTATAATTATTTATTATATTATAATTTATAATTTTGTGTGTTAAACTTCATCACACCCGGGATATCTACTAGATATCTACTAGACTCTTGGACAGATTTAAGTGTTATTGCTAAGAATTACAGGCCTACAATATAAAACGCCAAAATTTCTATGCAAAATAATTGTACCGATTTGAGACGCAAAAATCTGAAATAATCATACCGCCAGGGAGGTTAAGGTCCAATTGTAGTGATACTTGAAACACCCTCTTAAGGGTGTTGTTATAATAAATACCTGTCCAGTAGATGTGTAATATTTTTGTTGAAATTATTGGTCTGGCGACAGGGTCTCTATAAAGTGATATTAAACCCCCATATTAAGCACATTCAGCAGCTGATTTAACCACTTCCGGACCGCCCATCGTACATATACTGCAGCAGGGCAGCCCGACTGCGCAAAATCACGTACCTGTATGTGATTTCGTGCATGCGGCGTAGGGGGTGTGTGGAACTCCTGCTTTGATTGGACACAGCGGGAGCCAATCAGCGGTCATCGTGACCCACTGATCGTTCTGTAAAGAGACAGATCAGCAGTGTGTAAACAAGGCAAACCGCTGATCTGTCAGGGAGGAAAGGAGAGATCTTTGTGTTTCAGCTAGGGTTGCCACCTTTTCTTCAAGCCAAACCCAAACACTTTAGCGCCGCACGCCAATTTATTTTAAGAGGGAACGCTGTGGACTCTGGTGTAAAGGAGAACTCTGATGTAAGGGGGTTTCTGCTCACCAAAGCTCCCACTTACTTTAAAGTTCCCAGCATTTCCCCTTAAATCGGGGTTCCCAGAGTCCCCCTTATCTTAGTGTACACATTCGCTCAGAGGCAAGAGAGAAGGGAGGAAGGGGGATCACACATTGGAAGGGGGATCAGACATTGGATGGTACGCCCAAGCACTGACACCTTTCATCCACAATGTATCTGCCAGCTGCTGAGCTTTAAATCTCCAGCCCACGCATCCCTTTCCTGAGCACAGAATACCGGGGATTGGAGTGTGAGTGGGCAAACAGAGGGGTAAAGGCAGGAGGAGCAGAATGAGATCAAGCCCTCTTTCCTCTTCTGTCCATGTTTGGGGGTGGGGCCTGTGCGCACACCTATGTACTTGGCGGTAATGGTACTCTGTTACTTGGGGAACCGCAGTCCATTCTCAAAAATGTGTCTGGGTTTCAGGAGGTCTGAAACCGGATGGGTGGCAAGCCTAGTTTCAGCTAATATGAAACACAATCTCTCTTTTCCTCCAGTCTGTCCCCCCCTCACGCAGTTAGAAAACACCTCCCAGGCACACACTTAACCTCTTGATCGCCCCTGGTATTAACCCCCTGCCTGCCAGTGTCATTTATATAGTGACGGAGAATTTTTTTCTTTTAGCACTGATCACAGTGTTGGTTTCACTGGTCCCTAAAAAGTGTCACTTGGTGTCCAATTTGTCCGTCGCAATGTTCCAGTCCTGCTAAAAATCGCTGATCACCACCATTCCAAGTAAAAACAGTAATAATGAAAAAAAAGTCCCTAAATCTATCCCATAGCTTTTGCGCAAACCAATCAATATACGCTTATTGGGATTTTTTTTTTTTACTAAAAATATGTCGCAGAATACATATTGGCCTAAATTGATAAAGAAATGGGATTTTTCTAAAAAAAAAAAATATTGGGTATTTTTTTTTAGCAGAAAGTAAAAAATATATATTTTTTTAATTCAAAATTGTCGTTATTTATTTATAGCATAAAAAATATACATCACAGAGGTGATCAAATACTGTACCACTAAAAGAAAGCTCTATTTCTGGGGGGAAAAAAGACATTAATTTTATTTGGGTACAACGTCGCACGACCGCACAATTGTCAGTTAAAGCAGCGCAGTGCTGTATTGCAAAAAATGGCCTGGTCAGGAAATGGGTAAAACCTTCCGGAGCTGAAGTGGTTAATCACTTACTGAGTTTGCAGCTTCTTAATCTTTTAATCCGGGCCTATGCTCCAATTTAATCTGGTGTCATGACCACTGCCTCAGGTTTCCTGTTTCAGGGTGGATTCTCTCTCTTGCATGTAGGGATAGAGTTGTCTCCATAAACCGTATACATCAATAGAAACACACAGCCCCATAGCCTGGGATGGCAATACTCTCCACTCCTCCTCCCTACTCCTCCTCCCTTCACCAAGCTAATAGACTGAGTCAAGACTGCACTGTCTTATCACAGCAAGTGCTGTGATAAGAATTATAAGTTAGTTTACTGGGGAATTTATTTTGTTGTGCTCAATGTGTTTAACTAAAAAAAAAACAAAAAAAAAACGAGGGTTTAACCACCACACAACGTCATATGATGTCGCAGATTTTGAGTGGTGATATCTGAATGATGCCTGCAGTTACAGGCATCATTCAGACATCTTTTACAGCCGGCGATTCCCTACACTGTAAAAACAATCATAGCGGCTGTTCAGCCACTTGATTGTTTGTTTTTACAGGCGGCGGAAGGTGACAACCTCCCCTCCTGCCATCCTCCGGTGCTTCTACTGCTTGCCCATGCGATTGGCGAGCCGGAGAAGGAATCCGCTGGCGCTGGGAGTTCACCATAGAGAATTCTGCAGGCCAGATGGTCCCCGGAAGTCTCTATGGCCTTTGGGAGGCCAGACACGATGTTATGATGTCCCGGATGCCTGCATACTTAGATTTGCCTCTTTTAATCATCAACCATGTTAGTTGCTAAATGTTGTGCCTTCAATAAATGTAACCATATTACTACACTTAGGCCCCTATCACACTGGGGCGGTAGGGGGCGTCGGCGGTAAAACAGCGCTATTTTTAGCGCTGTTTTACTGCGGTATTCAGCCGCTAGCGGTGCGGTTTTAACCCCCCGCTGGCGGCCGAAAAAGGGTTAAAACCCCTCGTACACCGCGGTATAGCCGCACTGTCCCATTGATTTCAATGGGCAGGAGCGGTTTAGGAGCGGTGAATACACCGCTCCAAAGATGCGGCTCGCAGGACTTTTTTTTACCGTCCTGCCAGCGCACCGCTTCAGTGTGAAAGCCCTCGGGCTTTCACACTGAACAAACAGCGGAGGCTGTTTAGGGGCGGTTTGCAGGTGGTATTTTTAGCGCAATAACGCCTGCAAACCGCCCCAGTGTGAAAGGGGCCTTGGAGGCGCCTCTCTTCTCTTTTATACTCTGTAGCTCCTCCTGGATTATTCTTCTAATCCCCTTGTGGAGGCTCCCATTTGTGGATGGACATTTTATGGTTACACAACTTATCACATTGCTATAATCTTTTTATATGGACTATAAACTGAAGGACTTATGAATAAATGGTTGCTGAACAAATCATTTGAGTTTCCATTATTTCTTATGGGGAAATTCGCTTTGATATACAAGTGCTTTGGATTACAAGCATGTTTCTGGAACTAATTATGCTCGCAATCCAAGGAAATACTGTATTATGAAAATGAACTGTTCTCTTATGCTATAGACAGTTTTGCATTTTTTTTTGTTCGATCAATTTCATTGATAAGGGGCAGCCTCACTTGCACAGTCTATGGAGAGACCCATAGACAAAAGGCTGTTTATAGAGGAATGAAATGACGTATGGGACATATTTATAAAGCAGCAATTGTGACTTTCACCAACCATTCTCTGGTGGAGAATCAATCACTGTCATTTAAATCACATGGAGCTGGAAGTTTCACCTGAGAATGTTTGTGGAATGTCAGGTGCTTTGCTTTTATACAGTAAGTATTTGCACAAGTATCGGTACTCGTGCAAATGCACCGATACCTGAAACAGATACTTTCAGGCTCGGTTCTTTAAGCTGTCAGTGGGTCTCCCCAGTGTTAAAGAAGTCCGGTAATTGGAGCTGTCAATAAAAAAAAAGCAGGCAGCAATGTTTATTAACAACATTGCTCAGCCCTGAAACACTAAAATAAAAAGAAACATTGTTTCTTTTTGTATATTTCTGTTTCTTCATCTGCAGATCAAAGGGATGAACAAATGTTCCTCTGTTTAACCCCTTAAAAACCCCTAATTTACTCTAATCAGTCTTAATTAACTCCCTATTCTCCTCCATTTAATTATTATTTTCATGCTTTTTTTTTCTTTTGTTCACGTCTATTTTATAAACGATAAACAATTAAAACTTTTTTTTGTTTGCTTTGTTAGTTAATATTTGTATACATATATATTAACATATATTTACACATTTCACATTGAAAAAGAGCTAAATAAAAAAAAAAAAACAATTTATTTCATTTGTAAATAACTTTTAAATGCTTTGTATCATTGCTGACAGCTGAAGTTAAAACAAAACCGTTGCGGTAGGTATCGGTAATTGGTATCGGCGAGTACTAAAAAAAAAAAAGATATTGGTATTTGTACTCATTATAAAAAAAAATGGTATCGGTGCATCCCTACACAAGTCAGACAGCAGCATCTTTTATGTCCTGATTATCTTTTTACACCCCAGGAGGAAATGATCCATGAAAGTACCATCGCATTTCACATTCATTGTAAAGGATGTAAAATTGTGGTCCTTTGTGTGATTTTTTTTTTTTTGCCTTTTGTGTAAGAACTAGGCCTGTGTGATGTTTGACAAACCTGAAATCTGTGTGCATTTTTATTACGTGTTAAAGCATTTGTCTTTCTTAAACAGAAAAAGACTTTGGCATGAAGACACTTGGCATCTTCCCATGGTATGTACTGTGTTGATGCCTTATTTCAGTTTTATTTTTACAAGCTATTTATACCATTATGCATTTATGGGGTGTTACATGTAAAATAATGTACATTGTTACTTAGGTTGTATACACAACATATTTCTTATATTATTCATGCCTAATAATGTTAATGAGAGCTCTGCCTTTAAAAATTAACTCCACTTTTGTTGAGAAAGAAACAAACCCTTTTGGGTGATCAATGTACAGTAATGAGTCCCCTACATACAAACGTTCAACTTGCAAACGTGTTTACACATTTTTTTTTTATCTTTTTGTTTAACCCAGCAGGCTGAACGAAGAAAAAAAAAAAACCCGACAGATCGCTGTACCAACACAAGCAATATTGGGGTAGCGATCTCCCCTGCTGTGCTATTGTGTTCTGACAGGGGGATGCCCCCCGCCAGAACACACTGATCAGCGCTCACAGCCTTTGTCTGCAGGCGCTGATCTTTGTTGGACTTATGAACGGCGACCTGCGATCGCGGTGTACAGAGGCAGAAGGGGGAACTGCCTATGTAAACAAGTTACAATCCCTTCTTTTTCCAGTGATCGGGAACAGCGATCTCTGTCATGTCCCTGGTAGCCCATCCCCCCTACAGTTAGAACACACCCAGGGAACACACTTAACCTCTTGATCGCCCCCTAGTGTTAACCCCTTCCCTACCAGTGTCATTTTTACATTTATCAGTGCATTTTTATAGCACTGATCAATGTAATGTCACTGGTCCCCAAAAAGTGTCATTTGGGGTCAGATTTGTCCGCCGCAATGTTGTAGTCCCGCTTAAAATTGCAGATCGCCACCATTACCAGCAAAAACAATAAAAAAAAAAAATAAAAGTCCCTAAAATCTATCCCACAGTTTGTAGATGCGATAATTTTTGCGCAAGCCAATCAATATACGCCTATTGGGATTATTTACCAAAAAAATGTAGAAGAATATATATCTGTCTAAACTGATGAATAAATTTGTTTTTTTATACATTTTTTTTTTTGGATATGTATTATTATAGCAGAAAGTTTAAATATTTTTTTTTTTTCCAAAATTGTCGCTCTTTGTTTATCGCGCAAAAAAAAAAAAAAAAAAACCCTAGAGGTGATCAAATACCACCAAAAGAAAGCTCTATTTGCTTTCTGACAGGTATCTGCTCCCCCACGAAAGGTACCAAATATGGCAGCGGAGGAAGCTAACAAGCGGAGCTTCCCCTTTTAAGATAACAAGGTATTACATATATTAATGTGTTGTTTTTTTTTTCTTTGTTTTTTTTAAGGACAAACAAGACTTTCTTTCACAGATATTGTTTTGCAAAAACTATTTATTTTTCACAATCCTTAGACAATAAAGCCTAATGAAACTAAACAAAACACACTTTCTTAGGGGTGAACCGAATGGAAATTTTGGTGCCGAAACCGAAAATGAAGGAGGATGCACTAGGCCGAAAACCGATACCAAAAAATTACAGTTTTTAAAAAATATTTATATTTTAATAAACAAGTGTATTTAACTTTTTAATTAATATCAATCTTTTAAATTAATATAAATTTATTGTTGGCCATTATTGGCACCTTTAGTGCAAGAAAACCTCAAGAAAAATGCAGTCTGCAGTCTCTAACCATCTCTTGTATCATGTCCGCAGTCTCTCTAACCATCTCTTGTATCATGTCTGCAGTCTCTCTAGCCATCTCTTGTATCATGTCCCCAGTCTCTCTAGCCATCTCTTGTATCATGTCCCCAGTCTCTCTAGCCATCTCTTGTATCATGTCCCCAGTCTCTCTAACCATCTCTTTTATCATGTCCCCAGTCTCTCTAGCCATCTCTTTTATCATGTCCCCAGTCTCTCTAACCATCTCTTTTATCATGTCCCCAGTCTCTCTAACCATCTCTTGTATCATGTCCCCAGTCTCTCTAACCAGCTCTTGTATCATGTCCCCAGTCTCTCTAACCAGCTCTTGTATCATGTCCCCAGTCTCTCTAACCATTTCTTGTATCATGTCCCCAGTCTCTCTAGCCATTTCTTGTATCATGTCCCCAGTCTCTCTAGCCATTTCTTGTATCATGTCCCCAGTCTCTCTAGCCATTTCTTGTATCATGTCCCCAGTCTCTCTAGCCATTTCTTGTATCATGTCCCCAGTCTCTCTAGCCATTTCTTGTATCATGTCCCCAGTCTCTCTAGCCATTTCTTGTATCATGTCCCCAGTCTCTCTAGCCATTTCTTGTATCATGTCCCCAGTCTCTCTAGCCATTTCTTGTATCATGTCCCCAGTCTCTCTAGCCATTTCTTGTATCATGTCCCCAGTCTCTCTAGCCATTTCTTGTATCATGTCCCCAGTCTCTCTAGCCATCTCTTGTATCATGTCCCCAGTCTCTCTAACCATCTCTTGTATCATGTCCCCAGTCTCTCTAACCATCTCTTGTATCATGTCCCCAGTCTCTCTAACCATCTCTTGTATCATGTCCCCAGTCTCTCTAACCATCTCTTGTATCATGTCTGCTATAACTATTAGCAGCATGTCCATTCGGTGCACCTCCAGCAGATATGATACAGAAGACGGTCAGAGACTGCAGACATGATACAAGAGATCAATGCAGCCTCACCAGTGCCCATCAGATGCAGCAGCCTGCCTGTGCCCGTAATGCAGCCTCACCAGTGCCTATGCCCATCAGATGCCGTAGCCTGCCTGTGTCCGTCATGCAGCCTCACCAGTGTCTGTGCTCATCGGATGCAGTAGCCTGCCTGTGGCCATCATGCAGCCTCACCAGTGCCTGTGTCCATCAGATGCAGCAGCCTGCCTGTGTCTGGAGCAGAGCGGCGATCTCCGTGTGTCACGGAGCTGGATTTGAATTGCCTGTGCTGGCGTAAAAATGTCCCGCCTTCTGTGATCACGTCACACTTATTCAATGGCCTGCCATTGGATCAGTGTGCTGTCTATCACAGGAGGCAGGACATTGTTACTACAGCCCGGACAATTCAGCTCCTTAACACAGGGAGATCGCTGCTCTGCAATGAGGGGCAGAGGAAGGACGAGGACATGCGCGATTATCGGCTTTTTTTTTTTCTTTCGGCAACATGCCGCAAACACAATTTTCGACCGCCGAAATTTCGGTGCATCTCTACACCCTTCTTTTTTTTTGTTTTTTTTTTTTTGTTTTCTTTTTTTGTCCAGTGTTAGTTTAAGTCCTGGTTCACACTGTTGCGGTGCAGTAAACCGCATGTGAGTCAGACAGGAATCGCACCGCATTCCTGTTCAAATCCCATGCAATTCTTTGCAGTGCGATTTGAGACATTAATTTTATATAATTCTAATAGCACCACACCCATGCAGGCATTGGGATCTGTTCCGTACTGGGATTGGATCGCATCGGTGTTCACACCCATGCAATTTAACTGTTTTTGGGGTGTCATTACACCCGCAGCGGTTTGCATGAACGGAGAGCGATTGGAATGCAGTGTGGGAAACGCACAGGAATCACTGCGGCTCCCACACTGCATCAGTGAGAACTGGCACACCGATAAATAGAGGTTGCTATAGATAGTGTTTAGTTTATTTTGTAATCTGTCTTGTTTAAAATGACAAATTGTGATTATAGTACAGTGCATTGCAAAGTTATTTACAAATGAAATAAAGTGTGTGTGGTTTGTTTGTTTTTTATGTTTTGTTTTATTTCTTTTTTTTAGTTATTTTGTGCTTTAAAGTGATTTTAAAGGCTGTGTTTTTTTTTTTTTTTTTGTTTTTTTTGTTTTTGTTTTTTTCTAAATAACAAATTAGTTATACTTACCTCCTCTGTGCAGTTGGTTTTGCACAGAGCAACCTGGATCCTCTTCTTCTCGGGTCCCTCTTTGCTGCTCCTGGCCCCTCCCTTCTTTTGGGTGGCCCTCAGCCAGCAGTTTGCTACAGGGGGCACCCAAGCCGAGTCAGAGCTCCGTGTATTCATTTTTTACATTCCCATTAAGATAACTTGTAAATAGCTTAGCATTATATAATATGCATCTTTTTCTCTTCACAGAAGCAGGGTTTTACAGCATATTGTAAATATTTCAGTATAGTTTCACATCTCTGAGAGTGGGGAACATGTGCAAAATCACACGCGTTCCCCACTCAGAGAAAAGCGCTGCGCTTTTGCAGATGGGTGGAAGTGTTACAGTACCATGTGATTCAGTGCAGTTCTATTTAAAGAAAAAAGGGCCAGGGACGTCTTTCCCCACATTTCTCGCTTGTAAGGCAGCCAATTGAAATGTTTGGGCTGCTTTACCCACGATCACACACACGCATACATGTGAACAGAGTTTTAAGCAAGCAGTAGAATGCAGAATCAAAATGTCCTGGCTGAGCTAAAATCTATGCATAACTTATATCCTCTGTTGGGTTTAAATTACTGATGATTGTGTCCTCATGCACACAGGAAGTTTATTTAAAGGAGTTGTAAACCCTCAAGGTTTTTCACCTTAAAACCTCCTGTGCTGCAGCTGCCCCCCTTTTTCCTATCTGAACCCGATTTTTACAGCGAGCACAGCAGCTCCTGCTGCTGCCTTGGGTCCTCATTGGATAGATTGATAGCAGCGGGAGCCATTGGCTGCTGCAGCTGTCAATTAATTCCAGTGACACAGGGGAACGGGCCGAGTCCTGTCTGTCTGTGTCAATAAATGCAGCAGCAGGACTCAGGAGCATGTCCGCATGAGTGCCCCCATGGAAAGCGTCTCTTGATGAAGCGAAGGAGCGCCGCCGGGGGACCCCAGAAAAGGAGGATCAGGGCCGCTTTGTGCAAAACTCTTGCACAGTGCAGGTAAGTATAACATGTTAGTTTTTTTTTTTTTGTTATTTTAAATAACAAACCTTTACAATCACTTGAACTCACCTAGAAGCCAGCAGCGATTTTTTGCAGAATAAATGCCTGACGCCTGTAAAAGTGTCTAAAGCTTTTATGTATTTTATTGGGATTTTATGTGATAGACCAACACAAAATGGCACATAATTGTGAAGTGGAAGGAAAATAATAAATGGTTTTCATTTTTTTTTTTTTTTTACAAATATGTGAAAAGTGTGGGGTACATTTGTATTCAGCCCCCTGAGTCGATACTTTGTTAAACCACCTTTCGCTGCAATTACAGCTGCAAGTCTCTTTGGGGATGTCTCTACCAGCTTTGTTTTCAAATTCCTCTTTATTGAATATTTTTTTTAAAAAAAGGAAAACAAGCACTATAGTTTATATATCATATCATGACATTTTCAGTAAATGCATATATAAATATCGTTTATGTCACAAATAGTCTTCATATCTACCACTCTGCTTCACTATTTCTTATTATTCCTACCATTCAACTTCCATACTTACCCATACACCCAATCATAAAAAAAAAAACCCCTCTAAACCCATTCCCTCCCCTTACACATATTTTATCATTTCATTTGAGAACCGAAACTCATCCCATTTTTGCCATATTTCTGGCATTTTGCTTAATATGAACCCTTCTTCTCTTATCTGTTTTTCCATATATTAAATTTAGTTCATCTCACATATCCATTCCGCTATTGTTGGACCCTTTTCCTTTCTCCAATTTCGTGCTATTAATGTCCTACCTGCAGATGTCATATAATGAAGAATATCTGATCTAATTATCTTTATTGAGTCTGATGTCAGAGAAAATAATGCAATTTCCATACTTGGGTTCATTTCTACACCTGACACTTTCTGATAGATCTCAAATATCTTATTCCAAAATTTTCTTACTCCCTGACAGCTGTACCATATATGATCCAACATCCCTCTTCTCTACCAGCTTTGCACATCTAGAGTGACATTTTTGTGGGGTATTGGAGTAAAGGGGGACTAATACCCCACAAAACCATTTATCGTTTTCCTTCCACATCACAATTATGTGCCACTTTGTGTTGGTCTGTCACATAAAATCCCAATAAAATACGTTTATGTTTTTGGTTGTAACATGATAAAATGTGGAAAATTTCAAGGGGTATGAATACTTTTTCAAGGCACTGTAAGTGCATGGACACGTAGGCTAACATGGTGGGGCGTTTAAAGGCAGGAAAAAAAATGCCTGATGCCCCTACGAGCAGCATCCATTGTGCATGAGGCCTTTCACTAACTGTAGAAGGCCATTATTTTAAGACTAAACACCCCTATCTTACAATGGACAGTGAGGTACATTATTTACACTACTTCTTTGGAAGGTGCTTTGTAAGGATAGTCAAAAGTGGTTTTCTTCAAAGGGTTGTGGCATACCTGAAATATGTATGCATTTAGAAAACTAGAGTAAGTCGCATCCACACGATCATAAACCTTTTTTTACATACCTCAGCAACTCCTCAGACCTCTTGTTTGGTTAGGTCATTTCTGTCAACCTCCTCCTGGGGGTCCAGAGAAGAGGAACTGCATCAGCAGTCTGGGGCTCTTTACCATTAAAAAGAAGAACATCTGTCAAGAGTGTTATTACCTGAGAGCCAAGGTCCATTTTACCGAAGTTAGCTGGCTGAGAGTGCCATTATCATTAATTGGGGGCAGCATGGTCAAATATGATACCGCTGTTATACTAACCCTTCTTCATTTAATTTAAAATGAAAAAAAAACAAGCTTTGGCTGGAGGTTTTATTATTTGGAAGCACTGCATATAATTTTTTATTATACAATCAGAAAAATATATAAGTTTTATTGACTAGGCATAGCAATTTTTTGATTTTCCATCAGATATATTTTCTTGTGTTCTGCATATATTTAGCTGGCTTCAGTGCCTATTTTGTGTTTGCTTGTAGGAAAACAAGCCACCAGGTTTACTGGCCTTGATGAAACAGCAGAAGGCAGAAAAGAAAGAAAATAATATTCGTTTGAAGACTCTTAATGTTATCCTATATGATGCATTAACCAGCTTGCTGGGTACATCAGAAGTTAGCGATGAGGTTCCTGAATTGTGTATTGAACTATCAAAGGTATTGTAAATGACTCATATTCCTGATTAGTGTGTGTCACTTTTCTTTTGATTTCTCACCCATTTGTAATCTTTGAATGACTTTGTTTTTGTATGTTTTATGTTGTAGGTATCTGTATCTGCAGACTTTTCAGTCTGTCGAGCTTACTGGTTAAGCAGTGGCAGCAAAGACACTGATGCTGAAATAGACAAAGTACTTCAGAAGTATGCTCCGCGGTTTAGGTATTTGCAATTTCTTTTAAGTAACCTGTTCGCTTGATAAAAAAATCTAGTAATTCTACAATGTAATCTAGCCACACTTTCTATGGTTAGGGTGTAGTTCCTACTAGTAGCATACTCTATATGTTAAGATGTGTGGAAGAATGCTGAGGTATAGAGATCCAAAACATGAAGGGTTTTTTTACTTTTAAAAATAAACTGATAAAGTCCCTTGAGTTTGTGGCTGCACATAAAATCACCTCTGGACCTCAAGGGTTAAGAATGTTTCTTGATCACTTCCATGACACTGAGAATGTTGGTAGAATGCTGAATTCTAGGTATGGGTTTTTTTTTTTGCATAGCTACTTTGGTCCAGCTTGAACCATACGAATTTCCAAGCTGGAGAAACCCTGTAGAAGCACAGAACCACTGTAGTAGCCTTGCTGTCTTTCAGGTCCTGCGGAGGTTGTGATATCACCGCTCTGCCTCTCCACCTTGTCCAACCACAGAATGCTTTGCGTTCATTGAGAAAAATGCAAGTCTTTCCTCTGAATGGCACCTGTGCTGAGCAAGAAACTCCTGTGGTTTCTAAGCTGTGGGGTAGCCGCTTGGCACAGGATCCAGAAAACAGGGAGGACCACTGTGGTAGTGGCAGCTGCTGCATTGATTGTCCTCTTCCACAGGGATCTGCTAGGTGTGGAATATATATATTTATGTTGGTCCAATCCGGAGTAATGTAACTATACAAAAAAACATACCTGGAATTCAGCTTTAAGTAAGTTGGGAATACTTCCAATGCCCATAATAGGCAGACTGAGCTACGGTGGAAGTAATTAGAAACAGATGTTTTAAAGTATGGATCCCGGCAATGTGGCCATTACATCCATATCTTAAAGTTGAAGTTTAAAATGCTTATATTTTGCTTTCCCTTCTTCCCCCCTTTGTCCCTACTTAACATGCCAATAACATTTTTTTTTTTTTTTTTATTAAAACCATTCAGTTTGCATTACACGCCTTATTTTAAACCCAGTGATGTCAACACTGGGTCTCTATGCTTCTTTATGCTTTGCAGACGGGTTATGGCTATGGGAAGGGCAAGCAGTGGGCTGGCACTTAGGGAAGAGTACTGGAAATATCAAAATACCTTGATGGCTGGATGTAAGTCTAGAAGAGTGGGTGTTCTAGCAAGTAATAGGAACATGTGCTGCTGAGCTTCCGTTATTGAAATAACTAGAAACCAGTGAGTGAATGGGGGAGATGTTGCTGGATATCCTCCATCCAGAAAATGAGACCTGTTCTATCTAACATGAAGCTTACAGTGTGCATTGAAATTAGACTAAGCAGTTTCAGTACAGTAATGGCGCCTATAGAACTGTGCCGTACTCGCTAGAGTTTAGCATTCATTTTAGTGAAGTTAGTGGATGGATTGATCTTTGTGATGTTCATGTGGACAAAGTGGCTTCCTACTCTCACGATTGTGTTCCTTTCAGACACCCACTTGCTAATGAAATATGATGTTTAATAAAAAAGTGCATCTACAATGCTGTAACAACAAAAGAGTGTTCATAAAAAAATGTGGAAGAGTAAGTGTACCAAAGTAACCAGACTAACCCACTCCCAGCGCTTATGGTAAAATTCTAAGATGTATAAAATTATAGCAGCTACTATAAACAAGAAGATATAAAATACAATATGCTAATTAAAAACCAGCATTAGCAGCGCTTCAGAATTCCAATAAACAAAGTCCATGAATCGGCATATATTCGTAATAGTCGACCGTCACCACACCTCGTGCGTTATGCCCCTATGGTAATGGACTCACTAGAAAAAAGATTAAAAAATGCCCGTTGTCAGACTTTTACTTACCAGACTGATAAGTCCGCTTGGGCAGAGGGTAGACTCCCTTACTTATCAGACTCACGGCCCCTGGTAGAGCAGACAGCAGGCACGAGAGTGCGGAATGGTATGAGAGCCTGCTGAAGAGATCCAGGTACAGGATGAGAGATGATCTTTAGACAACAGGTCAGTAGTCCATAGCACTGGTAACAGGTGCTGAGCAGGAGCAAGACAGGCAGATCGGGACACAAGCAGGGTTCGGCAACAGACTGGCAGCAAGGTACCATAGGAGCAGGCAGAAGCGGAGTCGAACAGGCCAAGGTCAGGTACAGGCAGCAAACAGTTGAATCCAAGGGCAATCCGGGTCGTCAGGAGATCAGGTAAACAGGAAGACAAGACAGGAAACAGGAACTATGGCACAGGAAGCTGATGATCAGGCAGCACTGAACAGAGTGCCTGACAAACCTAAATAGGCTGGCTTGGCGCCCACGTGCACGCCGACGCTCGCAGGCGCGCCCCAAGGCGGCCAAAATCATGACCAGCAAGGTGAGCTCTCTGACAGTGCCCCCTCCCTAAGGGCAGCCTCCGGATGCCCAGCCGGGCCAACTTGGAGGCATGAACATTTCTGAAAGTCTGTAAAAGTTCCGGGGAATGTAAATTGTTTTCTGGTTCCCAGGAATTGTCCTCCCGACCATACCCCTTCCATTTAATAAGATACTGAATACCATTCCTCCTTTTCCTACAGTCAAGGATTGCCTCTACCTCGAATTCCTCTTCGTTGTCAATTATGACAGGTTTGGGTGGGCTGACAGTGCGACCAGCAAAAGGATTAGAGGTAGCAGGTTTCAGCAGCGTCACATGGAAGACCGGGTGTACTTTTAGAGAGTCTGGCAAATCAAGTTCATAGGTCACATCATTTATTTTCCTCTTCACTGGGAACGGACCCATAAACTTAGGGCCTAATTTCCTAGAGGGACAAGACATTTTCAGGTTAGTTGTGGACAACCACATTTGGTTGCCGGGCTCCAAGATCAATTCTCCACGCCTCTTCTTATCAAACATTTTTTTATTGTAATCCTGGGATTTGGCCATAGTCTCTTGTAGGATCTTGTTGTTGGTGGAAAAGAAATTCATAGTCTCTGAGACAGCCGGAACGGAGCATTCAGGTACTGAGATTGGTAGAAAAGATGGATGGAACCCGTAATTAGCGGAAAATGGTGTTTGATGGCAGAGTGCAAGGAGTTGTTATAGGAGAATTCTGCAAAGGGTAATAAGGAAACCCAGTCATCCTGAGAGAAGGCAGAGAAGCACCTGAGGTATTGCTCCAAGGTCTGGTTGGTTCTCTGTTTGCCCGTTCGTCTGGGGATGATAGGCGGATGAAAAGGCCAATTCAATTTCGAGGGAACCACAGAGGGCCTTCCAGAACCTTGACGTGAATTGAACACCCCGATCGGACACAATGCTTGCTGGGACTCCATGTAGCCTAACCACTTCTTTGACAAAAATCTTTGCCGTATCCATAGCCGAAGGTGTACCCTTCATGGGGAGGAAATGTGCCATCTTCGACAGCCTGTCTACCACAACAAAAATAGCAGAGAAACCCTCGGAGGGTGGCAATTCCACGATGAAGTCTATTGATATCATCTTCAATGGCCTCTCTGGAACAGGTAAGGGTTTTAATAACCCCCAGGCCTTTGTCCTGGTGTTCTTACTCCGAGCACAAGTGTTGCATGAATCCACAAAATTTTTACAGTCACAGGCTAATTGAGGCCACCAGAAGGTGCGCTGTATCAGCTCAGTGGTTTTCAGGACACCGAAATGTCCGGCCAACTTATGATCATGACATAGTTCCATCACAGTTACCCTTAGCTTCTCGGGAACCACGATCTTGTCTCTTCGCCAAAACAGGCCCTCTCTCCAATCGGTTTCAGGGTACGGAAGCATTCCCACCGAGGCCTGTCTTATCCGGGAAACAAGGTCCCCTTGGAGGAGCAGGAAGTTCACCGAAGGAAGAATCGTATCGGGAGATACGGTCTTCTCTGAATCGTAAAACATGCGGGAAAGAGCATCTGACTTTATATTTTTGGAACCGGGCCTGTAAGTTATGTGAAACTGGAATCGTGAGAAAAAAGTGCCCATCTGGCCTGACGAGGTCTTAATCTTTTGGCTGTTCTCAGGTATTCCAGATTCTTGTGGTCGGTGTAGACCAGAATAGGATGTGCAGCACCCTCCAATAGGTAACGCCATTCCCCCAGAGCCGCCTTGATGGCCAGAAGTTCTCGATCCCCCACATCATAATTTCTTTGCGAAATTGAAAGTTTGCGTGAAAAGAACGCTACTGGATAGAGGAGGGCCTTGGCGCCCTGTCGTTGAGAGAGCACCACTCCCACTGCGATCTCCGAAGCGTTGACCTCCAAGACAAATGTTAGGACAGGGTTAGGGTGTTTCAAAATGGTGGCTGAAGTAAATAGCTTTTTGAGTCTTTCGAAAGCCAACTGGGCTTTGTCAGTCCAAGAGAATCGGGTTCCCTGTTTGGTCAATTCGGTGATTGGAGCGATGATTGCAGAAAAACCTTTAAAAAACTTCCGGTAAAAATTGGCAAAGCCAATAAAGCGTTGTACCCCATTTTTATCTATCGGAGCGGGCCAATCCAGAAAAGCAGACACCTTTTGGGGGTCCATCTTGATACCCTCCACTGAGATGACTAAGCCCAAGAACTGAATACATTGATGTTCATACTCGCATTTCTCGAGTTTTGCATAAAGGCCGTGTTGCCTAAGCCGGGTTAGGACATTGCAGACATGTCTACGGTGATCGGTTAGTGAAGAGAAGATCAAGATGTCGTCAATGTATACTATTACATACAGATCCAGGTAATCACGGAAAATATCGTTGACGAAATGTTGGAAGGTTGCGGGAGCGTTGCATAATCCAAATGGCATGACAAGGTACTCGAAGTGCCCGAATCGAGTACGGAAGGCCGTCTTCCATTCGTCCCCTTTTCTGATACGGATCAAGTTATAAGCTCCGCGGAGATCTAGTTTCGTGAATATGACTGCGGTACCTTATCTTTGAAAAAGTTCAGGTACTAAAGGCAAGGGATAACGATTCTTAATAGTGATCTTATTCAACTCCCGGTAATCGATGTAGGGACGTAATGAGTGGTCCTTCTTCTCGACAAAGAAGATGTCCCCGGCACCGGCTGGGGAGGTAGAAGGACGAATGAACCCTTTTTCCAAGTTTTCATCTGTGTAAGTCTTTAATTTGTCTAACTCCTGCTCAGTTAACGGGAAGATTCTCCCAAATGGAACTTCAGTACCAGGTAACAGTTCTATAGGACAGTCATACAGCCTATGAGGGGGCAAGGTTTCTGCTCCTTTTTTACTAAATACATCCAGGAAGTCCAGATAAGCTTCAGGGGTGGACTGACGTAGTTCAGCATCTGAGTCCAAGCACAGTTGAGTTGGGAGGTCATGTCAGAAGATTGCTGTAAACAATGCTGTTGCCAATACTCAGAGAGAAATTTGACTTCTCCTGTGGCCCAGTTGATACTGGGATTGTGGGCCTGCAGCCAGGGCATCCCTAGGATAATAGGGAAGAGAGGAGAAGAGATGGCGTCCAGGCGCAGAAGCTCCTGATGGTGGCCAGCAAGGGGACGGTCTCTTGAGTGACCGGGCCGGAACTAAGGATGGATCCATCTGCTAGATGGACAGCAAGCCCCTGAGCCTTAGGTTGAAGCGGAATACGATGGTTGGTAGCAAAGGTCAAATCGATGAAACAGCTGCATGCGCCGGAATCAATAATTACTGACACTGGAATACTCCCTCCTGGAAGCTGCAGAGTGAAGTAAAGAGCTAGATGAGAACCAAGTTTAGGTAACACAGATGCACACATTGAAGAGGCAGAACGGCACTTACGCATCTTGTAGTAGTGCCCGGATTTACCGCAGTATAGGCACAGGTTGTGGGTTCGTCTGCACATCTTTTCCTCTGGAGTAAGCGTAGGCCGGAGCAAACCAAGTTGTATGGGTTCAGGGGGTTCTGGAGTCGAGACAGATGAAGCTGGAGGAAACTGACTGACCGGACTGGGAACCTTGGGTAACATCCAGGTGGGACGAAGGTGGCTGGTAGACCTTTCTGACCGACGCTCTCTTTAGGCGACGGTCAATCTGGATGGAGAGATCGATGAGGTCTTTCAGAGACTGAGGTACCCCCACTCGAGCCAACTCGTTCTTGAGTGGGTCAGATAGCCCCATTCTGAACTGATGACACAGGGCAGCGCCGTTCCAGTCCGTATCGGCGCTCCAATGTCTGAAGTCGACTGCATAATCTTCAGCCGCTCTGGGACCCTGTTGCAGAGAGTGCAGTGCAGCTTCAGCAGTCGCTGTCAGTTGGGGATCTTCATATAATTGGGACATGGCCCTGAAGAAATCGTCTAGGCTATCTAGGGAGATAGATTTTTGCTCCAGAAGGTGGTGAGCCCAGGTTTGTGGCTCGCCTGTCAGCAGGGAAATAACAAAGCCTACTTGCTTCCAGTGAAAACGTGCGGGGTTGCAGAGCAAAGTAGAGTTCGCAGGAATTGCGGAAGGCATGATATTTGCTGCGTTCACCGGCAAACTTCTCGGGAGTGGGTACTCTGGGCTCTGGAGGAAGCATTACTATGGAGGGTGCAGGTTGGAATCCAGCAGAAGACGCCCCCTGGGGGTTGGAAGAGGAAGATAAGGCCTGGACTTGTTCCTCCAATCTTGAGTAACCTTCCTGAAGGCTTTTCACGGCCTGGGTAAGTCCTGCCAGGTGTCTACATAGTTCATCCATGGGGGAGGCCCCCTGCCTGGACTCAGTCTTGGCTGCCTGATACTGTCAGACTTTTACTTACCAGACTGATGAGTTCGCTTGGGCAGAGGGTAGACTCCCTTACTTATCCGACTCATGGCCCCTGGTAGAGCAGACAGGAGGCACGAGAGTGCAGAATGGTATGAGAGCCTACTTAAGAGATCCAGGTACAGGATGAGAGATGATCTTCAGACAACAGGTCAGTAGTCCGTAACACTGGTAACAGGTGCTGAGCAGGAACAAGACAGGCAGATTGGGACACAAGCAGGGTTCGGCAACAGACTGGCAGCAAGGTACAATAGGAGCAGGCAGAAGCGGAGTCGAACAGGCCAAGGTCAGGTACAGGCAGCAAACAGGAGAATCCAAGGGCAATCCGGGTCGTCAGGAGATCAGGTAAACAGGAAGACAAGACAGGAAACGGGAACTATGGCACAGGAAGCTGATGATCAGGCAGCACTGAACAGAGTGCCTGACAAACCTAAATAGGCCGGCTTGGCGCCACACGGTGCCCACATGCACGCCGACGCTCACAGGTGCGCCCCAAGGCGGCCAATACCATGACCAGCAAGGTGAGCGCTCTGACACCCGTCTTAATCATTCCTGGGGCTCCAAGGTCCGTGCTTCAATCTACATGTCACTCATGACAAAAGTTACATATGCATAGCGTAATTCCATAAATAAAGTTTAATAGTTAAATCCCCATCCCCTTTACAAGATTCAAAAGATTAGTTTAAAAGGCATTTAGAACATTTAAACAGTCCTTGTTGTGTTCAGTCAGAACTCTCGCTGCCAGATGAATTTCTCACAGAGTGGTGTACCCGGGTTGAGTTCAGCGCTGATCGACAGACTGGATGGCTGCGTGGTCACACGCTGACGCATTTCGTCATCACTTCGTCAGAGGGCATCAACTCGGGTATGCCGCTCTGTGAGCAATTCATCTGGCGTTGAGAGTTCAGACTGAACACGATAAGGACTGTTTAAATGTTCTAAATGCCTTTTAAACTAATCTTTTTTGTAAGTGCATCTTGTAAGGGGGGATGGGGATTTAACTATTAAACTTTATTTACGGAATTACGCTATGTATATATCTTTTGTCATGAGTGACATGAAGATGGAAGCACGCATCTTGGAGCCCCAGGAATGATTAAGACGGGCAATTATTTATCTTTTTTTCTGGTGAGTCCATTACCATAGGGGGATAACGCACGAGGTGTGGTGACGGTCGACTATTAAGAATATATGCCGTTTAGGTCACATATGGATGAACTGTGTTGATTGTTTCTGATTATACAGTTTTACTGGATTCATGGACTTTATGTTTATTGGAATTCTGAAGCGCTGCTAATGCTGATTTTTAATTAGCATATTGTATTTTATAACAAAAGAGTGTTGATAGTCTATGCTCTGTTCCGCATCATATGACTGCTCAATAGGAGAAGTGTACTCATAAGTCTGCATTACACCTTAAGCCATTCCGCATGCACAAGGCCATTCTCACTCCCCAATATACCAGAAGAAAATCCTGTTATTTTTTATACTAGCCTTGCCTATAAAGCTGGTAGAGTTTTGTCCACGTCTAAGTGACCTCGCCCCCCTCGGTTCAAAGATCTTCCCGCTCATGCTACACCAGGAGGAGGAGTCTGCAGAGCTAGAGACATAGACTAAACCTGCAGAACTTACAGGGAAGTTTTCGGGAGGCAGGTCACCCAGACAGAGCCAGCCAGATTGGGCAACCACTTTCCTCTACGAGAAATGTTCTTGCTACAACAGTTAGCATGCAGTATTTTCAAAATAATTTACAGAACTGGGGACTACTTAAGATGTATAATAAAGTTGGAGCATTTGCTTCTATTTAAAAATCAAAACCTGGACAACATCTTTAAGCAAGCCCCAGCATTAGGGCAGTTCAAGTAGCTATCCAAATCATTTTGGAATGGAAAATGGAAAGTAAATGAACAGAAAACAAATCAAATCAATAATTGGTGTGACCACCCTATTTCCTTCAAGACAGTATCAATTCTAGGTACACTCGCACATAGTTTTTGAAGGAATTCGGCAGGTAGGTTGTTCCAGACATCTTGGAGAACTAAGCTAGATCCTCTGGGGATGTAGGCTGCCTTAAATCCTTCTGTATCTTCATTTAATACCAGACTCGATGTTGAGATCAGGTCTCTGTGGGGGGGCAAAACCATCAATTCTAGGATTCCTTGTTCTTTACACTGACGATAGCTCTTAATGACATTGGCTGTATGTTTGGGGTAATTTTCCTGCTGCAGAATAAATTTGGGGCCAATCGCATGCCTCCCTGATGGTATGGTATCTGTTTGAATTTCTCATCATTGAGGACACAATTGATGCTGACCAAATCTCCAACTCTTTTTGCAGAAATGCAGCCGCAAACTTGCAAGGTACCTCCACCATGTATCACTGTAGACACTTATTGTACACAATATTGTACCGCTCTCCAGTCCTTCACTAAAAAAACTGCCCCTTGCTACAGCCAAATATTTCAAATTTTGACTCCTCAGTCCAGAGCACCTGCTGCTATTTCCTGCACCCCAGTTCCTATGTTTGAAGGCATAGGATGTGGAAACAAGGCTAAGTGACTCAATTATGCATTCCTAATTTACAGAGTTTTTCACACCTAACTAAACCCTTTGCACAGTACTGTATATATTAAAAGAGAGTGTGTTTGTGGATTTACTAATTTGTTATAAACAAGTATATACTGAAATTATAGCCTTCTTTTGTAACTGTTATGAGAAAAGGACATACGTATTGGGGTTGTTTTACTAAAACTGGAGAGTGCAGAATTTGGTGCAGCTGTGCATGGTAGCCAATCTGCTTATAAATTCAGCTTTTTTAACTAGGCTGGCCATACACGATGCAAATTTCTTTTCTGCAACTACGGGTTGCAGGAAAGAAATTTGCACGATTCCCCCATTAACACAAGCAGTCTTGACATGGGAATCAGCAATTGTGCTCTCACGGCAGGGAAAGCCGTCCCCGCCGGGAGAAGACAGTGATTATCGCCACTAGCGATAATCCCAAGAGAATCTGGCAAGCTGGTTGTACCCAATTTGATCGATAAACTTGGTACATTCAACCTGCCCAATAACAGTTCTAATCTCCGCCAGTTCCTGCTGAACTGGACGAGATTTAAATCATGCATGGCGGGCCTCAAACTTTTTACAAAAGAACCTGCAAGCTGATTGGTTTCTATGCAGAGCTGAACTAGATTTTGCACTCTCCAGTTTTAGTAAATCAACCCCATTGTCTTTGGAGTTGTACTGTTCACTGTGGCTTTAAGTTTAGTTGTTTTGGTTTTTTATCCATTCTAATTACATATATGTTTTTTTTCAAGGCATCTTATGATAAGCCATCATGTTCTTGGCAATGTTCCACCAGTTGTGTTTGTGAGGGACAAGGAAGATGCCAAGAGGCAAGAGGTAAGTGAAATAAACCGCATCAGTTAGAGCGGAACTATACTCAACTGCACTCCAGCCGAGATGATGTCACACCTGCAGATGTCGAAGTTCTACATTGAACTGTGCATACATGGCTCAGTGTACAGTGCAAACAGGCAGGTATGAATACTTTAACCCCTTTCACGCCGGGGGTACACATATATGTGGCCTCTCGGTGGGTGGGCCCTACTACCGAGTGGCCTCATATGTGTACCAGAATGTAAACAAAGCTGCGAAGAGCACGCGCCCTGAACGCTCCTGGTACATTCACTGGCAGCTAACGGAAAGATCCTGATCTCTACTTGCGATCAGGAGCTTTCTGATCATGTGACGGTCACATGATCAAAAACACCACTCCACTTCCTGGCATCAGAAACCTCTTAAAGGGCCAGGAGGCACCAGCATTAAGGGGTTAATGCAGAAGAGACATTTGTATTTCTCTTCTGTTTTTAAAAAAACCTGCTCACTCACAAAATGTTAAGTACCACTCTAAGGCTGGCCATATAGTTATACAATTTTCTTGTGCAATTTTCCTTTTGATTTACCAAAACCATATAATATGAGGTCAAACCTAAACACTTTTTTAATTTGTATGCAATCAGGCAGGCTACATAGTTGAAATTAAATCTAATCCATATTGAATAAGAAAATTTGTATAATGTATGGCCAGTTTTAAGATGACTTCTAGGCAGATATAAGTTATAAATTAATGCAGCTGTATTAATACTTCAATAAATTATTTTAATGATGTCTACCTTTTTTAGTTTTGGTGTTTAGATGCTCTTGTTTTGCTGCAATATTGGATTTGGGAAATCCTGCTCTCTGAAAAACAATACTGAATTTTTTTTTTAATACAAGAGGTGAGGGTAAATCGTCCAATAAGGACAAATGTTCTGGTGACTGCTAAGATGGGAATTTTCTTTCTTGGGTGATTTTTCTCTCATTTCCTGGTGTGTCTCAACGATAGGAAGTGAAGGTAAATCTCCCCACTGGGACAGAGACCGCAAAAAAATAGCCTGATGGGTTCCAAACCTTATCGAAGACTAGATGAAAAACATATTTGGCTATGCATACACTATACAGTAAAAATTTCAAATAAAATATTTTCACATGCTTGTCTACAGCCTGTGCTACTGTACAATGTGGTGTTAATGGACATTTAACTAATATATATACTTTTTGTAGGTTGAGGATCTATTCACACTTTTACAATCTGAAGAGGATAAAGTCTCATCAGTCAAAACGGATGTATCCAGGTACCTATTGCATATGTTACTGTGATTTTGTCTTTTAGACCATTGGTTTGTTGAAAGATTTTCTTTTTCCCCCTACCTTACATGATGGCAGATGAAAGGGAGAGAGGATGTTAAATAAACTTCATTTGGTTCATGGCCAAAATGCTCTTTTGAAGTGGGGACCAGATTAAAATCATACAGCTCCTCTCTAAACTGACTGCTCAGAAACGTTTGGGCGGCCATGACTGTGGCAATGCAGTAGCATGTAGGTGAGCGGAGGGACCCCGAGGAGCTTCCTGAAAGTAGGTCATCCCTGCTATATGTATGTCTTTTCTCGGATTCAGCCATTTAGGGGAGGCTAGGAAATTGAGATGCTTGTCCTTTGGTACAGTGCCTTGAAAAATATTCATACCCCTTAAAATTTTCCACATTTTGTCATGTTACAACCAAAAACGTAAATGTATTTTATTGGTATTTTATGTGATAGACCAGCACAAAGTGGCACATAATTGTGAAGTGGAAGGAAAATGATAAATGGTTTTCAATGTTTTTTACAAATATCTGAAAAGTGTGGCGTGCATTTGTATTCGGCCCTCTTTACTCTGATACCCCTAACTAAAATCTAGTGGAACCAATTGCCTTCAGAAGTCACCTAATTAGTAAATAGACTCCACCTGTGTGCAGTTTCATCTCAATATAAATATAGCTGTTCTGTGAAGCCCTCAGAGGGTTGTTAGAGAACCTTAGTCAACAAACCAAATCATGAAGTCCAAGGAACACACCAGACAGGTCAGGGAGAAGTCTAAAGCAGGGTTAGGTTATAAAAAAAAATATCCCAATCTTTGAACATCTCACAGAGCACTGCTCAATCACTCATCCGAAAATGGAAAGAGTATGGCACAACTGCAAACCTACCAAAACATGGCTGTCCACCTAAACTGACAGGCAGGGCAAGGAGAGCATTAATCCGAGAAGCAGCCAAGAGGCCCATGGAGAGATCCACAGCACAGGTGGGAGAGTCCGTCCACAGGACAACTATTAGTCGTGCTATTCACAAATCTGGCATTTATGAAAGAGTGGCAAGAAGAAAGCCTTTAGGAAGAAAAGAACGGCTGCACACCACAGGAACGTCCCAACGAATTTATTCCAAAAAATAGCAATAAACAGCCAACAAAGACAGAGTGTCCGAACCCAGGAGGTGACGCGTGCGTTTCACACTGACCTCCGTGCTTCTTCAAACCACTGAGGTTAGTGTGAAACGCACACGTCACCTCCTGGGTTCGAACACTCTGTCTTTGTTGGCTGTTTATTGCTATTTTTTGGAATAAAATCGTTGGGACATTCCTGTGGTGTGCAGCCGTTCTTTCCTTCCTATTGCTCATCAGTGGCAGGCCGTGGCTTGCACCCAGCGCATTCGGACTATAGTGACTGCTCGCCTGGAGCGGCGTCTTCCTTGTTTGAATAAGAAGAAAGCCATTGTTGAAAGAAAGCCATAAGAAATCTCGTTTTCAGTTTGTGAGAAGCCGTGTGGGGAACACAGCAAACATGTGGAATTAAGGTGCTCTGGTCAGGTGAGACCAAAATTTAACTTTTTGGCCTAAAAGAAAAACTCTGTGTGTAGCAGAAAGTTAACCCTGCACATCACCCTGAACATACCATCCCCACCGTGAAACATGGTGGTGGCAGCATCATGTTGTGGGGATGCTTTTCTTCAGCAGGGATAGGGAAGCTGGTCAGAGTTGATGGGAAGATGGATGGAGCCAAATACAGGGCAATTGTAGAAGAAAAAGTGTTATGCCCTGTACACACGACCGGTTTTGGCGTCGGAATAAACTCTAAAGGTTTTTCCGACGGAATTCCGCTCAAGCTGTCTTGCATACACACGGTCACACCGAATTCCGACCGTCAAGAACGCGGTGACGTACGACGGGACAACACGTACGACTCTCGTACTTGCTTCAGAGCATGCGTCATTTTTGGTACGTCGGAACAGCATACAGACGAGCAGTTTTCCCGATTAGGAATTTGTTACGTCGGAAAAATATAGAACATGTTACCTATCTAAGCCTATCTGAATTTTTGACGTAAAAAGTCTGATGGGGCATACAAACGGTTGGAATATACGATGAACAGCTCCCATCTGACTTTTTGGGAATGGTTAAGGTCAAAGCATATTCATGTGTGAGACTGGCCCAGTCAAAGTCCAGACCTAAATCCAATTGAGAAACTGTGGCAAGACTTGAAAATTGCTATTCACAGACGCTCTACATCCAATATGACAGAGCTTGAGCTATTTTGCAAAAAAGAATGGGCAAAAATTTTACTCACCAAGATGTGCAAAGCTGGTAGAGCCCGATGATGGACATAACACACGTCCAAGGGCGGGACTGGGCGCGACAGCGGCGCCAAAAAAAGCCGAGAACACTCGTATGTGTATCTCGGCTCCGACTAAGCCCTGCAGTCTCGGCGCCATATTTGAATCTATCCATGGCTGGACTGGGGCAAAGCTGCACTGACAAGGCTGCACTGACAAGACTGCACTGGGGCAAGGCTGCACTGACACTAAAAAGGCTGCAGATGGACAGATAAGGCTGCATTGATGGGCATTTTAATGTAAGTTTTTTTTCCTTAAAATTCCCTCCTAAACTTGGGGTGCTTGTTATACGCCGGCGTGTGTTATACGCCGATAAATACGGTATACAATGGATATGGGCTGAAAGTGCACATGCTCAGGTTTAATGAGGGTATGTACATCCAAATCAGAGGAAGGGTTTAGGAACTACAGCTCTTAAAAAAAAAAAAAGCAAAAAGCCCCCCCCCCCCCCCCTTTTTCAAGGAACCAAAAGTAATTGGACAATTGAATCAAAAGCGGTTTCATGGCCAGGTGTGGGCTGCTCTTTCGTTATTTCTTCATCAATTAAGCAGGTAAAAGGTCTGGAGTTGATTCTTAGTGTGGTATTTGCAATCTGTTGCTGTGAACCTACATCATGCGTTCAAAGGAGCTGTCCATGCAAGTGAAACAGGCCATTGTAAGGCTTCCAAAACTAAACAAAGCCATTAGAGAGATGGCAGCAACATTAGAAGTGGCCAAATCAAGAGTTTGGTACATTCTGAGGAAAGAAGAAAGTACTGGTGAGCTCAGCAACATAAAAAGGCCTGGACATCCATGGAAGACAGCGGGGGCGGATGTTTGAAGGATCCTCTCTATGGTAAAGAAAACCCCATTCACAACATCCAGACAAGTAAAGGACACTCTCCAGGAGGTGGGGGTATCCTTGTCAACGTCTAAAATCAAGAGAAAACTTCACAAGAGAAAATACAGAGGATTCACCACAAGGTGCAAACTATTCAAAAGCCTGAAGAATAGAAAAGCTAGATTAGACTTTGCCAAAAAACATCTAAAAAAGCCAGACCAGTTCTGGAAAAGCATTCTTTGGATCATAGGATGGATGAAACTAAGATTAATCTATACCAGAATGATGGGGAGAAAAGTGTGGAGAAGGCTTGGAACAGCTCATGATCCAAAGCATACAACGCATCTGTAAAACATGGAGGCAGTGTGATGGCATGGGCCATTGGTGTTTATTGATGATGTGACAGAAGACCGATGCAGCCGGATGAATTCTGCAGTGTTTAGAGATATACTGTCGGCCCAGATTAAGCCAAATGCAGCAAAGTTGATTGGATGGCGCTTCACAGTACAGATGGGCAATGATCCAAAACACACTGCAAAAGCAACCCAGGAGCTTTTGAAGGAAAAGAAGTGGAATAATCAGCAATGGCCGAGTCAATCACATAATGATCTCAACCCAATTAAGCATGCATTTCACTTGCTGAAGGCAAAACTAAAGACTAAGTCCCACAAACAAAGAACAACTGAAGACAGCTGGAGTTAGAGCTTGGAAAAGCATCAGAAAAGAGGAAACCCAGTCTTTTTGGTAATGTCCATGGGTTTCAAACTTCAGGCAGTCATTGCCAGTAAAGGATTCTCAACAAAATATTAACCACTTGACCACTGGGCACTTAAACCCCCTTAATAACCAGACCAATTTTCAGCTTTCGGTGCTCTCACATTTTGAACGACAATTACTCAATCATGCAACACTGTGTACCTATATGAAATTTTTGTCCTTTTTTTCACACAAATTGTTTTCTTTTGGTGGTATTTAATTACCGCGGGGTTCTTTGTTTATTGCGCTATAAAATAAAAAAGACCGAAAATTTTGTAAAAAACAAAATGCATTTTTCTTTGTTTTTGTTATAAAATTTTGCAAATTAGTAATTTTTCTTCATATATTTTGGCCAAAATTTATACCGCTACATATCTTTGGTAAAAATAACCCAAATCAGTGGATATTATTTGGTCTTTGTGAAAGTTATAAAGTCCAAAAGCTATGGTGCGAATATCTGAAAATTGATCACACCTGAAGTACTGACGGCCTATCTAATTTCTTGAGACCCTAACATGCCAGAAAAGTACAATTACCCCCCAAATGACCCCATTTTGGAAAGAAGACATTCCACGGTATTTAGAAAGATGCATGATGAGTTTTTTTAAGTTATCATTTTTTTTCCCAGAATTCCTTGCAAAATCAAGATTTTTTTTTTTCACAAAATTGTCATATTAGCAGGTTATTTCTCACACACAGCATATGCATACCACAAATTACACCCCAAAACACATTCTGCTATTACTCCCGAGTATGGCGATACCAAATGTGTTGGACTTTTACACAGCGTAGCCACATACAGAGGCCCAACATGAACGGAGCACCTTCAGGCGTTCTGGAGTGCCCAGGCCAATTCTGACATTTCTCTCCTACATGTAAAAATCATCATTTATTTGCTAGAAAATTACATAGAACCCCAAAACATTTTATATATGTTTTTTAGCAAAGACTCTAGAGAATACAATGGCAGTCGTTGCAACTTTTTATTTTGCACGGTATTTTAATTTTTCGAACGCTTTTTTTTGGTAAAAAAAACAGTTTTGTGGTTTAAAAAAACAAAACAGTAAAGTTAGCCCAATGTTTTTGCATAATGTGAAAGAGGAAATTATGCCGAGTAAATAGATACCTAACATGTCACCCTTCAAAATTGCACAAGCTCGTGGAATGGCGCCAAACTTCGCTACTTAAAAATCCCTATAGGTGATGCTTTAAAATTTTTTACTGGTTACATTTTTTGAGTTACAGAGGAGGTCTAGGGCCAGAATTATTGCTCTCGCTCTACCGATCGCAGCGATACCTCACATGTGTAGTTTGAACACCATTTTCATATGTGGGCGGGACTTGCATATGCGTTCGCTTCTGCATGCGAGCTCACAGGGACACGGGGGAAAAAAAATTATTTTTTATATTGTTCATTTTACTTTATTTATATTAGTTTGACGCTTTTGTCCAAAAAATAAACTTTTTGACCACTTTTATTCCTATTACAAGGAAAGTAAACATCCTGTTATTGGAATGTGGCATGACAGGTCCTCTTTACAGTGAGATATGGGGTCAATAAGACCCCACATCTCACCTCTAGGCTGGGAAGCCTGAAATAAAAAAATAAAACAAAAAAAACAATCCTGGCTTCGATCGTAGCGGTGAGTCGGTAGAAGCACCTGAGTGCGGCGGGAGGGGGGGAGTCCCCTCTCGCCTCTAGTAAGAACGATCAAGCAGTGGAACAGCCACTATGATCATTCTTATGGTGAAGGGAATCGTGGGCTGAAAAAGCTGATATCTGAATGATGCCTGTAGCTGCGGGCATCGTTCAGATATCCCCACCCAGTCAAGGATGTCGTATGACGGCCGGCGGGCGGGAAATGGTTAAAACACTTTTTTTTTTTTTTTAACACAAAGTTGTCCATTTATACAATATTTCTAACACATAGCATGTACATACCAGAAATGACACCCCAAAATAGATTCTCCTACTCCTCCTGAGTACGGCAATAGCACATGTGTGAGACTTCCACAGCCTGGCCACATACAGAGGCTGGGCATGGCAGAGTATGGCTGGGCATGGCAGAGTATTGCTGGGTATTGCACAGGGAATCGCAGAGTAGTGCAGGGATGGCTGAGCATGGATGAATGGATCCATGGCTGTGACTGCACATGTCACTGAGCAGCGCTGGGGGCACTACACATCCAGCCCACAGCGCTGCTACCATCCGATCCCTCCCCCTCTGTGTACCGATCGGTACAGAGAGAGGAGGGAGGAACCGGCGTCATGGCGCCGGTTTGTTTACATGTGATCGCTCCATTATTTGACAGAGCGATCACATGGTAAACGGACGTGATTAGCGGCCGGTTACCGTGATCTGTGATGTGCCGGGTCCACGGATGTTCCCGTGTGTGCGCCCCAGGGGGCGCGCGGGAGCGTTTTTCTGGGATCACGTCATTTGACGTGCTCCCAGAGTTACCCAACCGCCCTGCAGCCGTCATTTGGCTATGGGTCGGTTGGTAACTGGTTAAAAATGAAAATGTTATGATCATATTCATTTGTCATATTCCATTTGAGCCCCTGAAAATGGGGGGAGGGGGCTGTGTATAAAAATGGTTGCAGTTCCTAAAACTTGTGCTTGATATCTATGTTCAACCCCTTGAATTAAAGCTGAAAGTCTGCACTTCAAATTAATTTTGATTGTTTTGTTTTAACTTTATTCTGGTGGCGTGCAGAGCCAAATGTATGAAAATTGTGCCTGTGTCCAAATATATATGGACCGAAGTGTGTGTGTGTATATATATGTGTGTGTGTGTGTGTGTGTATAATATATATATATATATGTAGATATAGATAGATAGTCAGGTCCATAAATATTGACACAATTCTAATCTTTTTGGCTCTATATACTACCACATTAGATTTGAAATGAAACAAACAAGATGCGCTTTAACTGCAGACTTTCAGCTTTAATTTGAGGGTAATTACATCCAAATCGGGTGAACTGTGTAGGAATTACAACAGTTTGTATATGTGCCTCCCACTTTTTAAGGGACCAAAAGTAATGGGACAGATTAACAATCATCCATCAAACTTTCACTTTTAAATACTTGGTTGCAAATCCTTTGCAGTCAATTACAGCCTGAAGTCTGGAACGCATAGACATCACCAGACGCTGGGTTTCATCCCTTCATACCAGTTCCATTGGCAGCCATTAATGCCCACGCCATGACACTACCACCACCATGCTTCACTGATGAGGTGATATGCTTTGGATCATGAGCAGTTCATTTCCTTCTCCATACTCTTCTCTTCCCATCACTCTGGTACAAGTTGATCTTGGTCTCATCTGTCCATAGGATGTTGTTCCAGAAATGTGAAGGCTTTTTTAGATGTTTGGCAAACTCTAATCTGGCCTTCCTGTTTTTGAGACTCACCAATGGTTTACATCTTGTGGTTAACCCTCTGTATTCACTCTGGTGAAGTTTTCTCTTGATTGTTGACTTTGACACACATACACCTTCCTCCTGGAGAGTGTTCTTGATCTGGCCAACTGTTGTGAAGCGTGTTTTTCTTCACCAGGGAAAGAATTCTTCGGTCATCCACCACAGTTGTTTTCCGTGGTCTTCTGGGTCTTTTGGTGTTGCTGAGCTCACCGGTGCGTTTTTTTTCTTTTTAAGGATGTTCCAAACAGTTGATTTGGCCACACCTAATGTTTTTGCTATCTCTCTCTGATGGCTTTGTTTTGTTTTTTTTTCAGCCTAATGACAGCTCTTTGGATATCATATTGAGAGTTGACAGCAAAAGATTCCAAATGCGAATAGCACACTTAAAATGAACTCTGGACCTTTTATCTGCTCCTTGTAAATGGGATAATGAGGGAATAACACACACCTGGCCATGGAACAGCTGAGCAGCCAATTGTCCCATTACTTTTGGTCCCTTAAAAAGTGGGAGGCACATATACAAATTTGTAATTCCTACACCGTTCACCTGATTTGGATGTAAATACCCTAAAATTAAAGCTGAAAGTCTGCAGTTAAAGCAAATCTTGTTTGTTTCATTTCAAATCAATTGTGGTGGTGTATAGAGCCAAAAAGATTAGAATTGTGTTGATGTCCCAATATTTATGGACCTGACTGTATATATATTAGAGAGAGAGGGGTGTACTCATTTTTGTTGCCAGCAGTTTAGACATGAATGGCTGTGTGTTGAGTTATTTCACAGCCATTCATGTCTAAACTGCTGGCAACAAAAATGAGTACACCCCTATGTGAAAATGTCCAAATTGGGCCCATTTAGCCATTTTTCCTCCCTGGTGTCATGTGACTCGTTAGTGTTAGGGAACAAGTGTGGTAAATTTGGTGTTATCATTTTCACTCTCTCATACTGGTCACTGAAATTTCAACATGGCACCTCATGGCAAAGAATTTCTGAGGATCTGAAAAAAAAGGAATTGTTACTCTACATAAAGATGGCCTAGGCTATAAGAAGATTGCCATGATCCTGAAACTGAGCTGCAGCATGGTGGCCAAGACCATACAGCGGTTTATCAGGAATGGTTCCACTCAGAACAGGCCTCGCCATGTTGTGTGCACATGCTCAGCATCATACCAGAGGTTGTCTTTGGGAAATAGACGTGTGAGTGCTGCCAGCATTGCTTGCAGAGCTTGAAGGGGTGGGAGGGTCAGCCTGTCAGTGCTCAGACCATACGCTGCATCAAATTGGTCTGCATGGTTGTCGTCCCCAGAAGGAAGCCTCTTCTAAAGATGATGCACAAGAAAGCATGCAAACAGTTTGAAGACAAGCAGACTAAGGACATGGATTACTGGAACCATGTCCTGTGGTCTGATGAGACCAAGATAAATGTATTTGGTTCAGATGGTGTCAAGCGTGCGTGGCGGCAACCAGATGAGGAATACAAAGACAAGTGTGTCTTGCCTACAGTCAAGCATGGTGGTATCATGGTCTGGGGCTGCATGAGTGCTGCCGGCACTGGGAAGCTACCCTTCATTGAGGGAACCATGAATGCCAACATGTACTGTGACCTACTGAAGCAGAACATGATCCCCTCCCTTCAGAGACTAGGCCGCAGGGCAGTATTCCAACATAACGACCCAAAACGCACCTCCAAGACAACCACTACCTTGCTAAAGAAGCTGAGGGTAAAGGTGATGGACTGGCCAAGCATGTCTCTAGACCTAAACCCTATTGAGCATCTGTGAGGCATCCTCAAACGGAAGTTGGAGGAGCACAAGGTCTCTAACATCCACCAGCTCCGTAATGTCATCATGGAGGAGTGGAAGAGGACTCCAGTGGCAACCTGCGAAGCTCTGGTGAACTCCATGCCCAGGAGGGTTAAGGCAGTGCTGGAAAAAAATGGTGGGCACACAAAATATTGACACTTTGGGCCCAATTTGGACATTTTCACTTAGGGGTGTATTCACTTTTGTTGCCAGCAGTTTAGACATTAATGGTTGTGTGTTATTTTGCAGGGACAGCAAATTTACACTGTTATACAAGCTGTACACTCACTACTTTACATTGTAGCAGTGTTATTTCTTCAGTGTTGTCACATGAAAAGATATAATAAAATATTTACAAAAATGTGAGGGGTGTACTCACTTTTGAGAGATACTGTGTGTGTGTGTGTATGTATGTGTGTATATATATTACAGTTAGGTCCATATATATTTGGACACAGGCACAAATCCTCATCTTCTGGGGTCCCCCACCGGCGAGCCTGGCTTCTCCTCTTATCGGAAGCCTCTTGCTATTGTGGAATTCCTGTGGGCTTAATCCTGAGACATGCAATCTGACTCAGCCCTCTACCCCTTTACCACAAACACACACACACAAAAACTGTAGCTGTTGACTTTCACCTGTCCCAGGATCCAGCGGCGTGCTCACCCCACCCTCACCTCAGGTTCTCCCTGTGTCCTCCCTCGCCAGATTCACAATGCGCATGCGCGAGCGGCGCTGCCATCTGTGACCGGCCCCGAAGTCTTCTGAGACCTATCATGAAGACCTCAGAAAGGAAAGGGGAAGGAGAACTTCTGCTTCCGATCACCTAAGTCAGTGATGGCGAACCTTGGCACCCCAGATGTTTTGGAACTACATTTCCCATGATGCTCAACTACACTGAAGAGTGCATGAGCATTATGGGAAATGTAGTTCCAAAACACCCGGAGTGCCAAGGTTCGCCATCACTGACCTAAGTCAATTGGTGCATTAGTAGGAGAAGGTACTTGTCAAAATCAGTGTATGCATGTACATGTTGCATTGTGCCACTGCTCAGAGACAACGTATAAACATGAACAACGTGAAAGTCATTGATTACACATGTCGGTCCCTCTGACAGCTTTGGCAGGAGCTGTTTAGGTCTATGTAGAATTTGATTGGGCAAGCCAATCAAATTATACACAGGCAGAAACTTCTGCTCCCACTGGCCGTCAGAACAGACCTCATGGGGGAGCTTACTGCCTATGTATTATTGTTGGTGGCAAGATTGGCGTCCTTGGTTGCTAGAATACAGGTGACAGAAACTGCTAGCTGTGGTGGCCAACAAACTGTTTACACTATGGGGGTTATTTACTAAAGGAAAATCCACTTTGCACTGCAAGTGCACTTGAAAGTGCACTTGGAAGTAAAGTCACTGTAGATCCGAGGGGACATGCAAGGAAAATAGAAGACAGCATTTTAGCTTGCACATGATTGGATGATGAAATCAGCAGAGCTTCCCCTCATTTCAGATCTACCCCTTAGATTTAGAGCGACTGCACTTCCAAGTGCACTTTCAAGTGCACTTGCAGTGCAAAGTGGATTTGCCTTTCGTAAATAACCCCCTATGATTGTACACATGTAAACGTTCAAACATTACATGTGTGCAAATCACATATACACAGGATCTTGCTGGCAGCATAGAAATCTGTTGTAAAATGGGCACACCGCCCCATACAGTGTAAAGAGCTGTTGTCATTTTGTTCTGTGTGTAGATAGCTTATTAAAAAGAATGAATGTCCCCCGAGTTTTATAGGTACGAACAGACAAGTGCACAAACGCAAAACCTGTGCGTCTGTACCTGTCAAAGTTGGCTGTCTGGGTGGGTTCTAACAGCCAATGCGTACCTATTCATTTTAAATGGGCTGCCGGTGTTCTGACATATACTGTCCTCCTATCGGATAGTGTCCACTCCGTACTGTGCAGCCGCAGCGCTTGCGCAGTACGGAGCAGAAGGAGATGCCGAAAGTGTCCGAAGTTGATCAGCTGACCATCAGCTGTACACGGCGCTTCGGCACTTCTTAGCGATGGCTGTGTAAGAGGGCCCCTCGCGGGCTCGCTTCGCTCGCCATGCTTTGGGCACGGCCTCGCTGCGCTCGGCAACTATTTATTCTCACTCTATGTCCACTTGGATAGTAGGGAATGAACCTGGACATAGGGTGAGAATAAAAGCGCAGGCGCCGTGTACAGCTGATGATCAGCTGTTAAACTTCGGAGACTTTCGGCGTCTCGTTTGTCCTCCGTACTGCGCCTGCGCAGTACAGGGCGGACACTATATGATAGGGGACTGTATTTGACAAGACACCGGGATGCAGCTGAGGGCTAGTACAAAAAGTAAACAAATGTCTCTTCACTCTCTGTGGGGCGAGCATCCATGTAAATGATCCCTTAAACGTAACCACATGGTTATTTACAGTAAGTTCATCTCTTTCACAAAACTCTAATTTTCTTTTAAATCAAACCTGTTTGTGTTAAAGGTGAGCTCAATCTAAAATGACTTTGTTTCATTCATTTTTATGTGGGAGTAAAAGTGGGCTGAATCACCTTTTGTATATTTGTGTAAATGCTGAAGATTCTGCTTTTTAATGGTCACAGCAGCTGGGTGTAACTGGACATGTATGTGGAAAGACAGAGGACAGCATGTTAACCAGTTTGCTAGTAACTATGCAAAATTTAAATATCACTTTCAGGTAGAGTTGACTTTCAAATTGTATGTGCTTTATTATGTTTAACAAATATCTGTTTTGTTTAAGGAAACTGGATACAGAAGCCCTTAAAGAAGTGTCTGCATTTCAGCTACCTTTCTTTGGTATTGATCATGCAGAACTTAACCAACAAATTTTTGCTTACAAGAAAAAAATGAAAGCCAAGGTAATTGAAGCTTACAGCAATGAACATTCTCAGCGACAGCAAGAACAACTTGAGGCAATTAGGAAACAGAATTTTCAAAGGAAAAAAATGAAAAAGCAGAAGGGGTCTGCTTATGACCTCAGCCCACAGGATTATCAGTTGCTCAGTGCCATGGACTCTGAGGAACAAGAGGATATGGACTTTGAGCTACATGCTGACCAAGTGACCTTACTTGAAGAAGAAGAATCAAATGGGGACATCTCTCAAAAATAAGCATTTAATAGTGGCTATATCTGCCAAGAGCAAACCTACTTTTTTTTTAGACACTGCTGCATTGGAATTCTTTGTCCTGGATTATTAGTACCTTTTCAATACGTTGTGAAAAGTCTGTACATTTTAATGTTAGGACTGCTAAATAAATGTTATAATATCAATGGTTTATATAATAGGGATTTTTTCTTTTGAAGATTTGTGATATCTGTAAACTTTGATAAAGGTAATTTAAGCCACTTCAATACAGGGCACTTATACACCTTCCTGCCCAGACTAATTTTCAGCTTTTAGCGCTATCACATTTTGAATGACAATTGCGCGGTCATGCAATGCTGTACTCTAATGAAATTTTTATAATTTTTTTTCCCCACAAATAGAGCTTTCTTTTGGTGGTATTTGATCGCCACTGTTTTTTTTAATTTTTGCGTTACAAATAAAAAAACAAAGACTGAAAATTTTGAAGTAAAGAAAAAATGTCTCCTTTCTTTTACAAAACTTTGTAAAGGAGTAAGTTTTCTCCACTGATGGGCACTGATGAGGCACTTATATGCAGCACTGATAGGCGGCACTGATAGGCGGCACTGATAAGCAGCACTGATATACACTGATGGGCACTCATAGGTGGCACTGATGGGTACTCATAGGTGGCATTGGGCACTCATAGGTGGCACTGATAGATGCCACTGGAGGGCACTTATAGGTGGAACTGATAGGCAGCACTGATCGGTAGGCATCACTAATGGGCACCGATTGGCATCCCTAGTGGTCATGGATGGGCCTCCCTTTGTGGCCATGGGTTGGCATCCTGGGGGGGGGACTGCACTGATAATCAGCGCACACAGACCCCGGTCAGGGCTTCCGATTCCGATAAGCCCCCCCCCGCCCACAGACCCCAACAGCCAGGGTTGTCAGGAAGAGGTCCTTGTCCCCATCAACATGGGGACAAGGTTCTTTGAGGTGGGGGGACCCCAAAGAACCTTTTGTCCAATCACAGCTGATCGCAGTTTACACTGTGATCAGCTGTGATTGGACACAGCTGATCACGTGGTAAAGAGCCTATGTTATAGGCTCTTTACCTTGATCAGAGATACGGTGTGTCAGACTGACCCACCACACCACTGATCACCGAGATGCGTGCCCCCTTGGCTTGTCCTTCTGAATGTAATATGATGTTCAGTCAGGATAACAGAACCACTTTCCAGGGGTACTTTTGCTATATGGCGGGCGGGAAGTGCTTAAAGTGATTGTAAAGTCAGGTTTTTTATCTTGAGGCCTCATGCACCCAGGGCGTTAGAAAAAACGAGCTGCAAAGCCACTACCTATGCCAGCAAAAAACCGCTGTAAAATCATGCTTTTAGTAGCTTTTTGCATTGGCGTTAATACATGTTTAGCCACGCTAGCTTTTAGCAGTGTTTCTCTGCCTTTATTCAAAATCAGTGGTTCCCTTTGAGAGCCTATTGATTTGAATAGAAGTCGCACCACAAGTCGGATCATGATGATCCGACTTGCGGTGCGTCTTCTGCGTTAAGAATCTTGAAGGGGAACCCTCGCCAATCTAGAAAAAAAAATTGGCATGGGGTTCCCCCCAAAGTCCATACCAGACCCTTATCCAAGCATGCAGGCCAGGAACCAGGGAGCATTCCCCCTCCTGGACCATACCAGATCACATGCCCTCAACGTGGGGGGGAGGGCCTTGTGCCCCCCACCCCAAAGACCTTGTCCCCATGTTGATGGGGACAAGGGCCTCTTCCTGACAACCCTAGCCATTGGTTGTCGGGGTCTGCGGACGGGGGGCTTATCGGAATCTGGAAGCCCTCAGATCCCAGCCCCCCACCCTATGTGAATGAGTAGCATTGTACCCCTACCCATTCACCTAAAAAAAGTGTCAAAAATAAAAACAGTACACAGGCTTTTGATAAAGCAGCTCCGGCATCTCTTCTCCTTCCGCTCTGTTCTCCCTCTGGCGATGTCTTCATCCTCCGGTTCTTCTCCCTGAGCTGATGTCTTTTTCCGCCGCCGGTTCTCCTCTCTCTGCTGTCTTCACCCGCTGGCGGGTCTCCTCTCTCCCCTGTCTTCTCCCTCTGTTCGTCCTCTGATGTTCTCCCGACTCTTTCTCCCTCCTGTAATGCTGGGTCTGCCGTGTGCCATTACTTATATAGCCATGGGGCAGGGCTACCCGGTGACATCACCCGGAGGCCCCGCTCCTTGTGACGTCACCACCCATCATGCCCCGGGTGGTGATTTCACGTGAGTCCTCCAGATGACGTCACTGGGTGGCCCAGCCCCATGGCTATATAAGTAATGGCACACGACGGACCCAGCAGTACAGCGTGAGAGAGCGTCAGAAGAACATTGAAGGAAGAACAGAGGGAGGAGACAGCAGAAAGAGGAGACCCGGCAGCGGGAGAAGAGAGCGGAGAACCAGAGGATGAAGACATCGCCGGAGGGAGAAGAAATCGTAAGGAGAAGACACACCGGAGCTACTTTAATAAATTACTTTATCAAAAACCTGTGTACTGTTTTTATTTTTGACACTATTTTGTTTTTTGGTTGAATGGGTAGGGGTACAACGTACCCCATACTCATTCACATAGGGTGTGGGGCCGGGGTCTGGGGTCCCCCTTGTTAAAGGGTGCTTCCACATTCCAATAAGCCCCCCCCTGCCCACAGACCCCGACACCCACCGGTCAGGGTTGTCGGGAAGAGGTCCTTGTCCCCATCAACATGCCCCCCCCACCCCAAAGTACCAACCCCCCCATGTTGAGGGAATGTGACCTGGTATGGTCCAGGAGGGGTGGGGGGCGCTCGCTCGTCCCCCCCCCCCTTTCTTGGCCTGCATGCTTGGCTAACTGTCTGGTATGTATTTTGGGGGGGAATCCCACGCCAATTTTTTTTTCCATTTTGGCAAGCGTTCCCCTTAAAGATCCTCAGCGCAGAAGCCGCACTGCATCATCGCCCGACTTGTGGTGAAACTTCTATTCAAATCAATGGGCTCTCATAGAAGACTATTGATTTTGACATGTAAAAAAAAAATGCTTAACGCGGCTGATTTACAGCCACGTTTAGCAGCTTTTAACCAGCATCAGACTTTTTACAGCTCTAACGCCGGTGTAGTGTCGATTATTTCCTCCCGTCGAAAAATGCATCCTACGTACTGCGCAAGCGCAGTACGTCACTCCAGCTGATTTCACGATCAGTTGGCATGACGTATCGACTGCACATGCGCAGTTCGTCGGATGCATTTTCCGACGGTAGGCAAGCCACGGGGAGCTTGCGCAGGGAGAGAAAAGAAAGTGTCAGCGTGTAGGAGCAAGGCTCCGGAAAAGCGAGTGAAGCAATAGAAAAGTGAAACATGAACAGGGCAAAGACAAGAGAGCAAAAGAGGAGATAATTAGAGCACATAAAATAGATGAAAAAATTACAAGAAAGAACAGCAATAGAAAGGAGAGAAAAAGAGGCAGAAATGACAGAAACAGAGGAAATAATGAAAAAAGGGGAGAAAAAGAAGAAAAATGAGATAAATTAAAAAATGGAATACAAAAAATAAACAAATAAACAAAAATACAAACAAAAAATATATATAAATGTAAATAAAATAAAAATTATAATAAAAAATAAATAAAAATAAATATTCAAAAAATAAAATAAAAAAATATATATAAATGTAAATAAAATAAAAATTATAATAAAAAATAATAAATAAAAATAAATATAATTTAAAAAATAAAATAAAAAAATAATAAAAATCTATATAATAAAAATAGAAAAAAAAATATAAGAATTCATGTCAAGGAAAAAAATGAAAATAAATAATCAAATATCAGAAAAGCACATACCCAAGCGACTCGCTCCTATGTGGAGCACCCTATGCTAATACCACAGTGAAAGCTTAAGGTTATATCGAAACCTAAATGGTTTATTGTGTAAGCCAATGGGAGTAAAAAATTGTCACATGCGGCTATTATGAAGTATGTCGGAATATATACTGAAAAAACGTAGGTATACTTGGTATATTAGCTTCCCTAAGCGAATATCACAGGTGAGCATAGGGTGTACAAAAAAAAGAAGAAAGTACAGCCCAGAAAAGAACAAAGAATAGATATATACATGGTATGTATCATACCCGATAGGGTGCTGCCCAGGCTAGACATCAATAGACATTATACAGGTTTAACATCATCATATGGTAAAATAAGCAGTAGAAGACAAAAAAATTGCGAATGGAGAAGAGATTATTATCTGTCGTCAATTAAACGTGAGAGATAGATTAGTATTGAGACCATTGGGCTGTACCGTGCCTAATGTATGTATCCCAGTATGCCTCACGACAGAGGAGTAACCAGTCACGATCACCCCCCTATTGGATAACTTAACGTGTTCCATCACTATTCCACGTAGCTCATAGATTTGGTGTTTAGCTGTCACAAAATGCATTGCTACGGGTTTGTTAGGGTCAGCCTGTTCACCCTTTTCAATTCTGGCTAGGGCTACCCTAATGTCACTTCTCTGCTTCTGAAAACGTTTTTTGAACGGGCCAACAGTTTTTCCTTCGTATGTCAATGGGCAGGGGCATTTCAGTATGTGCACATAGAAATCAGTTTTGCAATTGAAATACTCTTGTATCAAATGTTGGTTACCCATGTGTAGATATGAAAAATGCTTGCCACAAATGAGTGAATTTCACACGTTATAACATTTATAACAACCAGTCTTCTGTGATATCTTAGGTGGAATTTTGGTATATTTGTGTCTAGGATCTGCCTGTACCAAATGGTCATGCAGCGTCCTCCCATGTTTATAAGCTATCATAGGTTTGGTCCTGATCAACTAATCTACCACTTCCATCAGCTCATTCCCCACAGTTACAACCTTTTGTACCACCTGCCCCACCCTATTAGATTGTAAGCTCTTCTAAACAGGGCCCTCTTAATCCTCTTGTATTTTATTGTATTGTAACTGTATTGTCTCCTTTTATATTGTAAAGCACTGTGTAAACTGTTGGCGCTATATAAATCCTGTATAACAATAATAGTAGGTCCTAAGGATCTGTCCGACTGTAAAATGTTTAAGTTGCGTTCTGTTGCATGTTTAATCGCACCTGATTCCTGATTGTATGTGTGGACGAGTGACGGGGCTTGGGGTCCTGATGCGTTCAGATAAGGCTTTGTCGAGGGTCTGATCAAGTACCGAAGTGGGGTACCCATGTTCTAAAAACTTGTGATATCTCAAGTTGTTTCTTTTTATCATCTTCATCTGAACAGATACGTAATACCCTTACAAATTGTGAAATGGGCAAGTTATTGCGTAGATGTGCAGGATGTGCACTATGGAAATGAAGCAATGTGTTTCTGTCAGTGGGTTTGGTGTATAGGGATGTAGTAATGGTCCCGCCAGTATTGGTGATGAGCATGTCAAGAAATGAAATCAGATGTGCGAAAACCCAGGATTGAACACTATTCCTGGAAAAATACTATTCAGGAAGTCAACAAACACAGTGAAGTCATCCTCACTGCCTGACCAAATAAGAAAAATATCATCAATATATCTTATCCATCTCTTTACATGCATGGTAAATAGAGGGGATGGGTAGACATGCTGCTCTTCAAGATAAGCAACAAATAAGTTAGCAAATGAAGGTGTTGCTGAGCTCCCCATGGCTGTACCCCGAATATGTGTGTATGCCTTCCCCTCAAACGTAAAATGATTGTTGGTGAGAATAAACTCAAGGCATTTGAGTATATAGCCACTTGGTAACCCGGGAGAATCTTGTTGGGCAAGAAAGTGTTCAACAGGCCTGTAAGCCAGTGGCATTCGGTATACAAGTGTATAGAGATGAAATGTTCATTGTGGTGAGTTTCCACTCATCCTGAAATACTGAAATAATTTATTATTTTTTTATTTTATTTTTTAAATTTTATTTTATTTTTATTTATTATTATTTTTATTTTATTTACATTTATATATATTTTTTTATTTATTTATGTATTTATTTTTTATTTATTTTTTGTATTCCATTTTTTCATGTTTCATTTTTTATTTTCTCTCATTTTATTTTATTTTATTTCCTTTTTATTTATTTTTTCTTCTTTTTTCTTTTCCTTTTTCTCCCCTTCTTTTTTTTTCCCCTTTTTTTCATTTTTTTCCTCTGTTTCTGCCATTTCTGCCTTTTTCCAATTATCTCCTTTCTATTGCTGTTCTTTCTTGTAATTTTCTTTTTTCATCTATTTTATGTGCTCTAATTATCTCCTCTTTTGCTCTCTTTTCTCTAGACCTGGGGATTTTTTTTTTACAGCTTAAAAACGCCTATGCCACTTACAGCTCCTAAAAGCCTGTGTGTATGCACACACAGAACATGGAGAGGCATTTTTAACTGCTTCAGCCCTGGAAGATTTTACCCCCTTCCTGACCAGAGCACTTTTTGTGATTCGGCACTGCGTTGCTTTAACTGACAATTGCGCGGTCGTGCGACGTTGCACCCAAACAAAATTGACATCCTTTTTTTCCCCCACACTCTGTATGAACAGAAGATCTGTCTCTTCTCCCCTCAGAGAACCGGAAAGTGTGTGTTTACACACACAGATCCTGGTTCTCCGTGTGTCAGCAGCGATCGCAGGAGCCCGGCGGTCGCACTTGCATCGGCTCCGGGGGAGAGCACAGGGCGAAGCGACTTAACATAACATCGTTTCACCCAGCCGTGCCATTCTGCAAAAAAATAAAACGTCTGACGCTGCTAAAAGCAGCTATAAAAACGCTCTGTGTGCATGAGGCCTTGTGCATGCTATGCATTAAGATAAAAAGCATTCTGTGTGTAGCAGCCCTTCTCAGCCCCCTATACCTACCTGAGCCCCTCCTCTATCCAGCGATGTCCACAAGAACCTCGGCCATCCTGGGACTCTCCCTCTTATTGGCTGAGACACAGCAGTGGCGCCATTGGCTCCCGCTGCTGTCAAAGTCAGAGAAAGAGTGGGTGGAGCCGGGTCACGGCCCTGTGTTTTAATGGAGCAAGCTGCTTGCTGTGGGGACACTCACCAGGAGGAAGGGGCCAGAAGCACCAAAGAGGGACCCTAGAAGAGGAGGATCAGGAGGGCTCTGTGCAAAACCAACTACACAGAGCAGGTAAGTATAACATGTTTGTTATTTTTATTAAAAAAAAAAAAAACAAGACTTTACAATCACTTTAAGATGGCCTGATACCACATAAAGAATAAAACATGCTGTCTTTTTTTTTTTTTTTTTTTACCACTTGGTTTAATGTAAACTTGCTCATCTTATCTTTTGCTGCCATGGGGGTTATTTACTAAAGGAAAATCCACTTTGCACTGCAAGTGCACTTGGAAGTAAAGTCGCTGTAGATCCGAGGGGGACATGCAAGGAAAATATAAAACAACATTTTAGATGATAAAATCAGCAGAGCTTCCACTCATTTCAGATCTACCCCTTAGATTTAGAGCGACTGCACCTCCAAGTGCACTTTCAGTGCAAAGTGGATGTGCCTTTCGTAAATACCCCCCATGGCACTAATAGGCAGCTAGGTCTTAGTATTGGAATTGACTGTCTGGGATTGTGTCCTAAAGCAATAAGTTGAGGGGGAAAATTAAGAGAAAGACAGCAAAGCTAAAAAAAAGACAAAATATTATTTCATATTCATCTCATTCAGTACAGGTTCCTTTTGGTTGTCAGCCTCCAGACATAAAATATGAACAAAGCTCATCCTTCTGTACAGTCTCCTCTCTCCAAAGCTCTAATCGGCTGCCTTGTTCCTCTCTTATCAGCATGAGTCACCTCTGACAGATTTTCCCCAAGACCAGGAGAAAAAAGGTGAAGTGGAGGAGAGCTTTAGCACACTGCCTGTGACTGATATTTACAGCTGTGTGTTTTCTCAGTATAGAGTGAGGAGCGAGGTGTGACCTTTGCCTCCAATAAGGTTCGGAGTTCTTCTCCCTGAGCTAGGCAGTGTGTGAATTCAGATCCCTGCCCCCTTCTTACTGCTGTTGAGAGATGCTGCCAGATTTATATATATTTTGTGTTGTTGGAGGCTGTACAGGACAAATGGCTGCTGATTATCAGGTATAACTTATGTAGTATGACTTGTGTCATCTGTGTATCATCTGAGAATAGTCACTTCACTGGGTATATGTAAGGGTTTACAACCACTTCAAGCTTTGACCACGGGTTTTACGCTGACACCTTCAGGTGAAGACACTGGCAAGGTGATGGCTGACTTCCTTCTATGGAGAGCAGGCTTCTGGCCTGTAATTCCAATTATACTGCAAGATTTGTATCGTTTTCTTTAACACTGAACTCTTTGTTTGGCACTCACCCTTGGTACATCAGTGCAACATGGTACAGTTAACGGAAGAGTGCTCTACAGGTCCTTTGCAGTGGCAATCCAAATCTTGGTAGTTCCAGTCGCTGAGGACCCTCACTATGGAGGAGAGTGTATGCTCTCCTAAAACAGGTGAAGCAGGGAGTCCCCACCTGGTATGTTCTCCTCTAGGGAAGCAGCCAGTACCCTGTTGTGATGAGTCTGTGGCTTTGCCCCTTTGCAGGTGGGGTCCCTCTCCAACCCCTCACACCCCAGCCCCCTTAACCCAGCCTGGGTGGTGGGAGTACCTTGGACCAGAAGCAATGTGTGCACTGATTAAGGTTATGAAAACCCCTTAAGGGACCCCCTCACTTATATGAAGAATGTCAGACAAAAAGGAAATGAGACGACCGGGCGGGCCAGTAAACATGGCACAGGGCCATGATGAGGTTATTCAGGTTTCTTCTCAAAATTTAGCACCTGGGTCATTGGACCCCAGTCTCCATATCTAAGAATCTCCCCTTATCTCCACAGGTATTTCTCATTCCTCATTTTTACCTAGCGAGAAATTTTCAGCCTCCATGGCAGACCTAAAGGGGAAAGTCTCTGCTCTGATAGAAACCAAGGGACGCACAAGGCATAAGTACCACCAGTCGGTGTCCCTTACTAAATCTTTTCTGTCCAATTCGGCAGCGTTACTATCCAATGAAGAGGGCCAAAAGATGAGGAAGTTGGATGGCAGTTGCCTTCAAACTCTGTAAGCTGAAAGAAACCATTAAGGTTCTGGTGAACAAAGTGCACTCCAGTTTTCAACTAGAACTGCCCCCCACCTACTATACAAAAAGGATACCAGTATGTGATCTCTTCTAAGAAACCTACTAGGTCTCTCTCAGATCACCCACTTGTACGGGATGTTTTCTATGAGAATTGGCCACAGCCAAAGTGTATACACTTCCCAGGAGGTTTGTACAGCAGTACACAGTGGAGGCAGCCTACCACAAAAAGTGGAAGGTGCCAGTGCCTTATGGTTCGTATTGAGATTATACCATTCTTCAAAGACCCAGTGGACAAAACGTTTGCTCTGTCAAGCTCAGCCATGCAGTTGGTGATGGTGGTGTCTATGGCCGTTTTCCAAACTCTTCCAATGAGTCCACATTTTCGAATATCAGAATGACCTTCTCTTGAAGGATCCCTCCACCCTGGTGAAGAATTTGCAGCAGACAATACAGACAGGTCAGAGCTTCAGGAGAATTCTCCACCTGCAAAAGACTGTGTTGGATTCAAAACAAAACCAGAGAAAATTCCCAGCTCAATTCACCAACCAGTCTGCTTACCAAACTAATTAACCTAGCAGTATGCATTAAAAACAGGAGTTTAGTTAGCACACATTTGCAAACACATTTGTAATATTGGTGAGGGGACACACTGGACACCTTTGCTGCCATTGTGCTATATACTGGGTGTCCAGTGTGCCACTGTGCCTTTAAGGAGGGATGAGCTACCTCCAGGCTCCCCTGCCCTCTATCAATTAATTAGAATGCATGTGCTTCCACAGTAAAGACTCTCATAAAATGACAAGAGTTAGGACTGCAGATAATACTGGGGCTGCCGTGAAGTGGCTCTGCAGCTTACGCATGTGTTTGCAAATGTGTACTAACTAAACCCCTGTTTTTAATGCATACTGTTAATTCGGCTGGTATGCAGACTGATTGGTGAATTAAGCTGGGAATTTTCTCTGGTTTTGTTTTGCATGTGTTGCCCTTCCATTTGCTCCTTGCTGTAAAAGCCAGTTAGGCGGGACAGAGGTCATTTGTTTGTTACTGTGTTGGATTTAACCCAGCACTTGGAGTACCTGGGCCTAGGTTTGGGCACAGGCCAATCTTGAGCATTTTTTCCCTGGGATCGAGTGTCAACCCTTCAAGCTCATGTCTGACCCTGTTATCCAAAAGGTTTCCAGCAGAGAGTACTGGCGCCTCATGTTTTCCTGCTTCAAGGTGATGATTGCCTAGTTTCACTTCAGGCCTCTGCAGCTCATTGTGCTGACTTTGGGACAAAATTATTCAGTCTCTGGATAGACACTTACATTTATATCCCAAAGCCAGGATACCTCTGACCTGGACTGACCAGCCCTGCACTGGAATTGGGGAAGTCTTTTCTTCTGTTTAACTTTGCCAGTTCTCAAAACCGATGCCAGCCTGTTGCTGGGGAGGTGTCCTAGGGACCAAAATAGTCCAAGGAATATGATCCTCAAAGGAGTCTAGACTTGGACAAACCAGCTTCAGGGTGACCGACAAGGTTTCAGTCAGAAAACACCAACAGCTTACATCAATGACCAGGGTCGCACCAGAAGCCACATGGCCCATCAAGTTGTGGACCTAATTTTGGCTTAGAGTATATTTGCATACATTTGAACACCAAAGCATTAGATGAACATAAATGCAAACATATGTAAAATCAGATGCCTCATAGCCATGCTCCTGTCATTGCTTATACCAATGACAGGCATTCAAGTGTTCACCACATGAGATATACTTCATAACACCTTGTGAATTTGTGCACAAAAAAAGTCTTTCAAAAGAGTCTTTCTGATATGATGTTAGACGCACCAATCACCAGGGCTCACCACCTTGTGAGTCCCGCTCCCTTAGGGGTTCAAACTCACCAGATGAACTGTTATTGTAAACCTCTAATAATCAGACCGACATTCCGTCCGTCACACCGAGCTTGTTTGGGGTCTGCTTGTTCCAGGGATTGGTCACTTAGTACAAAAGTGAGGCTCCACATAGTGTAATGCTGTTTAAAGCATTTATTTCACCAAAACCGCTTAAAAATCACACTTACAAACATAATTAAAAGCCATGCATTGTAAATAAAAACATTCAGCTGTTTTCACCGCACAGGAAGGTACCATCCACTACGCTACTCGGCTCGTCAGGCTAGCTGCTCCTCCGCCAGTGAAACGTACACGTCGCTTCCAGTCCCTGTATACGCTCTGACGCCTTTCGTCATTACGACTTCGTCTGACACCCTGGAACACCTGTGCCGGCAGAACACATTCCTGCGCGGCTCATGAAGGTAATGAGCTGTGAGTGAGCCCTAATAGTGAATATGTATGTAATTTTATATTTATGTACTATTCTTTGAGTCCAATAAACAGTTTTTTTTTTTTTTTTAAAGACCTTTATTTAATGTAGCCTTTCTGTTACAGTAGGCCAAACCAGTCTAGCCAGGCTTCAGCCCCTCCCTTTCCAAAATTATATAACCTGTTTATACTATTTTTTTCATGTGCTTTTGACTTTTTTTGTGCTGCAGTGCAGGACTTCCTCCTTTCTAACCTAGTTGAGAATGATGTTTCGCTCAATTCCATGCGTGCAAAGATGTGCTGAACTTTAGAATGAGGGACATTTTAGGGAGATGGTGACCTACAGCATGCTATGCACGCCGGGGCAAAGAGTGGATGTGACCAAACTGTTAACAGTGGTAGGGACTAAACAGGCACGGTTAAACAAAACCTGGGCTTCCTTGTACCTATAAAATATGCTTTGATTGCTGTTGCTTAAGCAAGCGTCTCACAAACACATACCCCCTGTACTCCTACATAACACCAGCCCCCCCCCCCCCATATACCCCCTATACTCCTAGATAACACCAGACCCCCCCCCCCATACCCCTATACTCCTAGATAACACCAGACCCCCCCCTATACTCCTAGATAACACCAGACCCCCCCCCCCTTTACCTCCTATACAACTAGATAACACCAGACCCCCATATACTCCTAGATAACACCAGACCCCCCCCCTTTACCTCCTATACAACTAGATAACACCAGACCCCCCTATACTCCTAGATAACACCAGACCCCCCTATACTCCTAGATAACACCAGACCCCCCCCATACTCCTAGATAACAATGGACACCCCCCCCCCATACCCCCCTATACTCCTAGATAACACCAGACCCCCCCCAATACCCCCTATACTCCTAGATAACACCAGACCCCCCGTTACCTCCTATACAACTAGATAACACCAGACCCCCCTATACTACTAGATAACACCAGACCTCCCCAATACTCCTATATAACAACAGACCTCCTCCCCATACCCCTATACTCCTAGATAACACCAAACTCCTAGATAACACCAGACCCCCCCTACACCCCCTATACTCCTAGATAACACCAGACCCCCCCATACTCCTAGATAACACCAGACCCCCCATACTCCTAGATAACACCAGACCCCCCCTATACTCCTAGAAAACACCAGACCCCCCTATACCCTCTGTATTCCTAGATATGCATAGATTGCTGGGACTTGTAGTTCCGTGTATCGAAGGTGATACATAGAATGCTGGAACTTGTAGTTCCGTGTATAGAAGGTGATACATAGAATGCTGGGACATGTAGTTCCGTGTATACAAGGTGATATATAGAATGCTGGGACTTGTAGTTCTGTGTATACAAGGCAGATACATAGAATGCTGGGAATTGTAGTTCCGTGTATACAAGACAGATGCATGGAATGCTGGGGCTTGTAGTTCCGTGTATACAAGACAGATACATAGAATGCTGGGACTTGTAGTTCCGTGTATACAAGTTGATACATAGAATGCTGGGACTTGTAGTTTTATGTATACAAGATAGATACACTAGAATGCTGGGTCTTGCAGTTCCTGTATAAAAAGACAGATACACAGAATGCTGGGACTTGTAGTTCCATTTTAACCAATTTTGAGAAAAAGAATTTAAGGACATTTGTCACTGAGATTAGGGGGGCTGGGGAGGACTGGCTTTGTGTTCCTCTGCTCTGCTGGGGGCTGCGGAGGACTGGCTCTGTGTTCTTCTGCTGTGAGTGGAGCCTCCGGAACTCTAGCCCGGCTCTGCGGAACCCCAGGACTTACATGAAATCGCGGGACGGTCCCGCGTAATCCGGGACAGTTGGGAGGTATGCTGAATGGTTTGGCATTGCCTTCAAGCCAGGCAGCAACCTTTGGCACATCTGCACATATGCCTGCTTCAGTGCACATGCGTGAAGTCGCGCAGTGCTATGAATGTCCCGAATAGCTCTTTGCATAAGTAAGGGGAAACTCTGAACGTGTGCAGATGGAGTACAACCCAATCTTTTAAGACCTGTGGATAAAGGTTGGAAAAGCTCTCTAAGGCCTTGTTTTCACTTGCAGGCCCTGCTCTGCAACCTGCCATTACAGCCATGTCTGTCTGGCAGTGGCAGACCTTAGCTGTCTGGTCCAAGGACATGAAAGAAGTGCGTTTAATGCATGTCCTTTGATGAGGAACACCTCTTTAACAAGCCCTGAACAATTTTACCAAGGAGTTCACAGGGGAAGAGCACGCTTGTCCCAGAAAAACAAAGCAAAATCTCTTGGAAATCCCTTTTGTTCTGAGCCTAGGATAGGTTCCTTCTATTTCTCTAAGGCCTTCAAGTCCAAGGCAAAGCCTGGAACTCATATCTACCATAAGGCCTGGACACATAAGTCCTCCAGGACCACACCTTTGAAAGCAGGGAGACATCTCTTGAACTTTGCATCCATCTGGTCCTGGGACATTTGGCACCAGAGCATGGTAACCAGAATATAAATGGATCTGAAGGTTCTCAAAACTTTCATCTGGGTACAAATGTTTCACATGGAACTCTATTTAACCACTTCCCATCTGGGCCAATTCTGGCACTTCGCTCCTGAAAAAATCATCATTTTTTTCAAGAAAATTACTCAGAACCCCCAAACATTATATGTTTTTGTATCAGAGACCCTAGGAAAAAAATGGCAGCTGTTGCAACTTTTTATGTCACAAGGTATTTGCGCAGCGATTTTTTCAAATGTGTTTTTTTTCTGGAGGAATTAAAAAAAGCAAAACAGTAAAGTTAGCCCAATTTTTTTATATAATGTGAAAGATGAAATTTTTGATCACATTTATTTCTATTACAAGTAATGTAAACATCCCTTGTAATAGTAATAGTGTGTGACAGGTCCTCTTTATGGAGAGATGTGGGGTCTATAAGACCCCACATCTCTCCTCCAGGCAGGAAAGACCAAGATCAAAAGAAAAAATAAACAATCTCAGCCTTTCCAGCCAAGTCCCTGGCAATGTTTACTTCCGCCGGGCCGGACGTGACGTCATAACGTTGCACCCGGGCCTCCGAAGGTTATAGAGATTGCCGGGGACCATCTGTCCCTTGGAAATCTCTATGCTCAACTTCTGGCGTTGGTGGATTCCTTCTCCGGCTCACCAATTCCACAGGTGAGCTGATAGAAGCACCAGAGGGCGGCGGGAGGAATAATTCCTCCACATTGTGTAAAGAGGCTGTTTGATCCTGTCTTCTCTGATCCTCCTCTCCTTCCACTGACTCCCAATAATTTCCTGATACCACAGAGTCTATGGAGTCAGGCTGCACATACTCAGTTTGGTGTGTATTGCTAGAGAGATTTTTTTTTTGTTCTTGGGAGGATACATGTGATCAGCACAGGGCCAATCAGCACAGTCCAGACAGAGGGTCAGGGGTCTTGCAGTCTCATATGGCAGTCAGAAAACTCCTACAAGCTTTAACTAGTGCCTGGCTGGACACTGATAGAAGTCACAAGACTGCTCTAACTGCGGACAAGAAAAGTTATTTATTTAGCAGATGTCCCCATCTTCCGGTGCATCAATGCATCCTGCATATGGCTGTGAACTCAACAGTAACAATTTGTTGCTCTTTCCTTTGGTCTGACCACTGCACCTTGAGTTTTCACCAAGGTGATAGGCCCTCATCCTTGCCTTGCTTCTTTCCCAGGACATCCCTGTGGTAGGATATCTGGACAGTCTTTTGACAGAACAGTTGACTCAGGCTCTGCCAGCGAACATTCTGCAGAGATTCAGGTGGATCCTGAAATTCCAGAAGTCATCGCAGGAACCATCTTATCGCTAGGAGTATCTGGGATCAGGCCCTATCCAAGGTTTTCCTCTCTCAGGACAAACTCCACACACTCCGCTCTGGCGCATCCATGATCAGATTTATTCTGCATTCCAGCAGCCAACCGACCCTCTACCTTTGCATGTGGGTTCTGGGCATAATGGTGACCACCTTCAAGACGGTTATGTTCTCCCAATTCCATGCAAATTATTGCAGCTGAACATTCCGGCTGTGTGGGATAAGAGAGCTTAGTCTCTAGACCAGTGATGGCAAACCTTTTTGAGCCAGAGTGCCCAAACTGCAACACAAAATCAACTTCTTTACTTCAAAGTGCCAACACTGCAATTAGCAAGAGAGGGGGGCTGAGAGAGAGAAAGGGGGGGGTTAAAAGAGCGGGGGTTGTGAGAGAGAGAGAGGGGTGTGAGAGTGGGGTTGGGGATGAGAGGGGGGTGTGAGAGAGAGAGTGAAGGGGGCGTTGAGAGAGAAGGGGGTGTGTGAGACTGAGGGGGTTGAAAGAGAGAGAGGGCGGACAGAGAGAGAGGGGTGTGAGAAAGATGCTGAGAGAGAGGGGGAACAGAGAGAGGGGGGCTGAGAGGGAGGGGGGACAGAGAGTATGAGGGTGTGAGAGAGAGCGAAGGGGACTGAGAAAGAGGGGTGTAAGAGAGAGAGAGAAGGGAATTGAGTGAGTGGGACTGAGAGAGAGAGGGGTGTGAGAGAGAGAGCGTAGGGGACTGAAAGAGAGGGGTGTAAGAGAGAGAGAGAGAAGGGGATTGAGAGAGTGGGGCTGAGAGAGAGAGAGGGGTGTGAGAGAGAGCGAAGAGAACTGAGAGAGAGGGGGACACAGAGAGAGAAGGAACAAAGGGGGGGGCTGAGAGAGAGGGAGAGGGGTTGAGAGGAGAGTGAGGGGGGAGATGAGAGAGAGACCCCTAGCTCTGTCCCTATCTGTAGTTCCTGCTCTGCCCCTCTGCCCCAGTCTTTGCCTGCAAGTAGTCTGTGTATGACTGTGCCCGGTACCTTCTATGCCAGTCTTTGTCCTTGATCCGGGGGAGCTCTCTGCTCTGTTCCATCCAGCGGCTCCCTCACAGCCTGCGCCTCCCACGTGTCCTCGTCTTCCGGGCCCCTAGTCAGCCTGTTCTCCAGGCCTCACTGTTAAAGAGGAGTTTTGAGGAGTCCAGGCTTCAGAAGACGATGAAGACTCTGATGCTGCGCCCGCTGCTCGCCTCTTCGGCCGCCAAGGAGGCAGTGAAGCTCTTCTCTCCCTCCCGTGCTCTCCGGCCTGTAACCTTCCCCGTGGAGGCTGCGGGGCTACCCACTCACTCGTTGAGATAGATTCCTGGACCTCACCGTTGCTTGCTGCTGTGCTCTCACCGCCGCAAATCTGGACTCTCTTCCGTGCCCTAAGGCCCCTTTCACACTGGGGCGGTGGGGGCGTCGGCGGTACAACAGCGCTATTTTTAGCGCTGCTGTACCGCCGTTCTTGTAGCTGTATTCGGCCGCTAGCGGTGCGGTTTTAACCCCCGCTGGCGGCCGAAAAAGGGTTAAAATCCATCGTACAGCGCGGCTATAGTCGCGGTATAGCCGCGCTGTCTCATTGATTTCAATGGGCAGGAGCGGTTTAGGAGCGGTGAATACAGTGCTCCTTCACCGCTCCAAAAAAGCGGTTTGCAGGACTTTTTTCACCGCCCTGCCTGCGCACCGCTTCAGTGTGAAAGCCCTCGGGCTTTCACACTGAACAAACAGCGGAGGCTGTTTAGGGGCAGTTTGCAGGCGGTATTTTTAGCGCAATACCGCCTGCAAACCGCCCCAGTGTGAAAGGAGTCTAAGACTTGGCTCTGCGTGCCATAGGTTTGCCATCACTGCTCTTGACCGTCATATCCACCTGATCTGAAAACTAGGTTTGCCTTGGCATCAGGCTTCTGTTTCATGGATTTGCAAGGCTGCTGTCTGGTCCTCTGTTCACATGTTTAACATTTACCAGGCCTCAGATAATATCCAGGCCTCAGCTAATGCCAAGCTAATCTGTCAATCTGTATGTCTTCATGGCCCTGTTAGCCTTTGTTTTGCTATGTTGCTCACACCTCAGTTGGTCTTCTTTTGGATGTATCTAGATACCTGACTGCTTCTGCTGTAATGTACTATTAAGAAAATAGGATTTTTTATTTACTGTAAATTCTATTTCTTGTGCCCTGTACACACGAGCGGACTTTTTGACCGGACTGGTCCGACGGACCAAATCTGGCGGACAATACGACCGTGTGTGGGCTTCATCCGACCTTCAGTGGACTGTTTCTGTCGAAAATCTGACGGACTTTAGATTTGGAACAAGTTTCAAATCTTTACGTCGGAACTCCGCCGGACCCAGTTCCTATCGAAAAATCCGCTCATCTGTATGCTAGTCTGACGGACGAAAAATGACGCTAGGGCAGATATTGGCTACTAGCTATGAACTTCCTTATTTTATTCCGGTTGTACGTCATCACGTACGAATCCGTCAGACTTTGATGTAATCGTGTGTAGGCAAGTCCGTTCATTCGAAAGCCCGTCGGAAGTTCATCAAAAGTCCGTCGAAAGTCCATCAGAAAGACTTTCGGACATTTGTTGCCGAAAAGTTCACCCGTGTGTACAGTACATTACAGGACACAGGTCCCTCCTATCTGTTTCTTATGACCCAGTCTTAAATTTGCTTGGTACAAAACGGATGCATGCTGGGAGTAGGAACTAGGGTTATACTGGGAGGTCCCTACAGCTGTTGGTTATCAGTGTCCATTTTTGTGAAAGCAGCTGCTTTACTATATGAAGTAGCAATGATAAAATCAATAAAATAGTGTTAAAAAAGATAAATGTTTTCTTACAGCTACCTATCAACTACTAATTTTCAATGAATATTTTATTCAAGGGAATTCATTAAATACCCTTATGGGTTTAGGGAGTTTTTTGTTCTTATGAGTGGTACAATTGGCAAGAGTTGAGCAAAAGCTTTTTGTTTTGCCTTCCCATAGATCAAAACAGCAGATGCATTGTGGTATAGATGTATTGCTCATATTCTTCAAATCAATTTTTCGAGAATCTATGGAACATGTTTTTCTTGATGAGAAATCCCCAAATTCTAAACTTGAATTCAACTCTAAAGTAATTCTATTGGCATATAAATAAGAGAACAAATGTGTGCCAACTAAACCTGTTTTTAATGCATACTGTTGGACAGGTTAATTCGGTTGGTAAGTTGAGCTGGGAATTTCTCTGGTTTTGTCTTTCATGTGTTGCCCTTCCATGTGCTCCTTGCTGTGAAGGCAAGTTATGGGGGCAGGGGCCATTTTGTTTTTTTACTGATGTAATATTGGTGAGGGGACACACTGGACACCTTTGCTGCCATTGTGCGTGGGTGTCCATTGTACCCCTGTGCGTTTAACCACTTGCCGACCGGCCGCAGTACATATACTGCGGCCGGTCGGCTCTATTGCACAAAACGACGTACCTGTATGTCATTTAATTCAATAGACAGCAGGGGCGGCAAGAGTGGGATCGATCGCCTCCACAGAGGGGCAGAACGGGGATCTGCCTATGTAAACACGGCAGATCCCTGTTCTGACAGGGAAGAACACAATGATCTTGTGTTCCTGCTAAGCAGAAACATTGATCTCTGTGTTTATTCAGTGAGTCCATCCCCCACACAGTTAGCAAGCACCTCACTAGGTACACACCTAATCCTTTGATCACCCCTGGTGTTAACCCCTTCCCTGCCAGTGTCATTAGTACAGTAACAGTGCATATTTTTAGCACTGTTTACTGTAATAATGTCACTGGTTCCCAAAAAAGTGTCAAAAGTGTCAGTTAGGTGTTCGATTTGTCCGCCGCAATGTTGCAGCCCCACTAAAAATCTCTGATCGCCGCTATTATTATTAGTAAATAAAAAAAAAATAGCCATAAAAATATCTCATAGTTTGTAGACGTGATAACTTTTGCGCAATCCGATCAATATACGCTTATTGGGATTTTTTTTAACAAAAAATATGTAGCAGAATACATATTGGCCTAAATTGATGAAAAAATTAGATTTTTTACATTTTTTTTTATTGGATATGTTTTATAGCAGAAAGTAAAAAATATTGTTTGTTTTTTCAAAATTGTCAGTCTTTATTTGTTTATAGCACAAAAAATAAAAAACACAGAGGTGATCAAATACCACCAAAAAAAGCTCTATTTGTGGGGAAAAAAAGGGCATTAATTGTATTTGTGTACAGCATCGCACGACCATGCAATTGTCAGTTAAGGTAACGCAGTGCCATATCACAAAAAATGACCTGGTCATTAAGGAGGTAAAACCTTCCGAGGCTGAAGTGGTTAAGGAGGATTGGGCTTCCTCCAGGCCCACCTATCTATCCATTAGATTGCATATGCTTCCACTCATAAATTTATAGGAGGTAAGACTGCAGGTAATACAGGGTGCCGTGAAGAGGCCTAGCAGCTTATGCATGCGTTTGCAAATGTGTGCTAACTAAGGATGAGCCCCGGCGAGTTCGCACGGCCCAGGTGCAGAGCCCGCCAGGAAGTCAGCACTGCGCTAATCACAGGCAGTGAGACATTTCCTGATCTCTGCAGCCGCGCATCGGGACAATGTCTCACTGCTTGTGATTAGCACAGCGCAGTGCCGACTTCCTGGCGGGCTCTGCACGTGGGCTGTGCGAACACGCCGAAGCCCATCCTTAGTGCTAACTAAACCCCTGTTTTTAACGCATACTGTTAGACAGGTTAATTCGGTTGGTAAGCAGACTGGTTGGTGAGTTGAGATGGGAATTTTCTCTGGTTTTGTTTTTCATATAAATAAGAGAGCAGCCATTGCTAACTGGTGGCATTTTTCTGATGATCCATGGGGTCATTATCCCTAGCCAACCCAAGGTAATTTTTTTAATAACCTTTAATTAGGTAATGCATTTAATACTGGACACAATTTTTCTCCCACCTTTTATTGTCCCCATCTTTCCACTCATCTTTACTGAGTAAGGACAATAATTCATCATCTTCCTGACTGGTTTCCTGGACTGAGGCTTCTCCCCTCCCCCAGCCTAAGAAAGCTATGCCGAGCAGCACATGGAAGCTGTTTTCTGGCATCCTGCCTGCTCAGCCCATCTGTCATGTGACTACTGCTGTAGTTGTTTCCATTCACAGGCTCTCTGGAAAATTAACCCTATTTTATTTCCAGTAATGCCAGTCTAAATGTAGCTGGTGTTCCTGTATCAGGTATGACATAACCAGTCCCTAAGCTTCCAAGTATCGCAATGGTGTTTTAAACCTGGAAGGGATATTGACTACTATTGACAACAGCACACAAGTTGGTATCAGTCTGTAAGGTCCTTTATTTCATGTTGTATACTGTAGCAAATTCATATTCTTGCCTGTGCTGCAAGACAGCATACACATACAGTATCTCACAAAAGTGAGTACACCCCTCACATTTTTGTAAATATTTTATTATATTATTATTATTATTATTATACGAGATTTATATCGCGCCAACAGTTTACTCAGCGCTTTACAATGTATAAGGGGGACAACACAATTACAGTACAGTTCAATACAAAAGATACAGGAGGGCCCTGCTCGTAGAGCTTACATTCTAAAGGGAGGGGGTGGTGGTACAAAAGGTAATAGCTGCAAAGAATGATTTGATGGGGGTGGCTCAGGGACAGTTATGTGGGTGTGGGATAGGCTTCCCTGAATAAATGAGTTTTCAAGGATCTCCTAAAGGTGGACAGGGTAGGGGCTGATCGGACATTATATCTTTTCATGTGACAACACTGAAGAAATGACAATTTGCTACAATGTAAAGTAGTGAGTGTACAGTTTGTATAACAGTGTAAATTTGCTGTCCCCTCAAAATAACTCAACACATTATTGTCTAAACCGCTGGCAACAAAAGTGAGTACACCCCTAAGTGAAAATGTCCAAATTGGGCCCTAAGTGTCAATATTTTGCGTGGCCACAATTATTTACAGCACTGCCTTAACCCTCTTGGGCATGGAGTTTACCAGAGCTTCACAGGTTGCCACTGGATTCCTCTACCACTCCTCCATGATGACATCACAGAGCTAGTGGATGTTAGAGACCTTGTGCTCCTCCACCTTCTGTTTGAGAATGCCCCACAGATACTCAATAGGGTTTAGGTCTGGAGACATGCTTGACCAGTCCATCATCTTTACCCCCAGCTTCTTTAGCAATGCAGTGGTCGTCTTGGAGGTGTGTTTGGGGTCGTTATCATGTTGTAATACTGCCCTGCGGCCCAGTCTCCGAAGGGAGGGGATCATGCTCTGCTTCAGTATGTCACAGTACATGTTGGCATTCAAGCTCCCCAGTGCCGGCAGCACTCATGCAGCCCCAAACCATGACACTCCCAACACAATGCTTGACTGTAGGCAAGACACACTTGTCTTTGTACTCCTCACCTGGTTGCCGCCACACACGCTTGACACCATCTGAACCAAATACGTTTATCTTGGTCTCATCAAACCACAGGACATGGTTCCAGTAATCCATGTCCTTAGTCTGCTTGTCTTTAGCAAACTGTTTGCGGGCTTTCTTGTGCATCATCTTTAGAAGGGGCTTCCTTCTCGGACGACAGCCATGCACACCAATTTGATGCAGTGTGCGGCGTATGGTCTGAGCACTGACAGGCTGACCCCCCACCTCTTCAACCTCTGCAGCAATGCTGACAGCACTCATACGTCTATTTCCTAAAGACAACCTCTGGATATGACTCTGAGCACGTGCACTCAACTTCTTTGGTTGACCATGGCGAGGCCTGTTCTGAGTGGAACCTGTCCTGTTACACTGCTGTATGGTCTTGGCTCCCATGCTGCAGCTCAGTTTTAGGGTCTTGGCAATCTTCTTATAGCTAGGCCATCTTAATGTAGAGCAACAATTCTTTTTTTCAGTTCCTCAGAGAGTTCTTTGCCATGAGGTGCCATGTTAAATTCCCAGTGACCAGTATGAGAGCGTGGGAGCGATAACACCAAATTTAACACACCTGCTCCCCATTCACACCTGAGACCTTGTAACACTAACGAGTCACATGACACCGGGGAGGGAAAATGGCTAATTGGGCCCAATTTGGACATTTTCACTTTCACTGAGGTGTTTTCTCAGGCCTTTTTGCACTAAAAATAGCACCTGAAAAGCGCTTGTAAACTGCCTCTTCTGCAGCCCAGTGTGAAAGTCAGAGTGCCTTCACAGTGGGGCGGTGCACTTGCAGGATGGTAAAAAAGTCCTGTAAGTAGCATCTTTGGGGCAGTGCGGGAGTGTTGCATACACCGCTCCTCTACCATCCCCTGCCCATTGAAATGAATAGGCAGTGCTGCCGAAGCGCCGCAAAACGGACACTATTAACCCTTTCCTCTGCCGCTAGTGGGGGTTAGAAGCGCCCCGCTAGCGACCGAAAAGCGCTGTTATAACAGTGGTAAAGTGCCACTAAAACTAGCAGCGCTTTACCGCTAATGCACCCGCCGCTTCAGTGTGAAAGTGGCCTAATGGCTGTGTGTTGAGTTATTTTGTGGGGACAGCAAATCTACACTGTTATACAAGCTGTACACTCACTACTTTACATTGTAGTAAAGTGTAATTTCTTCAGTGTTGTCACATGAAAAGATATAATCAATTATTTACAAAAATGTAAGGGGTGTATTAACTTTTGTGAGATACTGTAACAAAACAACACTAGGATGCATAGAAAACAATTGTTTTCTATGTGCCCTGGTCACACTACAGCTCTGCGGTGAGGTGTGGTGCGCTGAATATATGCATTTTTATTTAGTACGTACTATGGTGCATAAATTTCAATAAACTTCATTTTGTGACACTTCAATAAAAAATAATGTTGTAGCAGGGCATCACACTACCCCACTCTACCCTGAAAACAATGGACACCAGGCAGCACATTTTAGTATGCAGACTGGTGTGAATGTGCAGTTCATTTTTATTTTTAAACCTGAACTCCAGGAATTACATTGGGGTAGAGAAACACACTGTAATGCTTACTTTATCCCTCAATCCAACAAGCTTTGGGCACTCACCTTTTCTCTCTGAAACTCCAAGTTGTGGATGGGCCCTCGCCCGTTTCCCTGTACAATACAGGGCTATTGGCTATTATCATGCAATGGCCAGCTAGAGCTCCTTAGAAAAGAGACTTCAAATGGCCAGTTGAATAGCATGGCGGAAGCTTGCTGGGGAGAAAAGTAAGGCTGGCTATACATGAGTTATTTTTGTTGTTTAATCAGTGGGTTGAGCCAGAAAGAAAATGACTAAATCAAGTATGTGAGTCTCACTGAGCTATTGTTTTCTGACAGCGGGGAGACTTCCCCGCTGTCAGAATTCACAGATCAGCACCACCGGCTATAGCTGGCAGTGTTGATAGAAAAAATGCTTTTCCAGCAGGCTGGTTGTAGATAGATCAACTTGTGTACAATCAGCCTGACCATACATGGATTGAAACTAGGGGGAAACTAGCAGGGACCGGCCAAATTTTGATCCATGTATTGTATCTATCCATCAACTTGTGTACAACCAGCCTGTTGGAAATTTTTCAATTCATGTATGGACCGGCTTAAATAGGAGCCTCTGGCTCCCCCCAAAAACATAAACATCAGCAGCTACAACTACTGTAGCTGCTGACTTTTAATATAAGGACACTTTCCTGTCCAGGGATCCAGTGATGTCCTCAACCAAACCGATTCTTCAGTCTGCATTAGATGCAGGCGCCGGCATCTCTAGTAAGGGAAAAAGAAAGTGAAGCCTTGCGGCTTCACAGCCTGTTTCCTACTGTGAATGCATGAGCCTCGCCACTGCAAGAGAAGGAGAGGGGGGCACAAACTTCCGGCTCAGATCGCATCGGCGATCTGAGCCAAAAGTGGGGGCGGGTACCTCAAAACCAGGTGCCCGCTCCTACCCAACAAAAAGTATCAAATGTGGCAGTGGAGGGGGGGTGCAAACAAGCGGAGCTTCCACTTTTGGATGGAGGTCCAATTTAAGGTAAGTGTTACAGCTTATTTCTCTACCCCTAGACTTAACAATCATTTAACCCTTGCAGCTTGGCCCTACTGCAAAGGGTGTTTTTTGTGTATTTCCTAGTGTTCAGCCTTAAACACTCTATAATATCAAGGTAAAAATAGTGCATTCATTCACACTTGCAAAACATGAGGGAATATCCTAAACCTGTATCGGACAAAATCTGGAGTATCTGTGCATTGTAACCAATCACCTTCTCGTTTTAGTCTGCTCAGTTAAGTTTTGAAATGAAAGGATAGAAGTTGGTTGGAAGCTTTGCACAGCTGCTCCAGGATATGGCTGCTCTGGCCTTGGGGTGCACTCACACAGAGGTTGGTTAAACTGAACTACACTCAAGTTTGATTTTCCCACCTCCCCACTCTCTCACTGGTCTGCACTCGAAATTGACTTTTTACAATGTGTTTCCAAGCACATCCTCCGCAATCCTGCACACAGTGATCCATGCTTCAGTACATTGTCATCTATGGAGAATTTTGTGCTCTGCCACGGTTTTCACTCACACTGAAGCAAACAGTTCCAGACCACAAGTGAACCACGTCCGGGACCATCTCTTCCATGTGGTCCTGGGCACTGTTCAGAGCACTCACACTACACAAACAAATCAGGCAAGGGAGCTGAACCAAGCCTGGGATCACTTCAAAGTGCCAGTGTGGATGCACCCTTAAGGATACTCTCCTTCACCATCTCTCGGCCAGAAATGTGATTTCTGCATTTATGATCTGTCATTGTATTTATACATTTATTTGTATGTACTGTATTAACTATGTCCATTGATTGATTGTTTGCATTAAATCTGTTATTACAATTATCATGTTAATATTTGTCTTATGATTATATTTAAAATGATACATTATCTATTCATTTATTTCATTATGCCTACAAATATCATGGACCACCCTTAGGGGATTACAAAACCATTTAAATTTATCAAAAATAATTCTCAGATCTATATACATATTTCTACTAATCACATTGACATACCTCATTTAAAGTCCCATTTTCCCTTCCCATACTTTGTTGCAATATATTTAGCGATGGAGGCATGTCACTGTTTAAGCTAAGGTTGCGATGGGTCACTTTTGCTTCTAACTTTCTAGATATTTTAGGAGCTTTCTCCTGGAAGCAAATCTGAATCTGAATGAAAAGAGCAATCAAATGATTCAGGGTAGCAGGAATTGATCTTCCAGATAAGTCACCCTTTATGCATCCAGATAGACCTTCCCAAACGGTAGAAGTAAAAGCCTCATGGTTTCAAAAAGGTTCTGAAGCCAGGGTGTGAAATTGGGTCACGTATTGAACATGGTCATACCTTCTTGACAATGTCTGAGTCCACCATCTTGTCATTCCCAGAGTGGAGGGGCCTAAGCCATGGTGAGATTATATACTCTACACTTGAAGTGGTCAGTAGGAAAATGGTGGTCAGAAAGTTGGAAATTAATAGAGCAGTGATTTATGAAGCCACAACATGCCTTAGGATCACCAAAAAATGAGGCAGTGGACTAATAAAGACTGGAAGCGCTGGCACCACAAGGGTGGTGTGTCGGCTGCTGGGGCTTAGAGCCAAGGTAAGGTAGACTTGCAGATGGCCCAAGTGGGCAGAAAGATCCTGTAGGAAAAGCATAATCCACTCTTGGTTGTCCTGCTGAAAGTCCATCTGCCTAGCCATGTGATGAGTTCATTGCCAAGCAAATTATCACAGTACCAGAGGGAGTGGCAATGTGGCCTGGGGGGAGAAGTACAAGGTCCGGTTTGTGTTCTGCAAAGGATCCCCTCAAGAAGTTTGAACTTTGGGGTGTGCTGACTCCAAGTGGTGACCCCCAGGTTCACCCCTCTCTAGCAAGTGGAGACTAACCAGCATAAACTGGAGGGGAAGCACACGGAAGTATTCAGGAAGTACTGGCAAAGACAAAAACTATGCTACAGAAATTAAAAAGATCCAGGAAACAGGCCAAGGGTCAGGACAGGCAGCAGAAAAGTCAATCCAATTGAACAAGACAGAGTTGGTACATGAGCAGTTAGTCCTAACAGACAGGAAACAAGTCTGGAAAGGAGCTCAGAGGCTAATTGAAATTTGCTCAGATGCCAGACACCTGAAGGGAGATCTTATAAATAGGCATGGCCTTGCAAGAAGTTCATGTCGATAATGTAAATAGCTGCAACATCAGCTGAAGATCCTGAAAATGCTGCATGCTGAGGGAGAGGGAAAGCCTTGCAGCTTGGAATGAATAAGGTAAATGACAACCCATAAAAGAGAGCTCTGACTGTCTCAAGAATTACATAAAACAATCTGGGTACAGTATTGCATGACTGAGTAATTATCATTCAAATTATTATAGCACTAAAAACTGAAAAATGGCCTGGAAATGCAGAGGTATTACAGGCTAGTATTAAAGTGGATAAAATTCATGATCCAAGCATCCTTTTCTTTTTTTTTTCACTATTAGTATCATTTTAAAGGGTCTGACATTTTTTTAGCATATTGGGCTTTTGAGTAGTTTGCCACCCAATGCATTTTACCTGACAAATAGTGCCCCAGTAAACAAAAGAAAAGTGCAATCATGCGTCACCCACCAATTTAAAATTTGTTCAAATCACCATTGGGATAGTACTTCTGAAAACTGAGCCGCAACCTCAAACCTTTTGAAACCTAAAAACATAACAAAGGAAATTCGAAAATAAAAGTACATACAAATGCTTAATTCGCTAAAACAAGGATGAAACTTGTGGTTAGGAATCATGACAACATATGAAACTTCACTGCCTTTGAAGTACTTTACTGAGGTTTACACTTCTGGACTTTACTTTCTATACTGCTGATAAACAATTACTGATGCAATTCCATCTGTAAAAAAATTAAATATAACTAATAACATGTGCTGACACTTACAGGAACAGACTAAATTTGCAGTTAAAGGAAACTTGTAATGAGAAAAATAAAAGGCTGTCATGGATTGTGTGCATATACACATACAAAATAAAGTAATTCCAACAATATCAAATGCCCCAGTTGAAGGCCACTAGGTCGAAACGCGTCGGCCTCGTTCCCCACATTGCTTTTACTTTTTATCTTGCTTGTGATAACTTTTTATATAGCCATCCATTACAGATGTTTGTACATTTTTTACTAAGATTAAACATCTTTAAATTTTATTACCTGCACCATATGGAGCTTTCTTTCTGTTTTTGTATTATGGTCCAATGTGATAATTTCATCACTGGTCGCTGGGTCCTGGTACTTATTTTGGAGATCCAAAGAACATCCACTTTGAGAATCCCTTTGAACCCTGGATATCTGGTTGCCGAATCGGGATTCACCCCTGCTGATTTATTCAACGTCGGTATCCAGAGCAACTCCTCTACAGGTTCCATCTATATCAAGAGTGTGTTCCTCTGATGACCATCTGGCCTCAGCCGATATAAGCCTCATTGACCCACTGTCGTATGACAGGTGGGTCCACCTTGTCTGGTAAAAAGTATTTATCTACAATTTTCCATCAGATGAATGTCAATCCTGTGTTAAATGTGCCTTACAGCCGCTTCTGTGATTACATCACTTCATTTGTCACTGAGGAATTGACCACAGTCTTTCCATTTGGACACATGTTCTAAGAAGTCTTTTTTTACATTTATTTCACTCAGTGATTGGACTTTATGCTTTGGTTACTATGTTGTTTTGTTTTGTTCATTAATTTGTGTTTACAGCACTTTTCATTATTACTTATTCACACACACATCTTTAAGGTGTTTTTTCAGCGCTGCACTTTTTTAGATATTATTTGTTTGGACTTTGTTTGATTGTCACTATAGTTTGTAGACTCTATATCTTTCACAAAGACCAAATAATATACACTAATTTGGGTTATTTTTACCAAAGATATGTAGCAGTATAAATTTTGGTCAAAATTTATGAAGAAGAATTACTAATTAGCAAAATTTTATGACAGAAACAAAGGAAAAGGCATTTTTTCACAAAATTTACTGTCTTTTTTTATTTATAGCACAAAAGATAAAAAACCCAATAGTGATTAAATACCACCAAAAGAAAGCTCTATTTGTGTAAAAAAAAGGACGCAAGTTTCATATGGGTACAGTGTTGCATGACTGAGTAATTTTCATTCAAACTGTGAGAGTGCTGAAAGCTGAAAATTGGTCTGGGCAGGAAGGGGGTGTAAGTGCAATGTATTGAGGTGGTTAAAAAGTGGGTGGAACTCCGCATTAAAGATCTGAACGGGGGTTGCTAAGATTGGTCATTTTCCACAGGCAATGATTTAGCAATATGATCACAACTTGGAAAACTTAACATGATCTGTATGCCCGTTCAGCCTGCTCCACAAAGTTGCAATATATATATAATAATATAGTGTATATATATATATATATATATATAAAAAAAATATTATAATAATATATATATATATATATATATATATATATATATATATATATATATATATATATATATAGTAGAAGTGACACTTTTCTATGTTTATGTAATGTTTAAATGTTTATGTAATGTTTGTGTTAAATGATACAGAGTTTACTGATTAGGTATATTGTGTATTCAAGCAATGTGTGAGCATTAACCTCATAAGTATTCTGCTTGCACTCCATTTGTGAGCAGATAATCCCAGCAGGATGGTGTTTAATGTGCATGCAATGTGCAGATATAAAAAAAAACAATCATGTATGCAAGTAACATTTTGGAACCTGTAACATCTGTATGTATGGGTGATGAATACAGCTTCAGTACAGACAATATTCCAGTTTATAAACATTTTTAAAGCAAGGACAATGTGCATAGAAACCAACACATTAACCATATAAGAAGCTTTGTACCCACAAGAACACTCTAAGACCACCTTTCCCAACCAGGATTTCATGGAACCCTAGGGTTCCTTTTGAGATTGCCAGATGTATCTTGAATAATGACCAATACAGCAATTTTCACTTTATTTCCTATTATCATTATGCATTTAATTTCAAGATTATTACTAAAATATTTTTGTTGTAGAGAGAAGGGCTTGTTAAGAAAACATCTGACCTACTGACCTGGGTGTAAAATATTCTGGAAATGTCATTCTTTATGCTTTTAATTAAGATGTCCTACAACTTACTGATCATACCAATGTACCATGAGCTGTAAGTATAACCATTTTTAGCAGGTGTTCCCCAAGATTGCGAGATCTGAAAATTATTTCAAGAGCTTATCTGGGGTGATAAGGTTGAGAAAGGTTGTGCTAAATAAAATTATTGAAATTGCCAGAGTAAGGGTAAATTTTGAGTATTTTTTATAGAGTAGGCAATGGTTAAAGTATAACTAAAGTGTTTTTTTATTTTTAGATTTGGGTAGCGTAAAGAGGGATTTGAACACCTGTCAGGTTTTTATTGTCGTCGGTGTCCCCATTAGGGAGAATGACCTGCTTTGTCCTGGTGACCACCAAGAGTGAAAGTGAAAGTAAATCCCAAAGTTTGAGTTGTCTCCAGAACAAGAATAAAGGAGAAATGTAGTTCTAATCTCACTGGTGGCAACCAGGGATCCCTTCATATTGGAAAATTTTCTCTCACTTCCAGCTTTGGCAATGGGACAGGAAGTGAAAGGAAATCTCCCCTATGGGACACAGGGCAAAAAAATGACCAGGCAGGGGTCATAATCCTCCCTTACTGTATCCAAAAAAAAAAGGGTTTGGGCTTTAAAACCCTCTGTCAGATTTAGTATTTGTTATGTCAGTGCCCCATTGGAGAGATTTACCTTCACTTCCTGACCCATTAATACAACAGAAAATCTCTCCAAAGTCAAGGAAATTCTCTTTTAGTTGTGACTGCAACAAATATCCCTTTTGGAATATTTCCTTCATTCTTGTTCTGATGACAGGTAAAAATGTCATTTTTTCCTAGTTTCCTAGAGAGTGGAATTCCTACTACACACGATCAGAACATCAGACCCAAAGGGGGTTGTTTACGAAAGGCAAATCCACTTTGCACAGTCGCTGTAAATCTAAGGGGTAGATCTAAAATGAGTGGAAGCTCTGCTGATTTTATCATCCAATCATGTGCAAGCTAAAATGCTGTTTTTTATTTTCCTTGCATGTCCCCTTCGGATCTACAGCAACTTTACTTTCAAGTGCACTTGCAGTGCAAAGTGGATTTTCCTTTAGTAAATAACCCCCAAAATTCTGCTTTCGGAGCGGTCATACAATAATCTGATCATTAGTACACGGTTTTCAAGAGCTTCAAGAGCTTCCAATCATAACAGTTAATGCAAAATTATCTGAAGGGTCAAACTCAAAAATGTTTCTCGTAGGATACCAGGATCTTGTTTAATCAGTACAGTATTCGTCCAAAAAAAAAATCAGAAGACTACGCATGCTCAGAAACTAAAGAATACATTGCTATAAAATAAAACACATGACATCACTTCCGAAATTGTATTGTGTCATACCAGATTTTTCATAAGTTAAAGCTGACCTTCAGTCATTTTTTCAACTTTCCATCTATTAAATCTTTTACCTTTGTTGTTTTAACTTTGGGTAGTATTTTTTTTCTGCCAGTAAATACCTTATACAGCTCGCTTCCTGTCTCTTGTCTGGTAAAAAAACCTAGGCTTATGACATCATGTCTAGCTCTCTCTCTCACTCTTGTGAGAGTTTGCCAGGAAGGGAGGGGGAGTCATAAGAGGGCCAATGAGAGCTGTGGGTCTGTAGAGCTGGAGGTGTTTCTTTGTGTCTGTGTAAATCCAGGAAGTGAACAGGTAGCCGCTTCAGCAGCCCACAGTTAAAATGGATGCAGCCAGACTTAGCGGATGGGAGATTTCTGCAGCATATTGGCAAGTACAGAATCACATATTTGTGTAAATATGTTTTTAATAACGAGCTGTATGTTTGTATGATTTTTTAAATAAAAAATTTACAGAATCACAGTATATATAAAAATAATATGCAAAGTGGTTGGAGGGAAGCTTCAGAATGGCAAAGATACTTTTGTTACAGAATATGTGAGCAGACTGCAGTTCCTCTTTAAGTAACCTCTTCATTTTCGATATGAGACTAGCATGCAAAAGAAAAAACACAGACAATCATTTGTATGATATTCTCATCGTGTGTACGAGGCTTAAATCTCCCCAGTGGGATACAGACAGTAATGAAAACTTAAAAAAGTTGCCAATACTTCCCTTCTTTATCCAAGTATGCTTATCACATACATTAGTACATTTTTTTATTTTTTTTTGCTGCTCTATATGATAAGTCTACACAAACTATGCATTGTGGAGTGGGATAAAACTGGGCAGTCTTTATGGATAATGCCTTTGCAATATATGGCAACTTATTGATTACTTCCATATAAAAATGTATAAATAGTTCATGTTAGAATTTAATGAATTTAATATAAACAGTAATCTGATGAATTAGGGAATTAGTGTAATACACATTTGCCCATTACCTGCTATATATTGACATCCTGAGGAAGGTAGGTGAGTTTGGATGGATTGGAAACCATTGATGGAAACCTGGATACACACCAGTTGGGAAACATCTGAATTCTGAACATTATCATATATAGATAGATCTATATATATTTCTTTCTTTCATAGACTTGTTTTATGAACTTTCTTGGTAAGTAACCATCATTGAACACCTATGTATTATTATTATTTAGATAGATAGATAGATAGATAGATAGATAGATAGATAGATAGATAGATAGATAGATAGATAGATAGATAGATAGATAGATAGATAGAGATATACAGTGATAGATAGATAGATAGATAGATAGATAGATAGATAGATAGATAGATAGATAGATAGATAGATAGATAGATAGATAGATAGATAGATAGATAGATAGATAGATAGATAGATAGATAGATAGATAGATAGAGATATACAGTTATAGATAGATAGATAGATAGATAGATAGATAGATAGATAGATAGATAGATAGATAGATAGATAGATAGATAGATAGATAGATAGATAGATAGATAGATAGATAGATAGATAGATAGATAGATAGATATCATAGACTGTTTTTATTCTATTAATGTGACTTGATGTGCACTTTCTTGGTAAGTAACCCTCATTGAACACCTAGGTATTATTTTTCTCATCCTTAGGTGAGCTTGGATGGATTGGAAACCATTGATGTTCATTGGATGAAACCTGGATACACAACAGTTGGGAAATATCTGAATTCTGAACACTATCCTATATAGATAGATATCATAGACTGTTTTATTCTATTAGTGTGAATGTTCTTGGTAAGTAACCCTCAATGAACTATATTTTTTTTCTCATCCATGGTTTCAATCCATTGGTTGATGAAAACAAAGTGGTTCCCTCCAATAAAGAAAAAAAAAAAGAAAGACACTCCCACATTCTTTTTCCTATTGGCCACACAGCTGGGGGCGGGGTTTATTTTCACCACCGCCCATGGAATTTGCATAGGAGGAGCCTGGCTCTGTATGAAGACAACGTGACTGGAGGCGTCGCAGCCTTGTCATTTAGCCCCGCCTCTCGTGACGTCAACTGCTTCAGGAGGCAACGCGAGACTGGCCAAGGTGAGCTCACACCCTTCAGTTGTATGATAATAGGGGGTGGGCGTGCTGTAGCTTAATTGGGGGGGGCAAGTGAAAGTCATGGGGCACCCCAAAACTTAGTGAACCCCCTCATGGTCTGAGCTGAACATTCCCAATAGAGACTTATAACCAGCCCTAAAAAAAAAAAAAAAAATCACAATGGAAAGGGGGCGTGGCCTGACAGTGGACACTTGGTGCATGCAAATTATAGGGTCTGTGACGTCACTTCCTACGTATATAGCCGGCCGCCATTTTCTGGCGGTGAGAGAGTCGGGGGGAAGGCGTCTCGGTGGCGGGAGAGGAGCGGACACGGCACCACGGCCAGCACGCCCACCCACTCGGTGACTGCAGACGCAGCGTCTCCTCAGGAAGGCAGGGGGCGGGGACAGCGGCTTGTACCGGCAGGAAGAAGCGGCTGTAGGAGGAGGAGGCGGACCCCCCCCGGTCCGGAGCTCTGATAAGCGGAGCTGTAGCCTCTGGCTGTGCCGGGTAAGCGCACCACGTGTGACTATTGTGTGTGAGAGAAGAGGGCGGTGTGCAGGACCGGCGAGTGTCCCGGCTGTGGCGGAGACTCCTCCCTCCATCGGGGGGCGCCATCATTCTGTGCTGCCCCCTAGGGGGTTGTGCCCCGAGGAGGAGGCGGTGGCGGTGGCGGTGTGTCCGCCGTGTGTGCGGAGGGGTGATCCTTTATTCCTTCATACACGTGTTCTTCACTCTCACTGTGATCAGAGCGCAGTGTTCTCTTATAGAAGAGCCCCATGCGGGATCAGCCGACAATGACAGGAGCACCTCATCATCATCACTAGACCATCCAACCACCTCCCCTCCATAGGATCTGACCACTGCTCCTCCTGCAATCCTTCTATACATAGGGAAACATCTGTTGGGCCACTAACGGTTAAAAATAATAGGTCTAGGTATTGTAACAGTTCTAAGAATCTGCTGGGCCCCTTTCACATGGACATCCCGATTTGGGATCCCCTGTCCGTTTTTTTCAGGGGGATCTGATTAGAAAGTCCATGGGGCCCTATGGACAGGTGGATGTAAAGGACTTGTGTCACACCTGCCTACCTCCCAGTTCTGCATCCTTTTCCATTTGATGGGACCAGAGGGTAGCCTGATGTAAACAGCAGAGTTTGTTTACACCTGACTACCCATAGATCCAACAGTGGTCCACCGGGAGGGGATTTTGCGAACACTCACTGATTGGACATGGGGAGCCAATCGGTGGGTCTGGCGGATGTGATGTCCGCTGGCTACCCGCAATCGCTCCCCACGGAGATAGAGTGGTGGTCCACGGATGTAAACAAGGAAGACCGTCATTCTGTCAGGCATGGACACTGATCTTGTGTTCCTGTTCATCAGTAACAGGGATCGGTGTCCATGCAGTGGGACCACCAACCCCCGCCCCCCGGAAGAAAGCACAAACAGGGAACACGACCCTTTGATCGCTCCAGATGTTAAAGAGGTTGTAAACCTCCAAAAGAATTAAAAACCTGCAAGACAAAGGCATAATGAGCTAGTATGCATTGCATGCTAGCTCATTATGAAATATTTACCTTAGAACAAAGCCCTGCAGCGGCACAGGCTCCGGCGTTGATTGGCAGGAGTGTCGCGGTGACGTCACTCCCATGCACGGGCGGCGGTTTTATTAGTGCGCATGTGCCAATGATATAATCGGCGCAGTATACAGTAAATATATCCTAAACGGTGCAAGTTTGGGAGGCTTTTACAGTACCTATAGGCTGCTTTCATACTGGGGCGGGGGTTGACAGTAAAACGCTGCTACTTTTAGCGGCACTATTCGGCCGCTAGCGAGGCGCTTTTAACCCCCGCTAGCGGCCGAATAAAGGGTTAAATGTGCCCATGTAGTGCCGATGCCAAAATGCTTTGCAGGCGCTTTGGCAGCAACGCCAAGTCATTTCAATGGGCCGCTCCTTCACGGCGCCAAAGATGCTACTTGCAGGACTTTTGGGCTTTCGCCCTAGGACTGCAGGGGAGGCATTTTTCAAGTGCTGTGTTTGGTTTTTTTTAGCCCAAAAGCGCCTGAAAAACATCTGTGTGAAAGGGGTCTTAGGTAAGCCTTAATATAGGCTTATCTATAGGTAAAAAAACACCAGAGGAGTTTACCTCCTCTTTTACCCCTTCTCTGCCAGTGTCAATGCATATTTTTTAGCACTGATCACAGCAATAATGTCACTGGTTCCCCAAAAAAGTGTCGGGTGTCCGATCTGTCCACTGCAATGTCGCAGTCCCGCTAAAAATTGCTGATCGCTGCTATTACTAGTAAAAAAAATAAATAAAAATGCCATAAATATATCCCCTATTTTGTAGACGCTATAACTTTTACGCAAACCAATCCATATACGCTTATTGGGATTTTTTTTTTTTTAACCAAAAATATGTAGCAGAATACGTTTTGGCCTAAATTTATAAAGACTTTTTTTTTTGGATATGATTTATAGCAGAAAGTAAATGTGTTTTTTGTGTTTTTTATTTCGCGCTTCTTTTATTTATAGCACAAAAAATTCAAACTGCAGAGGTGATCAAATACCACCAAAAGAAAGCTCTATTTGTGGGGGAAAATGCATCAATTTTATTTGGGTACAGCGTTGCACGACCATGCTATTGTCAGTTAAAATAACTCAAACCCCTTTCACACTGTGGGCGTTTTGCAGGGGCTATAGCATTAAAAATAGCGCCTGCTATCCGCCCTCAAACAGCTGCAGCATTGTCTCCAGTGTGAAAGCCCGAGGGGTTTCACACCGGAGCGCTGCGCTGGCAGGACGTCAGGAAAAGTCCTGTCAGCAGCTTCTTTGGAGCGGTGTGTTTACCGCTCCTCCTCCGCTGCTCCCCATTGAAATCAATGGTGCAGCGCTGGGATACCGCCGGCAAAACGCCACTATTGCGGGCAGTTTTAACCCTTTCTCGGTCGCTAGAGGGGGGTAAAAGCGCCCCGCTAGCGTCCGTAATGCGCCGCAAATCCGACGGTAAAACGCTGCTATAAATAGCGGCGTTTTACCGCCGACGCTATAGGCGGCTCAGTGTGAAAGGGGCCTCAGTGCTGTATCACAAAAAAATGGCCCGGTCAGGAAGGGGGGTAAAATCTTCTGGAGCTGAAGTGGTTAACTGAACAAGCTAAAGTTAGAAGCACAGTTAATTCAATGATTCATGCCCATGCACAGGGGATCACATCATTCCCCACCGGTTAATCCAAATGCTGAAAACCCGGCACCTGGAAGTCACCCAGGGAGAAGGTGTCATTAGCCTGAGAGGGATGTCACCATCCCTTTTCCAGAAGGTGAAGGAGAGTAATTTGCAGAGTTTAGCCTTTAGACATGCAGACAGGGGCGGTAAAACCCTATGGCTTTGCTACATTTTTACCACCCCTCAATCACTTTCCCTGTATCTAAGGCAGAGTACACATGTCAAGGCCACAATGCTATGTTTCGCAGCCGCTGCAGGGATTGTACCTGCTGTCATACTCAACAGGCACACCCACATTCAAGTGAATGGTGCTGTGCTGCTATCATGCAGAATGCATGAAACTAGTCTGGTAATTGGAGGTTAAAATGGGTGGTGAGGAGGCAATACGCAGCCTCCTCACTGTCTGTCTGTTGCTGTCTGAAGCATGAGCCAAAACATGTAAACGAGGCTTTAACCACTTCCGGACCGCCGCATGCCAATATACGTCCTTACTTTGACGGGGGATATCGTTGTTATGGCAGCAGCTAGCTGCCGTAACCCTGGTATCCTTGTGTTCGGCCAGCGGTCCGGTTTCTGATAAGAGTGGTCTCTGCAGCGGATTCGCCGCAAGATCACTCCGGTGCCCTCCGCCACTTAGCTGATCTGTTGGCAGCGGTGGAGGCAATCGGATCTTCACCCTGGCTGGGCATGGAGACGAGTGAGGGGAAGATGGCCCCCACAACAATGCAGGGCGGAAGCGACATCAAAACGTCACTTCCGCCCACAGCTCTTAAAGGGCCATTTTTTTTAATTACTTTTTCATTTTATTGCATTTAAGTGTAAATATAAGATCTGAGGTCTTTTTGACCCCAGATCTCATATTTAGGAGGTCCTGTCATGCTTTTTTTTTTCTATTACAAGGGATGTTTACATTCCTTGTAATAGGAATAAAAGTGACACTTTTTTTTTTTTTTTTTAACCACTTGCTTACAGGGCACTTAAACCCCCCTCCTATCCAGAACAGCTTTGAATGACAATTGCGCGGTCATACAACACTGTACCCAAATTAAATTTTTATTATTTTTTCACCACAAATAGAGCTTTCTTTTGGTGGTATTTGATCACCTCTGCGGTTTTTACTTTTTGTTAAAAAAAACTGAATTTAAAAAAAAAAAATTTTTTTATTTTGTTATAAAAATTTTTCAAACGGGTAATTTTTCTCCTTCATTGATGTACGCTGATGAGGCGGCAGTGATGGGCACTGATGGGTGGCAGTGATGGGCAGCACTGGCAGGTGGCACTGATTGGCACTACAGGTGGGCATTGACAGGTGGCACTTGTGGGCAGTGTTAGGTGGCACTGATGAGGCAGATGTGCCTCTTCCACTTCGGGACCGATGTCCCTGACATCTGAGCCGGTGTCAGCGTGAGTAAAAAAATAAAACGATTACCGATCTTTTGTTTACATCATGTGATCAGCTGTCATTGGCTGACAGCTGATCACATGGTAAGGGGCCGGGACCGGCCCCTTACTTGGATCGGTGATCAGCCGAGTCTCAGTGACTCAGTGATTACAGCGCGCCCTGCAGGGCGCGCACAGGGGAGGCTGTCATATGACGGCATCCCGGGAATGCAGGTCCGCGCTGTGGCCATCATTTGGCCATAGCGCGGATGTCTAGTGGTTAAACAGTGTAAAAAAAAATTTTTTTTAAACGTGCCCCGTCCCGCCGAGCTCGCGTGCAGAAGCGAATGCATACGTGAGTAGCGCTCGCATATGAAAACTGTGTTCAAACCACACATGTGAGGTATCGCTGCAATCGGTAGAGCGAGAGCAATAATTCTAGCCCAAGACCTCCTCTGTAACTTAAAACATGCAACCTGTAGATTTTTTTGAACGTCGCCTATGGAGATTTTTAAGGGTAAAAGTTTGACGCCATTCCACGAGCGGGCACAATTTTGAAGCGTGACATGTTGGGTATCAATTTACACGGTGTAACGTTATCTTTCACAATATAAAAAAAATTGGGCTAACTTTACTGTTTGTCATATTTTTTTAATTAAAAAAAAGTGTATTTTTTTTCATTTTATTTTCTAGGGTGTTAGAAAAAAAAAGTATAATGTTTGGGGGTTCTAAGTAATTTTCTAGCAAAAAAAACTGTTTTAACTTGTAAACAACACATCTCAAAAAGAGGCCTGGTCCTTAAGTGGTTAAAGCATAACTGAACACATCAGTTTAACAGTTTCCATAAACGGTTACATTCAAGGCATGCCATGAATATTAACTGTCGTATTTGATTCTGCTCTCAACTGAACTATTAATTCCGCAGGAAACACATTTCTGTCCCAGGCTGGCATAGTTGACTTACTATACTGTATGGGGCAAAATTGTTATTTTAGGATAGGGAGTGGTAGCCTACAGACCACCTTTCCTTTCATGCCCATAACATAGGTGAAAGTGTTCTGTAGTCCACACAAGTGAGCTCAGCAGGTCTGATAACCAAGTTTGAGATGCCACAGCGCGAATGCCCAAGACAGAACTGCATTTCTGGCAATAACAATTTTTTTTTTTTTTTCATTTATTGAATAGTTCTAATAAAACGCTTTCAATGGAATATTTACCAGACCAAAGGGGAGCAAATATGAGACGTTCAGTATTAGGGATTACTTTTTAATCCCAGTGTCCCTTCCTCTACTGTGTCAGTGTTTTTCACGCTTTAGGGAGCAATGTTCATGTAGTGACCTGAGGATCGTTCTGTGCAACATTCTCTGGGGAATTTAGGCTGGTTTCATGATGCACCACAAGGGGTGTGTCCATGGCATCCTGAGAATACAGGAAATGGATTGAATGACTCTGGAAAAATGGCTCTGTTTTAGGCATATCCACTTTGACAAAGAAGTATTTATTAGATGTAGCTATATTGATGAACATGACAAAATGTAGGTAAATCAATTTAAAAGGAATATAGCTGTAACGATGATAATTGTCAGCTTAGTTGCAGTTGTGATTCCTCATATAGACTTGACACCTGCAAGATAAATGCTATTATGTAGGGAGTTTCGAATGCATCCTAGGGTACTTTACTGGAATCTGCAATTTGTAGTGCTGTCATGTTGGCTTTGCCTTTGTAGGCATTATGGTTTTTATATGTCTATATAAGGAATCTCCTCTGTACTGGGTGCAGTGGATTCAAGGAGCTGTTCGCACTTCAATATGTAAACCAGAAGAAGGAACTTGCCACACTAGAACGTCCTATAGGTTCGGATTTATTCGAGCCAACAATCACTGTAACAGTCTCTAACCTTGGGACCTCCCCTCTAATGCTGCGTACACACGACCGGACTTTACGGCATACTTGGTCCTGCTTACCGGAGTCCGTCGGACTATTTGATCGTGTGTGGGCTCCAGCTGACTTTTTTTTTCCTCAAAAGTTTGACGGACAGATTTGAAACATGTTTAATTACTAGGACCGACGGACTCAAGTATGGTCGAAAAGTCCGCTCGTCTGTATGCTAGTCCGAGGGACAAAAAGGCAGGGCAGCTATTGGCTACTGGCTATGAACTTCCTTATTTTAGTCCGGTCGTACTAAAATTAAGTTTGTAAAACGTAAAAAGTGAAGGCACACTATGAGTTAAAGTAATTGTAAAGTCTCAAGTGGTGTTTTTTTTTTTATAGAAAGAAAAAAAAACAAAAAACAAACATGCTATACTTGCTCTGTTGCAGTGGTTTTGCACAGAGCAGCCCAGACCCTCCTCTTCCCGGGTCCCTCTTCTGTGCTCCTGGCTTCTCCATACTGTCGAGAAGCTGCTTGCTGTGGGGGGCACCCGAGCTGAGTCACAGTTTGCTGTGTCCATTCCAACACGGAGCCCTGGCCCGGCCCCACCTCCTCTCCCCTGATTGGCTAGCTGACTTTAACAGCAGCAAGAGCCAATGTCTCAGCCATTCAGGAGGGGGAGTCCCGGATGCTGAGACATCGCTGGACAGAGATGGGGCTTAGGTAAGTATTAGGGGGCTGCTGCACACAGAAGGCTTTTTATCTTAATTCCCCAAGTCATACCGTTGACCCTTTAATGTGTTGGGTTGCCTCGCTGATCAATTTGGATGTCTACTAGTTTGACGTGCATAGGGCCTAGCTAGGGAAACGGCTCATTAAATAAAACCACCTTTTCCAAACCATTTTTAATGTGCTTAAAGGGGATGTAAACCCTCGTGTTTTTTTTTCACCTTAATGCATTCTATGCATTAAGGTGAAAAAACACCTGGCAGTCATTGAGCCACCCCACCCCCCGTTTTACTTACCTGAACCCCTTTATCTCCTCGGTGGGGATGCGCTGTCCCTCTCTCCACGGGGTCCTGGCTCTTGATTGGATAGATTGATAGCAGCGCAGCCATTGGCTTACGCTGCTGTCAATCAAATACAATGACACCGGGGCCGAGCCCGGCATTCGTGTCTGTGGACGCAAATGCTGGACTCGGGAGCGCGCCTTCAAGGTAACCCCCTTGGGAGAGTGGTTCTCCTAGTGGGTGATCTGATGCGGGGAGGAGCTGCCGGGGGACCCCAGAAGAGGATGTTCGGGGCCACTCTGTGTAAAACGAACTGCACAGTGGAAGTAGGTGTGATATGCTTGTTTAAAAAAATTAACGATCCTTTACAATCACTTTAGGTTCCCTATAAAATTAATAACCTACTTTCACCCCCATAGTTCTTGAATCCCTGTTGGGTACTACACAGCTTTGAGCAAAAGTAGCCCTGTCCGCATCCAACCACCACTACATCCACATGTCCATTTCTCTATTCATTCCTATTGGTGGAGCTGCTATGAGTATGGACACAGACATAGGAGTTTAAAATCCACTGGCTTTTATTATTGAACTCTTTTGGTAGAATGTTTGTTTTTGAAGAAAAGGACAGATTAATATTTCACCGCCAAGTTCCTAGAAGGGGACTAGGTAGGTATTGTGACTTTTTTTTTTTAGTCTGAGGTGGATCCATTTGTTAAGTTTGGCTTTTTGTAGATGTCTGCCCTGTTTGCCAGCAAGTCTGGGTTTTTTCATTTTCTTTTAACCCAGTAAAAAATATTAATGAGAAAACAGAACCTCAATTTAAAAGCAGCCCTCCGTTAGACAGTCTAGGTGCCACAGGCATGCACTCTGTAGTCCATCAGCACAGGGACAAAATTATCCAGATACTATTAAAAACAGAATTTTGGTACTAATCCTTTCTTTGAGTCCATTGAGGGACACGGGAAGTTTTTCACCTTCTGAATATACTGACAAACTGTAGGCCAGCCCAGGGTAATTCCTTCTGCCACCAGTGTACCTTGGTTTTGTAAGGAAACAGTAGCAAGAGCACAATCATTCACCCGAAGGCTGGGACCTGTGTCTTTCACCTTTTTGAAACATCCAAAAGTAAGCCCAAATAATGGGTGGGCAACACGGCAAACAACCGCTAACAAGCTCAAAGTGAAGAGTACAAATCTGGGGACTGCTTGCAGCTCAAGATCTTCCTGATTGACCATTCTCCAGAAGCTGCTACCAGATAAAACTGCAACCTCTACCTGGTTATAAAATGTGAAAACAAGACAAGGTGGTAACATGCCATAGGAAACTGATGTCAGAAGAACAAGTAACACTCGATAAGGAGGGGAGAAATGGATCCATAAGCTGGTCTACCTGATCCACCCAGAAAGGTGGAACATAAAACCGAATTAGCCCTATATGGGGCGACCAACAGGGAATCAATGCTGAGAGAAAAGACTTGCAGCATGAACCATGGTTAAGGGAAAGGAGCTTCTCTTGGGTTGCTGGGGTCAGACAGAGACTAGAGAATTATGGTTCTGGTTGTGCCAGGCTCCGAACCGCTCTGGATGAGAAGACTTGGGCCTCAACTCATTTGATCGCATTCGAAAAATGCGATCAAGAAAAATGCTTTTCCTAAGACCCCTTTCACACTGAGGCTCTTTCATGCTAAAAAAAAAGCGCCTGAAAAGCTCAGGGAAAACTATTTCAATTAACCACTTCGGCACTGCAGTGCTTTAACTGACAATTGCGCAGTCGTGTGAAGTTGTACCCAAACAAAATTTACGTCCTTTTTTTTTTTCCCCCACAAATGGAGCTTTCTTTTGGTGGTGTTTGATCGCCTCTGCGGTTTTTATTTTTTGCGCTATAAACAAAAAAAATGACAATTTTGAAAAAAAAACAATATTTTGTACTTTTTGCTATAATATCTCTTTTTTTTTTTTTTTTTTTTACATTTTTTTTCTCAGTTTAGGCCGATATGTATTCTACATATTTTTGGTTAAAAAAAATCGCAATAAGCGTATGTTGATTGGTTTGTGCAAAAGTTATAGCGTCTACAAAATAGAGGATATATTTATAGTATGTATTTTTTTTTTTTTACTAGTAATGGCGGCGATCTGCGACCTCTTTTTTGTTGTTGTTTTGTTTATCATGACTGCGACATTATGGTGGACACATCGGACAATTTTGACACATTTTTGGAACCATTGGCATTAATACAGCGATCAGTGTGATTAAAAATGCATTGATTACTGTAAAAGTCACTGGCAGCGAAGGGGTTATTACTAGGGGCGGTGAAGGGGTGAACTGTGTTCCCTGGGAGATGATTCTAAATGAAGGGGGAGGGGACTAGCTAGAGGAAGTGAAAGATCGTGGTTCCTAGCTATTAGGAACACACAATCTGTCACTCCTGTCAGAACAGGGAAGTGTGTGTTTACACACACTCGTCCCTGTTCTGTCTCTCCTGGTCACAATAGCTCGTGGCAGGCGGTCATCTCAATCGTCGGCCACAAGCTTCAGCATCCCCCGCTGACCCAGCGAGCCAACGTACAGCTTCGTGGTTTCACTTATTGGTGCCAACCTGCTACAGTATAAATGGGGTGGCTGGTCCGGAAGTGGTTAAAATCAATGAATGCTTTCACACTGGGGCATTGAAATTAATGGCAAGCTCTTCAAAAGCGCCTGAAAAGCTCTTCAAAAGCGCTCAGTGTTTTACTGGCAGTTTAGAAGGGCCTAACATGAAGGGGCTGTCGGGGCAAGCCCTGACTTTGTCGAGTTGACTACCAGGGAAGAACCCTTGGAGTTGAATTTAAGTAGAATTACCTCCAAAGGAGTGCAACAGGGGTTTCTCAGAAGCCACCTTACCTTAGACAATGTAGGTGGCCAGAGAGCCAAGTTTGGGAGGCCTAGACATGCATTCTGCAAGAGGAAGGAGACTAGGCAGACTTTTCTCTAGACTTTACGGTGATGCAGGTGGGAGCTCCTGACTCCAGCGATATCCTTGACATTGTCAAGGGTCAGTTCGGAGAGGCATCCCTTGAAGACCATGTGGGGCAGGTGTTCTTGAACGCAGTGCCTGCAGTCCAGCATTATAACCAGAGTGTTCTGGATATGTCCATAGAGGAGAACTTTTGTAGAGAGGGTGACATGGAAAGGCCTTTGCAGGAACTCTGAAAAACCTGAGACAGTGGGCTAATTCTCCAATTTCAGAGTGGCTCACACTACATCAATAAGGGCAGAAATGATTTCTTTTAATTCTAGAGTAATGAAGGAAAACTGACTCCCCAAAGGTAATCTTGAAGGTAGAGATAACTGTAGTATCTGTGGGGGAACAAGCTTAACTTCTGCAATCAGAATAAGCCAGCAACTGGGTTAATTGATCCAAAAAATATCATGCTTGACTGCAGTAGAAATCCTAGCTGATAATGTGGGTTTGGCTCCACCTGGCACCAAGTAGGCAGTAGGAATGAACTTGGAATCTGAGTATTTCACAAGGCTCTTTGCAATGCAGCAGCAATCTGAACGTATGAGGTAGCTCCTGGTGCTCAGCAGCCTGTACAGCTTTTTCACAAAGTGATGTATCAGAAAAGCAAAAAAGTGCTTCTTCCAATGCCAACAGCTCTGGATCTGCAAAGCGATCCATGACTATCTTGTTACCAGAACAGACACTGGAAAGCACCTTTCACAGAGCTTGATGTTCAAAGGGTAATTCCAGGCTAGCCTTGCATTGTCCAGTTCTGTGGGATCTGATTGCGAAACTCTTAAAGCCATGTTGAATAGCTACAATTGTAGAGGTTAACTCTAGCAGCTGGGTACAGAAGAGTCTTGATTTGAAGAAAGTGGGGAGACATGCTAGAAAAAAAATTTGGCTAGACTTTCCAGCATAGCTGAAGACATCCATCCTTCCTAGGACACAAGCTATGGTGCAATAAACCTGATGTGTGCTGCTAGTGGGAGGGATTGCCCTGGGCTGATCTACAGGTGTGTGTTTTTTTTTTTTTTTTTTGCCAGTCTCCAATCCTCCTATAGGCAGCAGTATAACCTGAAAGTGAAAGAATGTGTCCCTCAATAGACAAAGTAATGTATAGTATTTTGTTTCAGAAAAGAAGCTCACTTGAAACAGTATGGCAGTATTTGTCATATGAAAACACTAAAATGCTGAATCGGAAGCCTTAGTAGTTGTGTTAATATATTAGACAAAAATATGTTGAATCGCGTCAAAACACACAACGTGCATTTGTGCTGCGATTGTTGCGTGGTAAAACGCGCATGTAAAATCGTGCCTGGCTCAACCAAAATTTGTATCTGTAAATACAGAAATACGGTGACTGACTAGTAAAATATTACACCAGTCACTGCTTGTATACTAACAAGTGGACTTGTTTTGGCATTTACACTAGGTTTGTGGCTACTTTTAATTTCAGCGTGCACTTAAAGCGATTGTAAACCCTTAATGTTTTTTTATCTAACAAATATGTAATGTAATACCTGCTCTTTGCAGTGGTTTTGCCCTGATATTCTCGGGTTCTCTGTTGGTGCTCCTGGCTCCCTGCCGAGTGCCCACCATAGCAAGCTGAATAGCTTGCTATGGTAGGCACTCGATGAATCGGAATGTTTGGGCTGAGCGGTACTCAGCCAGTCAAGGGCAGCTTTGTATTCTATGAATGAATACAAAGCTTCCCCTGATTTTTCTGAGTTGAAGATTGACCTCATCCACCTGCCTCAGCCAATCCAAAGGAAGCTTTGTATTCATTCATAGAATACATGGCTGCCTATGACTGGCTGAGCACCACTTAGTGCGCTCAAGTGCTTGTCTCGCTGCCGAAACACAAGACTGTATCATGTATGTAGCGGAGACTACATACAGTTTATACCACTCATCCAGTGGACATGCCTATTAGTGTAAAAAATAGTTTGGGCACGCTTAGCCCACACAAACTAGTTAAAGGGACTGTAAACTCAAATTTCAGTAGTGTTTTAACTGATTGGGGGTGATCTTAGCCAGCATATAACATTTCAAACACAAATGCTTGTTTACACTGTGTACTTGGTGCTTGTGTGAGTATTTAGAGTTACAAAATAATTATGTGTACGAGGTACCATGTTGTAAACTTGCCAGCAAACTGAAAACAGTGACACATTTCCTCCAAATCAATAACAAAGGTATAGTATAATGAGTGTTAAGAAATGCACAGGGGACAAGGCTGAAACTGACGTTTTTGCTGCAAAATATAGGAATGCCCAGTAATACATGTGTTCTAATATCTCTTTGCCTAAAGCGGAACTAAAAGCATCAATTTAAAGTGATTGTAAAGCTTCAAGTATTTTTTTTTTTTTTTTTTTTTTTAATAACAAACGTGTCATATTTACCTCCACTGTGCAGTTCGTTTAGCACAAAGTGGCTCCGAACACCAACTTCTGGGTCCCTCGGTGGCTCTCGCGGCTCCTCCTCCTCCCCACATCAGATAATCCCCTAGGAGAAGCGCTCTCCCGGGGGGTTACCTTGCGGGTGCGCTTGAGTCCAGCATTCGGCGTCCATAGCCGCTGAATGTATGACTCAGCGCCCATGTCATTGGATTTGATTGACAGCAATGGCTGTGCTGCTATCAATCTATCCAATCAAGTGCCAAGAACCCTGGGCAGAGACAACGCGTCCTCCATGGGAAATTCCAGGGCTCAGGTAAGTAAAACGGGGGGGGGTTGGGAGCTGGGGGGCCAGTCACTGCCAGGTTTTTTTTTCACCTTAATGCATATGATGCATTAAGGTGAAAAAAAATGAGGGTTTACAACCCCTTTAAGGCCCCATTCACATCAAGTGACTTGTACTGCGATGCTGGCAAAACGAAGCACTCGTGCTCGGGTGTCATTCATTTTCAATGGCACCGAAGTGCGGTTTTGCTGTGATTGTCCCCCAAAAGAATCTCCTGCTCCTTCTTCTTTGGGCGACCAGCTCGCATGATATGGTATTAGTGCGGTTGCAGCACGATTTATCACAGCAAAACCGCACCGTTTCGGTGCCATTGTAAATATTTTTTTATTTATTGTAGATCATTATGGAGACAAGTTAATAAAATTTGTTATAAATGATTTGTTTTTTTGTTTTTTCTAATTCTTCTTTTTTTCTTTTCTTTTTTTTTTTTCTTTTTCTTTTTTCTAGCACTGCAAAAATGTTTCAAACACCTGTCAATAATCTGGAAAAAATAAGAAAGACTAGGAAAAGAGTGAAACAGTTGCTGCTGCAGATTGGTTTGGACACATGCAGAGAAGCGTATGAGGTAAGGAGGTTTAAGAAAAAAAAATTGCCTCTGTATAAGCTTAAAATCTTGAGGTATGTGTGAACAAAGTAAAAAATTTGCCAGCTTTGGTCTCAGTCTGCAGCAGGGATCCTAATGACGCCAGATTAAATGTTCGCTGTAAAAGCCAGTTTGGTGATCCGTCAGTTTTGCATTGTAAAATTGTTACAAATGTTATACTGCTACAGTCTTTCTTTCTTTGTTCCTAACAGGAACTGCACCACACCTGTAAAGTCAGACAATTCTTACTTTTTTTTTTTTTTTTTTCCCACCCCAATCATTTTCCAGGGCAGCTCACTTGAGAGATGATTGGCTTTGCTTTCAACAAGAAACACAAATGAGAGATTAGAAAGGCCCCTCCCTCCCCTTATCCCTCAGTTGTGTTTCCAGACCTCCAGGAGTACACTTTGTTATATTCCCTCTGGTCTGGTGATTGTGGTTAATGGACTCATTAGGCCCCTTTTACATTTGTGTGACTTGGGACTGCAAAGTCGCATGTCAAGTCGTACCCCATGATTTCCAATGAGTACCATTCATATCTGTGTGACTTCAAAGTAGTTCCTGTACTACTTTTGGACCTCAACTACCATCAAAGTTGGACCATAGACCTCAAGTTTACACAGGCATTCCCTGAAACTGGCAAAATTGCAGTAAAATCTTGCAACTTTAAAGTAGCAGCAGTGTGAAAATGGCCTTAAACCTTAACTAGGACTGGTTGTGCCAGAGATGTGAAGTCGCTTACTGGAAGGCCTTTTCCATGTTTTAAATTGCAGGTACTGCCTGGCCTAGGTCTCGGGAGGTTGCACATGCCTGAAGGATTGTGCTTTGTCGGGTTTACCAAGATGGCGGTTTTACTATTTCCAGGCTTCTGGCGTGCTCTTCTCCTTCCTGTGTTGTGGGCATGTGCGGGGAGACTTCAAGGTGTCCCAATATGACGCCAGTGCTGGTGATGCACTTCTGGTGCGCAAGAGGCGCCCTTCCTCTCGAGAGACATGCAAAAAAAAAAATACTTTCTTTGTAAAAATATTTACCATGTTTTGCTTTGTACTAGTCATATTTTATAATGACCCAAAAATAATTTTTCAAAAAACATTGTACTTTGTATCTACAGTAACGCTAGGTGCTTTAGAACTCATTGTTAAAAACACAAAACTCTAATTTCAGTTATCTCTTTTAATTTTTAATACCTCCCCTTCCCCTCCCCAAAGTCTTGAACTTACCCTTCCCCCTCTAATGCAAGATCCATGCTGTGCGGCCATAAGATTCCAGTGGAGCGTCCTCTTCTCCCTTAGTATAATAAAAAACAAAAATAAATATTGTATCATTGCAAAGAGAAAAGAAAAATTCACATACAGTAAAACCTTGGTTTTGAGAGTGTTTTGTAAGACAAGCAAATTTTTTTTCATAAATTTTGACTTGATAAACAAGCGATGTCTTGATATACAAGTAGCGTCAAGTTACAACAGAGTATAAAAGAGGAGAGGCCCCTCTAAGTGTAGCAATATGGTTACATTTAATGAAGGTACAACATTTAGCATCTCACATGGTTGATGAATAAAACAGGCACATCTAAGTATGCAGGCATCCGGGTTAAAGCTGTTCACATAGACTATCCTCCGCACCACCATTGATGTAATCTCTTCCACGCTCCGCTCCACAAGCCTCGCTTTCAGATGGCTCTACTGCAGGGTAGTCTTTTCTGGTCATGATTGCAGACTGTCAGTGGTGAGAGCCGGCGCTGCGGAGGACGGTCTTTGAACAGCTTTACCCCAGATGCCTGCACTTAAAGGTGCCTCTCTTCTCTCTTATACTCTGTAGCTCCTGCTAGATTTTGCTTCTAATCCCCTTGTGGAGGCTTCCATTTGTAAGTGGTCATTTTATGGTTACACAACCTACCGCATTGCTATGATTTTTTTTTATATGGACTATAAACTGAAAGACCTATGAATAAATGGTTGTGGAACGAATCATCTGAGTTTCCATTATATCTTATGGTGAAATTCGCTTTGATGTACAACTGCTTTGCATTACAATCATGTTTCTGGAATGAATTATGCTTGCAATCCAAGGAAATACTATAGATACCCACGCAACGGTTTCAGCTTCACAAAGCAAACAGTCAATGAAAATGCAGAGCTACCTGGATCTCTTGTCAGCAGCACTTTTGTTGTTTTTGGTCTCCCAGATCACTGGCTCTTTAGGCTCGCTTAGCCCTGAGTTGCAGCACCTCACTGCACAGGCCCCCTCCAGGCCTCCAGATAGGGTTCTCCTACCACCCCAAACTCTCACTCCTCCAGAAACTTGTGAATTCCCTCCAGTCCTCTAGACTCCCTACTCTCCTTTAGCTTCCTCCGTCTCCCCATACTCAGCTGTTCTGACTCCCAGTCCTGGGAGCTGCTGTTTGTTTTGGTGGACCGTGCCTTTAAAGTGCACCGAGAGCCCATTTAAAATAATTAGTCTGCCCTAGTACACTGTAAAATGTTGCATTAATGCAGCGCATAGTTTGAAGGTGCCTTTTGAAGTCGGTTGAAATTTATACTTCACATTAAATATATATTGATATCCTGTAGTGGATTGCTAAAAAAGCACTCCTTGTTTCTTTTTACATTAAATAATGTGTTTGGGCCAGCTTGCACCAAACAAATTATTTTCATGGCAGAATGGTCTGGCCGCTCAGGATGCAGTAATAGACCCTAGCTGTTTGTGCTAGATGCAGGAAGCTGTGTTGTCTTGCACGGGTACGAGAGACTTCTCCTCTTCTGCTGGAAAGAGTTGCTATCTAGGGGCTCCTATGGAACACAGATGGTGGTTTTTAAAGGTAATACTAAAGTTATTGTAAAGTCTCGTGTTTTTTTTTAAAGTTAAAAATAACAAACATGTTATACTTACCTGCCCTGTGCTGTGGATTTGCACAGAGCAGCCCGAATCCTCCTCTTGGTTGCTCCTGGCCCTTCCTCCTGCTGAGTGCCCCCACAGTAAGCTGCATATGGGGGCAGCCAAGCTAAGCCTCAGCTCTTTGTCCACTCACACAGAACTGCGGCCCAGCCCCGCCCCCCTTTCTCTCCTGATTGGCTGACTGATTTTGATTGACAGCGGGAGCCAATGGCACCACACTGCTGTCTCAGCTAATGAGGGGAGTCCTGGGCAGCTGAGACACCCCTACCACATCGCTGGATCTAGATAGGGGCTGCTGCACTCAGAAGGCTTTTTATCTTATCTACTGCCTTTACAACCACTTTTTTTTTCCGTTCCTGACAATTTTGAAAAAGCCCCAATATTTTTTACTTTTTGCTATAATAAAATCCAAAAAAAAAAAATGTAAAACTAATTTCTTCATCAGTTTAGGCCAATATGTATTCTTCTACATACTTTTTGGTAAGAAAAAAAAAATCACAATAAGCGTATGTTGATTGGTTTGTGCAAAAGTTATAACGTCTACAAATGGGGGGGGATTGATTTATGGCATATTTATTTATTTTTTACTAGTAATAGCGGTGATTAGCGTGTGTTTTTTTTTTTTTTTTTTGGGACGAGTGACATTTATACAGTGATCAGAGCTAAAAATAGCCACTGATTACTGTATAAATGTCACCGGCCACAGAAGGGGTTAACACTAGGGGGTGATCAAAGGGTTAAGTGTTCCCTAGGGAGGTGTTTCTAACTGGAGGGGTGTATCGTGACTGGAGGAGGAGACAGATCGCTGTTCCTAATCACTAGGAACAGCAGATATGTCTCTCCTCCGCTGACAGAACTGTCTGTTTACAGTGACAGATTCCTGTTCTGTCTCTCAGGAGCAGGTGGCCGGCAGACGTCGCGGCTACAGGCATCGGCTCTGGCACCGTGGGAGCGCCCCCTAGAGGTCTTGAAGACGGTGGCTGTACTTTCTGTGAGGGCTCATGATTTCATGTTACTTTTGTCAGTTTCTCCGTGTAGTGCGTCTGATGCAGCAAGGCCCCTTTCATACTGGGGCGGGAGGTGCGTCGGCGGTAAAGCGCCGCTATTATTAGCGGCACTTTACCGTCATTTTAGCGGCAGTAGTCGACCGCTAGCAGGGCGGTTTTACCCCCGCTAGCGGCCGAGAAAGGGTTAAAAACCACCGCAAAGCGCTTCTGCAGAGGCGCTTTGCCGGCGGTATAGCCGCGCTGCCCCATTGCCCCATTAATTTCGATGGGCAGGAGTAGTGTGTACACCGCTCCGAAGATGCTGCTAGCAGGACTTTTTTTCCACCGTCCTGCTAATGCACCGCTCCAGTATGAAAGCCCTCGGAGACACAGCAGCGGCTGTTTCAGATCAGTTTGCAGGCGCTATTTTTATTTTTAGCACAATAGCGCCTGCAAACCGCCCCAGTGTGAAAGGGGTCTAAGTAAAATAATACAGTTCTGTTCGGTTGATGTGCTACTGTTTAGTTGGGTGGTTCAATCTGCATATTGTTGCAACAAAAATGTGACTTACTCTTCAACACAGGGGGGGCGTGTTATTTGGTGAAGTTTTTCATTTGGGGGAGGGCGGGGGCGACATTGCATGCCTAAGGTTCCCAACACGTTATGATGGACAAAAATTCACATTGGGGGGGGAGTTAAGAGAAGTAAAGGATTTTTTTATTTCTCCAACTTTTTTTTTTTTTTTTAATTTCCCGCCTTTAACACTGAGAACTGAGTGATCGAACACCGTCGCTCGGTTTTCAGAGCTTCGTGAGCAGAGAGCTGTAGACTGTCGGTCACAGCTCTCTGCTCTTCTCCTTCCTTGCTCACTGGAGCGCTGAGCTGTGGAGGGGCAGAGCGGCCATCTCAGACTCGCTGAGAGGCTGAGACGGGTGTCAGTCCAGGCACCTGGCAGATCCAGACTCTGTGGCCGGGATGATGTGGTGCCTGGACTGACATTGGTGACGTCAACAGAGAGCGGACTTTAGTCCGCTCTCTGCTGAAAACGGGTCACAGGAGTGCAAAACTAATTGGACTCCTGTGATCCACAGGAGAAGTCCAGCCAAACGAGCTTTGACTGGACTTCTCCTTTAACCACTTCAGCCCTGGAAGATTTGGCTGCTCGATGACCGGAGCACTTTTTGCGATACGGCACTGCGTCGCTTTAACTGACAATTGTGCAGTCGTGCGACGTTGTACCCAAACAAAATTGACGTCCCTTTTTTCCCACAAATAGAGCTTTTTTTTTTTCGTTGTATTTTATCATCTCTGCGTGTGTTTTTTTTTTTTTTTTTTTTTGTTTATAGCGCAAAAAAAAAAAAGAGCGACAATTTTGAAAAAAAAACTCTATTTTGTACTTTTTGCTATAATATCCCTTTTGCTTTTAAAAGAAAAATTACTCAGTTTAAGCTGATATGTATTCTTCTACATATTTTGGTAATCAAAATCGCAATAAGCGTATATTGATTGGTTTGCGCAAAAGTTATCGCGTCTACAAAATAGGGGATAGATTTGTGGCATTTTAATTTTTTTTTACTAGTAATGGTGGCGATCTGCGAAAATTATATGTATATATATATCCGCCGGTCACGATCCTCGGCACCCCCCGAGTGCAGCACGCTTGCCTGCTATCCCACTTAAAGGAGCTGACGTATAGCTACGACGGCTCGCGGGATCGTGCCAACCTTCCGCAATATGACTGCGGCTGGTCGACAAGTGGTTAAGTATCTGCACTGTACTGCAGGGGATAATGTCGCTATCCTTCCACAATTATGCCAAAAAAAATACCAAAATATTTGACATCATACCATTTGGCCTATCACGGCACCCAGAGTATTTACAGAGGTACTTGCACATCTTCTTGCTCTTCTAAGAATGTATTGCATTCAGGTAATAGGTTGCCTAGATCAGTGTTTCTCAACTCCAGTCCTCAAGGCACACCAACAGGTCATGTTTTTGGGATTTCCACTATTTTGCACAGGTGATTTGATCAGTTTCACTGCCTTAGTAATTACCACAGCTGTTTCATCTGAGGGAAATCCTGAAAACATGACCTGTTGGTGCGCCTTGAGGACTGGAGTTGAGAAACACTGGCCTAGATGACCTTCTTCTGAAGGACTCCTCTCTTTTTCAACTATCTGCCAATGTCCAAAAGGCTATTCAGGTACTTCAGACTTTCAGTTAGGTAATCAAATTTCAAGTCTGCCCTTCCAACCTCCCCTTCATCTAGAATACTCCATTCTCATTATAGAAAAGTGTTTTTTTTTTTTTCCTTTTTAACTTGTATGACGGATATAAAACAAATGATGTGCTCATATGACGCAGAGAGAAAGGAGGGTCACTAGGCACTGTCCTACCTCGGCGTGCTCTGTTGCTTTTAGTTGGGGAATTTTTATTGTGAAAAGATTCATCTTAATTGTTCAGCACAAGACATGGGTTGGATATTCACAGACTCTGGGTTATAGGCCTCTGCCTTCAGGTAATTTGACACTGGCAAAGCTTTACTGGTCAAGCCCCCTGGGTTTACCCCGATAACTATCCCACTCCTTAAATCCTCAGATTTATATATATATAGATATATAGATATATAGATATATATAGATATAGATATATATATATAGATATAGTGTTAGGTGACAGACCTCTTCTCCCTTACAAGGAAATCACTCTTTGCTTCATTAGTTTATTATTTGACTTTGAATTCTTCAAACAACTCTTCATTGTTGTCTTCTAGAACAATAGAAGCAGTACATGCAGATCGGTGCAACCTTGGGAGTAGGGCTGAAACAACTAATCAAATAATTGACAACTAATCGATTATGAAATTAATCGATTACTATTTTCATAATCGATTAATCGGCCAGCCGATTAGTTGGCCTGCATAGAGAATGCATTATTTGTTTACATATCAGGAAATACAGTACAGCACATGTACAGCTCTGTACATCATCCATACAGTATGTCAGTAAGTGCCTGAGAACTTGTGAATGTGTGAGGAGCAATGCCTCATGGGACATGTAGTCCTGGGTAGGAAGTGAGTAGTTCTAAAGGCAGGAATTTTCTTTACCTTGCTATTGGGGCATTCCTATACTATTCTTAACCGCACAGCAAAAAGCAGTGTAGAAACAGATCAAAACCAAACTGCATAGGTGTGTACCGAGCCTTATGCTGGCCACACGGATCAATTTTCAGACGAGAATATTCATATTGTACATTCGCTGAATAAAAGAATGTTGTTTGAAATTTTCACTTGCTTTTAACATTCTGTTTTAAAATGACTAATTCTAAACGAAAACCACATACACTATCGGAAAAAATTCTTTGACCAAGCAGTTTTCTATTTCTAAATTTTCCTGTCACTTGTTTAAAAACGAACGTTGATTTGACCCAACTAACAATTCAAAAATCGAACGCACATTCTTAAAATAAAATTTTTTTTTGAAGGAAGACATCGTTTTTGTATGGCCAGCATATAATATATTACAGTTCTGTTTGAAAATCTGCAAAACAGTCTAACTTTTTTTTCTCTTCTGAGTCTGATGATATTTACCAGATTCAACCTCTGATAGTATATACAGTATATCTCTTCTGTCTGTTAGTCTCAGAGTGGATTAGAGATTTTGCTCCCTAACCATATAGTTGGTTATTTATATTTACCACTGCATAAAAATATTTAAGAACAAATTCCCTTTTTTTTAAACTTTACATATTAAGTAAATTATACACCACACTTTTTTTTTTTTTTTTTTTAAGGTTATTAATCGATTAATAATAATAATCGGCCAACTAATCGATTATGAAAATAATCGTTAGTTGCAGCCCTACTTGGGAGCCCTACTCCGACCCCACACTGATTTGGGCATTGGATCCTGCTTTGATGCTCATCTCAGCATTGAGTGCAACATGTGTAGTTATCAGCAGGCTGCTATACAAGTATGAAAAAGTATGCTGTTCTCTATGCATTGCTTCCTTTGTGTGAAATCATTGCTGTTCCTGACAGTCCCTCTGCTTTCCTATAAAAACCTGACAACACTAGGTATTAGAACACAGTGTGGTGATTTTTTTGGTTGTGCTGAGAACTCTGCCTGTTATTCTCCAATGATCAGACTGTCCTGCCACAGCTTTTCATTGGGAAGATTAGTGTACTGCTATTTCTCCTCCCCTAGCTGTCTGAGGCTTTACCCAGCTGAGAACAGAGATTATGTGATCACTTTATCAAAAATGGGAGGAAAAAAAAGTATTTTCTAAAATATATATTTGCACACACACAAATGTTTTGACTTTTTTTTATTTCCATTCTAAACTAAATCTGTATACAAGGTGAGGGTTTACCATATCCTTTAACATGACTGTAAACCCTCACCTTGTAAAACAACCCATTTCGTTTAAAATAGAAATGGAAGTCAAAACATTTTGTGTATAGATATTAAAAAAAAAAGCTTTTAAATACTTCCCCCTCCTTCGTTTTCCCTCTGTTCTTGGGTGCATAAGAGCTGGGGAAGAGAAATGGCAGCACACTCGTCTTTCCAGTGAAAGACTGTACAGGTGGGGGGGCCGCGGGCTGAGTTCCCAGCATAGATGGAGAACCTGACCAATGTGTGTTCTGCTTAGGCTTGGTTCACACTACCATGATTTTGCCAGGCGACTTGAGCGTGACTTTGAAGCAACTTCAGGGGATGCCTGGGTAATTTTCCTGTAATGTCGACTCCAAATCACATCAATTAAGATACGTATCTGACTTGGAGGTGACGTCCATTTAAAGTCTATGGGCCAAGTCGGATAAAAGTCTCCTTGAAATAGTACAGGAACCTTTTCTAAAGTCTGAGCAACTTTAGTAGTGCTATTTAAGACGGCTCTCATTGACTAAAATGGGATTTCACGTGTCATGTGACTTGGGTTCTCAAGTCAAATCCCAAGTTGTGGCAGTGTGAACCGAGCCTTTAAGCCTCGTACACACAGTACAATTGTTGGCAGGGTATTGTCTGTCTGACAGACTATTATCCTAAAATCTTACCATTAGTACGCTCCTTTTGACAATTGTTGTCCGATTTTTGGCCAGCAAATATTGGATAACAGGCTAGTAAATTTTCGGCAGACAACGGCTTGACGTCAAATTTTCGTATGGTCAGTACACAAATCCATCACACAAGTCGAAAGTACAAACACTCATGCTCTGAATCAATGCTCACCAAACAAATTGGCAGAAGGGGCCCAAAGGGTGGCGCTCAAGAGCTGAAATTCCTCGTAGTACGTCACAACGTTTGTGTTTGTGGCACGACAATTGTGTAACGGTATTCAAGCCAAGATCCTGACGCACGCCCTTTTGACAAAAATCAGACGCTCAGTTGACCAACAATCGGTACCATGTGTACTAGGCTTAAGTGTAGTGAGGTATGTTTGTTTTTTTTTTTTTTTTTTTTTAAATATAATAGGAAAGCAGAGGGACAGACAAGAACACAAGGGATTTCACAAAAAGGAAGCATTAAAAAAGAATGGTACAGCTGGCACATATCAAGAATATGAATCTTTGGGTTTACATATTCTTTAAACTTTTTTCAAAACTTTTCAAAATTGGTTTATGAAAAAATTCTACCATCCAGAGCCTAGTTACAGATGAATGACCAGGTGTTAAAGTTGGGACCTGCGGTGTGATGTAACTTCCTAATGACCCTAGGAAAGTTACATTTGCAAACTGCACTGAACCATCTCTTGTCCCAGGAAATTTGTTGTTTCGGTCCCTAGAAAGACTGGTTCAGAGCATTCTATTCAAACCTGTTCATAGTATCAAAACCCAAAGAGGTGGTTCGTCCTATCCTGGACTTAAAACCCCAGATCAAATCTGCAGGGTTGGGTATTGCCCCTCCGAGAAGGTGGAAATATTTAACATATCAGTAGACCTTCAAGATGCTTGTCTACATATTCCCATTTACCCACCTGCTTAGCGCTTTCTGTGCTTCACTGTAGGAGACAACCGCCTCCAATTTGTTGGCCTGTCACGACACCTAATGCTGCGTACACACGGGCGGACTTTTCAACGGACTAGGTCCAGCGGACTTTCGAATGAACGGACTTGCCTACACACGATCAACCAAAGTCTGACAGATTCGTACGTGATGACGTATGATCGGACTAAAATAAGGAAGTTCGTAGCCAATAACTGCCCTAGCGTCGGTTTTCGTCCGTCTGACTAGCATACAGACGAGCGGACTTTTCGACCGCACTCGAGTCCGTCGGAAAGATTTGAAACATGTTTTATTTCTAGGTCCGTCGGACTTTTGGGGGAAAAAAGTCCGCTGGAGCCCCCACACGGTCGAATTGTCCGGAGTCCGGTCCATCAAAGTCCGCTCGTGTGAGTATTGCAGTATTTTATGGAGGTACTTGCACATCTTCTTGCCTTTCGAAGAATGTATTCCATTCAGGTAATAGGTTACCTAGATCAGTGGTTCTCAACCCTGTCCTCAAATACCCCCAACAGGCCATGTTTTGTGCCTGTGCAAGATAAAGATAAACCTGCAAACATGGCCTGTTGGGGGTACAAGTATTTTGAGACCATGACATCTCCCTCATAATGTTCACACCCAAAAATTTGATAGTGTCCACCCTTTCAACCTCCTCACTGCCTATATATACCAAGCAATGATTGATCTTTCCCTGCTCTTATAATCCACCATTATTTCTTTTTGCAATATTAAGGCAGGCCATAGATTATGCAATTAATAATTTTCTTCCTCCAAAAGTGTAAGGATAGAAAAGATTCTCCATCAACACAGTCAGTGTTGATGGGGGAAGACTCTCCCGCATTGTTCTGCAGGCAGAGACCTTTCCCTGCTCGCAGAACACAATGAGCAGTGTTGCTAGCTAGAGCGCTAATATTTCAGGAAAAACTCAACAGGCTGGTTGTATACAAGTCAATTGATCGACTTGTGTACAACTAGGGAGCCCATACATGGATTGAAATTTTGCGGTCCCTGCTGAACCTGCCAAACTTTGATCCATGTATGGCTTAAATATAACATTTTCAGTACACCACTCAACCAAACATTTCTTGCTTATATGCAGTCTCATTATCTTGTATGAATCCAACTAAGCTGGTGTCATCGGCAAACTTCAGTGTAGTATTTGACTAATGTATTTGGGAGTACAGTCATGTGTAAACAGAGACAACACACATCCCTGTTGTACCCCTGTATTCAAAAGAATAGTATTAGACACCTGATCGCGTATTACCACCATTTGTGGTCTGTATGTTCGACAGTAATGTCCTGTATTTGGATGTAGTGTCTGCATTCGGTTGTTCAGGCTAAGGATTGGTAAGCTGCCATATTCAATGTTTAGGCAGCATGCACACTGAAAGTTTTTGCAGCTGCTTCTAAGGGCATCTGGCTTCTTTTTTTTTTTTCTCCCTGCCTCTAAATTCCCCTGCATGTTAGCTTCTGTGTCCATGCACACACAGGCTTTTAGCAGTGTTTTGTGGCAGATGCTTTTAGAAGCAGAAGAACCCCACTGCCAGTGTGTCCTGGAGCAGCAGTGTTTTTGGCAGAGCATGACACTTGTAGACCTGAATTGCAACTCATGGGTCTGCATTCACTGGCAGTGTAATATTGTTTAAATTTGAATGTGTTCTAAGACTTTTATGTGATGGCTAAAAGGTATAATATACATATCTCATTTTATATGAAAAATCTGTATGCTTTGACACTTACTGTATGTACAAAACTAGTAGGGCCTTCTGATTCCTCCTGTATTTGAATTGTAACTGTACTGTCTACCCTCCTCACGTAACCCTACGTGTTGTCATTGACTTTAGGATAAGTCTGATGTACATTTGAACCTATGTTCATTTATTATACTTAATTTTTGTTTTTGTACTGGTTCATGAGTTAGAATATTAATTTGATGCAAACACATTTGTAACTACATATTACTTGGCGCATATATTTACTAAGTAGTAAGAGACGAAGTGTTCTTTTCTAAAGTATTTTCAAGCCGCACGTAAGCATATTTGTAACCTTATATTGTTCAGCACATTAGTTTTGTACATGCAGAAGTAACAATGTGTAGTAGGGATTTTTCGTATAATTTCAGCAGTTTTTCTTTTTATAATGGAATACTTCAGCTCTGAAGTTATGGGTAATTGTGTGAGAGGTTTCTTATTTATATAAATATTTCTCATTGTGTACGGCTACCTATCTGGGGAATCTGCTAAGCATTTTTTATTTTTTTGCCAGAATTGCATGGCCGTATATATAACTTTAAGCATTAGTGAAGCTTGCAAGAAGTTAAATACATTAAGTATCAAAATGTATATTCTTTTGTTTGTTTTTTAGGAAATCAACACTTATAATCCAGGCGACACAAATTTTTCCAGTACATCATGGGAGGATGTCTCGCTTTGGGAAGCTTTTGGACGCAGAAATGTATGTCTAACGCTAGTGGTTGGCAATCAGAGTAGAACAGATTTTTAATCTTATCAAAGTCCTGTGTAGGACTGTCTTTCTTGAGCAATGACCATATTTATTTATTTTTATTTGCAGAAGGTTAAATGTGCAGGAAGCTATTTTTGTGCCTTATTGTGACTTTGCCTCAGCAACAGCATTTTTTTTTTTTTTCATTTTTAATATGTTTGGCAGGATTTTTAATTTGTAACATGCACGTGAAAACACACTGATGTTAGTTTTGTCATTTTAAAATTTTTCTTTCCAAATAAAAAATAGAAGTAGGTTTTTGTAATGGGTGCTTGACAATGCTGTCTACCTGTGCAAAATATAACTTACTTTTGGGTATCAGACTGGTGGTGGGTGATTAGGAAAAAATATAATTTTTTTTTTAAATTTCTTGCTGAGCTAAGATCCTCCCTTGATGTCACTGCTTTCTGTAACTTCTTAAGACATTATCCTTCTGAAAAAGCTTTAGATGGTGTGCATGTGTTTCTCTTTCCACTTGGCTTATTACACCCAAAACTACAGTTTTTATTTTCCAGGGTGATGTCAGGTTGATGCTTTGAAAATTATACCATGAAACTCTAGTACATTGCTTAACATGGCTACAAGGAAAAGATGAAAATCTGCACATTTAATAATAAGGATAATGGAGGGTCCAATCGGGTTCAGCTCAAAAACCGTCAGGTGGACCCGATTGGTCCGCCTGTATAAAAGGGGCATTTGAGTATACTGTAAAGTCCAGACACTAAGAGCTCTTTCACACTGCTAGCGGTAACGTGCAGCTAGTTTTAGCAGCGCTTTACCATCATTTTTGCGTCGCTTTTTACCCCCACTAGCGGCCGAATAAGGCGTTGCTGTCGCTTGATTTCAATTGCAGGGGCACTTTAGGAGCGGTGTATACACTGCTCCTAAAGAGCCTAAAAGATGCTGCTTGCAGGACTTTTTTTGACGTCCTGCTAGTGCAGAGCCCCAGTGTGAAAGCACTCAGGCTTTCACACTGGGATTGCAGATGATGCTTTTTACAGGCTCTATTTTTAGTGCTAAAGCGCCTGAAAAACTGCTCCAGTGTGAAGGGGGTCTAAAAGTATGTTGTCCGCTCTAACATAGTGCCAAATACAGGCAGTCCCCGAGTTACGAACCACTCCTACTTTCAAACGCCGGCCACTTGTGCTCCACGCTGGTCCTGGATACCTCCGGACACATCCCACACTGCAGTACTACATGGCCAGAAGAGCCCCAGATTACATAACAAGCGCCCGGAACATCCTACATCCATGCACAGGCGGACATTACACTTATGAATGCAGTGTTCCGACCAGAAGTTACACTTACAAATGCAGTGTTGTGTCTTACAAACAACTTCGACTTACGAACAAACCTACAGTCCCTATTTTGTTCGTAACCCAGGGACTTCCTGTAGCCCTGTGATTTCTAGAGCTGTTTATTTACTTGCTCTAATGTAGCGTATCTTTTTTATTTGTAGCTGTAAAAGCTATTTATGCTAGTTTTCCAGTTATGAGTGAACAAAAACAAATTCATATTTTAAGCTGGAGGTAAAGAACTATATATTTTTTTGTGCAAGGGAATGCTGCCCATGGTGCTTTTAGTGACCTGTATCCTGACTAAAGCTTCAACTGTGCTAATGGCTGAGCATTTGGCAAAACACGTTTATATTTGTCTAAGTTGACTGTAGCAAAAGTACATGAAGCGGTGCTTTAGACCTGATGGGTAAATCTGAAAGGTCTATTACTGTTTCTGCTTCATATCAAATGTTCTTGCAGCCCTTGTTTGATTCTAAAGCTATTTAGGATGATAGGGAGATTTCTCTTTAGGCTTCGTTCACACAGACACCAAAGCTCATATACTGTGAAAAGGCCTTTTTTTTTTTTTTTTTTTTTCTCTGGCGTCTCTAGCCTTCAGGTGCTGCCTGCAAGCAGCCCATTGAAGTCTGTTAGGACGTAGCAGTTGCAAAGACACAGCTGCTCGACTAATAGGACAGGTGCAAGTGAGCGGCTCTGAGCACAGACTGTTTGTTTGGGGCTGGCCACATTAGGACAAACTGTGCAGCCGCTGCATCCTAATAGACTTTAGTGGGCTGCCTGCAAGCCACACCCAGAGAATAGAGCTGCCGGGGGAAAAAAAAAAAAACATACACACCTTTCAGGCAATGTTCACACTGGAACCGACTGCGGATCGCACAGGAACGCTGTGTCCCTGTTCCCCCTTTCAGGGACGAATCAGGGCAGGATCTATGCCTGAATTCGGCCCTGAAACGGAGCCAAAGACGCACAGCGTTTCTGTGCAGTGCGCTCCGCAGCCGCAACAGAGATATGTGAACCGGCTCCATAGGGAGCCAGTCACATTCTCTTGCTATGCGAATTGGATCTAATTTGCATAGGTGTGAACCCAGCCTTAAACAGTGTCTTTATAGAACATTTTACTCTTACTATTTCTGTCAGCAAGATCCTTAGTATAAATTCTTAAGTCCGTGTACAGCTGGCCTAAGAGCTAGTTTACACTTCTGATTTGGGGGGCGGCAATAAAAACATGTAATTAGGCCACAGTTTTACCACCCCAAACGCTTCCCCTTAAACTGCAGCGGCCAGGGGTGTACACCTGCTGTGGCAGAAACGAAACCCCATGTTGAGGTCAGTGGGCACCACCACCCGGCGAACGTGACCCATTTAAATAAATAGTGCCGTGCTGCAACCGAGTGTAATGTATGTGGTTGAGACTTGGTAGCGTGACATTTACAGGGTTAAAACGGGCAGAGGAGACATATCACCTCCTCACTGACTGTCAAACACCTTTTAAAAGTGATCTGAGCAAGGATTGCTTTTTTAGACAAGTGGCAGTGCTTGCTGCCTGTTCACACCAGAACGCAGTGCTGGAATGGCAAATAGACCCTGCAAATACTTGAGTATCTCCTGGGGTTCCCCCAGAGTCTGTGTACCGGTCTTCACTACTTCACTGCAGCTCTGCCGTCAGCTCTCCAAAGAAAGCAAGTAGTGTAGCATAGAAAATGCAGTTTTGTTAATCTTAAGTCTTTCTTTCTAGAAGAGTATATTCAGTAGTACAGCCAAGCCAATGCAATTGTAAATTTGTATTTGCTGCTGTCTAGGGGTGTCAAACTGAATAAAGTCTCAGTTTGCATCACCTCCTGGGATGTACATCTAAAAATGTGCAGGGTATCTGCAGGTGCCTGACATGTATTGCCAGCTGGAATTAAAACCGAACTAAACCCTCCTATTTACAGAAAAGGAAGAGGACATCTCTGATCTGCAGTTACCATGGTGCTGCACACGTGAGTTATGACACCAGCCATTTGACAGTTCAGTTGAGAACACAAGCAACCGTGACCATCATCATTCACGGCATGCCTTGAATGCAACTTTTTTGGAATACAATAAAATAGATGTGTTTAGTTCCGCTTTTAATTTTAATAAGTTGACAAAAAGCAACAAAAAGAAATTGTTTACCATTTTCACTGTTCGGTTAAATAAAAACATGCTTGCAAGATAAAATGTTATTTTTAGGGCCTGATTTGAATCCATATATTTAGGGCAGACCTTCACCTAAAGGTGTAAGTGCTGCTCACCCCCTTTTTTTTTTTTTTTTTTTTTCAAACATCAAAAAAATAAATATGGCACAAGAGACCTAGATGTGGCAATAAAATAATAAAAAGTCCATAAGAGGTTAATCCCAGTGTATATAAGCTGCATGCCTCACAGAAAAATATCTGTAGGGAGAACACAAGAGGGCACTTTGGTGCCTTCTTGTGTTCTCTTTTCCAAACATGTCTGGCTTTTGTTCATATTCATCACACGAGGGTAATGGAATTTGTAGATTACAGAACTAAAGTTTTTTGCTTTCTAATTAGTTCATGGGAATTATCACGTTCTCTGCATTGTTGGTAAGATCAACAAGAATTTATTTTTTTGTACTTGCTGAAAATGTTTTTGGCTTTAAAAAAAAGCAAAACGCAGTCACCACATCCAAAAGACTGGTAAACTGCAATATATTACATTTTTGTTCTTGGCTTTACTTATTGTACTTTATTTTGCTCTCATTTATTGAAGTAGAATCCAGAAGTGCATAAGATAGTTTTCTTTTAACTTTGCATAGTAAGAAAATATTTGGTGTGTTTTGATCAAAAATAAGAACATAACTAATTTCACTTTTTTCATATTCTCTAGGGTTACAGATCCAAGCAGTTTTGTTGCAGCCTCTGCAACTTTTCAACGAGACTGCTGACGTCTTTCAAAAGTCATCTGCAGCGCTATCATGAAGATGAGAAAGATCAGGAGATGATGGCAAGTTGTCCGAGATGCCCATTCACTTCCCATACAAAGAATGTGGTCAAACACATGCGGATTTTTCACTCAAGTGTCCGAAAAGGCCAAACGCCTGCTACAAAAGATGGTCAAAATCCTGTTTGGACAAAAGATTATCAAAAAGCAGTTCAAATGAAATTTTCTTGTGTAAAGTGTTCCTTTACGGACAGCCTGTATTACACTATAAAGCGACATGTTCTAAGTAGCCACCACAAAAGTGAACTTGAAAATTATTTTGGGGAAAAGTCTGAAGAGGAGCTTAAAGGGACTCTTGGATCAAAAGTTAATCTTGATAATAGATTTTACTGCAAAAAATGCAATTACACCATTCATAACCATGATGCATTAATGTACCATATTCTGACATCTGACAAGCATAGAGATTTGGAACAGAAGCTGAGATCTGATATCTCTGATGCTGGTCGATCAAGTATAAAAAGACCCTACAGGAAAGTACTTGGTCCACCTGTAGCACTTTCACCTAAACCAACAGCATTGCCAATCTCCCCAGCTCCAGCTCTTCCATCTGCTCAAGATGCAAAGGTGGCTTCACTTCCTCAAAATGGTCCCAATCAACCCCTTTTGGGAGCATCTACTGCTATAATTTCAAATATAGTACCATCTATAACATCAGTTCCTGATCCTGCTGGAGGTATAGTGAAGACAACATCTACTACTGTTGCCCCCACTGCTCAAGTTGGATTTGTAACTACTGCCCTTCCTCAAAACCAGAGCATTACTCTACAAGCTTCCCTTCCTCAGTCTATGTTCCTTTCTCCAAGATTTACTCTAAATCAGCCTGTCACTGCAACTGTGCTTCCTTCTGCTTGCAGTGTTGGTGGACAGATCATTCCTGGCGCTCAGGCCAATGTACGCTCAGGCCTGCTTCCTGTGAACCAGTCAACAATGATTGCGTGTCCACAGTCTTTGCAGTCCAATGTATTACAGATGAATCAAAATGTAAGGCCTACAATCATCTCTGTGAATCAACCACTGAAGTCGACTAACACTGCAGGCAATCAACCTGGAGTTCCCCAAAACACCTTCCTTGCAACACCTATAATAAGGCAACTCATACCAACAGGAAAACAAGTAAATGGAATACCTACATATACCCTTGTAACATTGCCAGTTGCTCCGTGTGCTATTCCAGCTGTTAATCCACCAAACGTGCCTGTACAGCTGTCCCAGCCAGTAGTATCCACTTCTCCAGCCAGTGCACCATCTCCCCCTATTGTACAGTCACCACAAAGCACATCACAAAATAATACAACTCCAAAACCAACTCCTGCCAATAGCCCAGCCACTGCTCCAGGTGCTAAGGACAAGACTAGACAATGGAAGACATGTCCAGTATGCAATGAACTATTCCCTTCAAACGTCTATGAAGTTCACATGCAGATTGCTCATATAAAACAGGAAAATTGCCCTGATAAGCCAACAGAGTCTGCCACCAGCAATGACCCAAATCAACCTGTAGTTGCAGCAGCACATGCTTCTTTTTTGAAAGTTGTGAAGGAAAAGTCTATTCGATGTGTCACTTGCAGGGCATTTACTCCAGAGAAAGAGGTGTTGCAGCACCTTTTAATGCATGGTATGGTATGTCTGTACTGCAAAGCTGTTTTTTACGAACTCAGAAACTTTATCTACCACATGAAAATCCTACATGTAGACAAAAAGAAAATCCATGGAGACTTTGTAAGAAAAGGTATTACAGTCTCATGTGATGCTAATGGTACAGCACTGTTTCCTCATTTTGACCTTAGCTTTCATGTTTCCAAGGAAGAGCTTGGAGAAAAAGAAATGCACATTGCTGTGGTTGCTGGAGCCAATTCTAACACTTCTACTCCCTTGTACATCAAAATACAAACATCTGCTGAGAGAAGCACACACGATGAGCAGGGCTCTAAATGTTCTTTTTGTGAACATGTTTTATCCAGGTCGGAAGCACTGGAAACACATTACAAGGATAAGCACCACATAATGCCCACAATGCATACTATACTTAAATCCCCTGCATTTAAGTGTATACACTGCTGCGGTGTCTACACTGGTAGTATGACTTTGTCAGCCATTGCACTGCATCTTCAGCGCTGCCGCAATGCTCCTAAAGATAGTATTGCAGCACTTGAGTTGTCTGCAGACAGTAATGCTAAAGGGCAGTTAAAGGGCGGATCAAATGATAGTACAAAAGGAAAACAAAATTCTACTGCAGAAACTCAGGTTCCATCAAATGATACAAAGATTGGCCAGAAAAATGGTCTAGGTGCTTCAAAAGACATGTCTCCTGTGCCTTCTAAAAGAAGAAAAATTGACCCCAAATCAGAATTTTCAGATTATTCTGCTGATCAAAATGTTAGCATGCTTGTGATGGTACCAGATGCTTTTGCAACTGTATCTCATGAAGCTAAAAAGGAATTCCTGCTAAAGTATTTCCATGTGAAACCTTACCCCACCAAAAGGGAAATTGAATTGCTGGCACATGTACTAGATATGTGGAAGAGTGATGTTGCTTCGTTTTTTGGTACAAGGCGATATATGTGCATGAAATTTCTTAAAAGTCATGAACAGCAAGTATTACTTGGATTTAAAATGGCGGATCTTAAGCAACTAAAACATGACATAGACCTGCCTGAAGATTATTAAAGGCTGCTTCAATAGGGTTTAACGTTACAGAAAGTATGATGCAGCTGGTTAGCTGTCCCATGACTTGCATAACTTCACTTGTAATGAGAAATAATTAAAATGAAAACTGGAACTGGTTTAAAATGTCTGATCCAAAACGCTTGCTCGTCAATTCATATTTTTTTTATGTTTGGTGTTCACTATGGTGCTCCTAACTTCTGGTCCAACAGTTCCACAAAATTGACCTCTCTGTATAAGTGTCAGTTCCTGCATTCAGCACTATATTCTGATGTCTATGTATGCTTCTTTTTTTTTTTTTTTTTCTTTGTATTTTTCACAAACTCAGTTTGCGAATATGCACTGTATGTTTGTCAACATGCTGTATGACTAGTCAAGCCCAAGCTTTATAAAGCTTGGGGTCTGACTAATCATTGATGATGGCGTTTAAGATTTTCAGACTGTGGCTAACCTTTTTCCCCATCGTTACACAATGGTTGGAGGAGAACGGAAGATGTGTTGAGGCTCATCTAGGATCAATAGAGATGTCTGGGTTAAAAAAAAAATCCTATCAACTAGATCAGTGGTTCAACCACCAGCATGTGAACTCTGTTCTGCCGGACCCTGCTTTTCTCTGTTCAGCAGTTGGCCCCCATGCTGGGTGAGGAAGTGTGCTTGGAAGGAGCTGCAGACAAGAGGAAAGAACTCTGCAGACACTGGTTGACATCTTGAGTGTTTGGCTCCTGTCTAAGGGATTGTGCTTCCTAGCTGGGGACCCAACTTAAGGTGCACTTAAAGCTGATCCTTGATTATATACAGCTGGCTGCTTATGCTCCACCATAAAGAGATGGGAAAGCCCTCTGCTGACAGAACACATTGTTTATTTACTAAAGGCAAATTTAACTTGGAAGTGCAGTCACTGTAGATCTGAGGGGAAGATCTGCTGATTGGATGATAGAAATCATGTGCAAGCAAACATGCTGTTTTATATTTTCCTTGCATGTCCCCCTCAGATCTACAGTGACTGGACTTCCAAGTGCACTTGTAGTGCTCAGTGGATTTGTCTTTAGTAAATAAACCCCTATGTGACCCAGGGCAGCATCCAGATTAACCGCCTGCAAAAGGTAAAAGACTGTACTCAGTGGTTCTAAACCACTAGGCTGTGCAATGTAGACCATGAGTAGGTTCAGGACCCACTCATATACCACACACAGTATGCAGTACAGGGAGTCCCTATGCCTGCTTTTGTGTCAGCACATTTTATACTTGCACTCTTGTGTCCCTTTTTTCTACATTCTGAAGTTTGAAGGTATGTATAGTGCAATAATGTTGTGACTTGATTTCAAATGGATATTGCAGCATTGAAGTATTGTCTGCAGTTTAAGCTGTCACAGGCCAAAATAATTGCAGTTGTGCGAGCATACATTTTTTTTTTTTTTTATTTGGAAAGTTTGAGGAGGAAAAAATGTGGTCTCATAAAGGTTGAGAACCACTGCTCTAGTTACATTGTTGCTCCTGTACCATGTACTGACCCTTTAGGCAGATTTCATAAGTTCTTGGCTTTGATGTACATTGTTACGTAAGCCTATTGGCATGTATAAGGTTTAGGGTTTGGTTTTGTAATTTAGGTGCGATGTACAGGTGTGGTGTTTTTTTTGTTTTGTTTTTTTCCCCCATGTGCTGCTCCTTAGACACATCTGTAAATATTTCACAGCTGTAGCTCTGTCAGTTTCCACTTTGTACACTATTTGTTTTCATTTGTAGTTATGTTGTTTGGAACCCAAACCTTTTCATCTACATACTGGATGGAGCATCATTTCTGCATCATTTTAGGTGTACTTAACATGTCTGCTTTTTTTTTTGTTTTGTTTTTTCCAGTAAGGAAGTAAAATCTTCTTCAATTCAGTTTTTAATGTGTGATACAGGACACTTTTATATTCCTATATAAATATTATATAATTTATTAGTAACTTTGGGAAATCAGGAACCCTTAGTCGTAGGAAAGACTTAATGTGGTGCCAGTTGGGCCCCCTCATTTCTACTTTACTGTAATATATCTAGTACAAAGAATATATTGCCTTTGCCAATTTGGACTTGCTTTTGTTCAAAATAAACATTTTAACTACAGATTGACTACTGTGTTTCCTGAAGCCACTGCAACATTTGCACTGTCTGAAATGTTTAAAATGAATGATTTTTGAAAGGAATAAGGTGCTTTTAATCTTAAAAGAAAGAGGTGCGGCTCACACAGAGCTGTTAGAAAAGCAAATACCTCAGGCTACCCAAGGTGCATATCGTATTACATTTTTTAGGAATAATAACCACCTTAACCACTTACGGGGATTCCCCACCTTTGTTTTACGTCGCCACTTTGAAGAGGTATATCATTATGGCAGCAGCTGCTATAACCCTGGTATCTTCTTCAGCGTGCGGTCAGCTTTCAGATAAAAGTGCTCTCTGCGGTGGATTCGCCGCAAGATCAGTTTTATCGGCTCCAGTTCCCTCCGCCACTTACTGGAGCTGTCCGGTAGTGGCAGAGGCGATCGGCTTTCTCCCTGTTAGGCATGGAGACGAGTGAGGGGAAGATGGCCCCCACCTGTCCATATTGTTGCAGGGCTGAAGCAATGTCAAAACGTCACTTCTGACCATAGCTCTTAAAAGGGACTTTATTATTAAATGTTTTTTTTTTTTTTTAATCATTATTGCATTTTAGTGTAAATATGACTATCTTTTAGTGTATTGACTATTTTAGTGTAAATATGACTTATCTTTTCTATATCTTTTTGACACCAGACCTCATATTTAAGAGGTCCTGTAATGGTTTTTTTCACTCCTTGTAAAAAAAAATTAAATGTGCCCTGTCCCGCCGAGCTTGCGTGCAGAAGCGAACGCATACGTGAGTAGCGCCCACATATGAAAACGGTCTTCAAACCACACACGTGAGGTATCGCCGCGATCATTAGAGCGAGAGCAATGATTATAGCCCTAAACCTCCTCTATAACTCAATATGTAACCTGTAGAATTTTTTTTAAAACGTAGCTTATGGAGATTTTTAAGGGTAAAAGTTTAGTGCCATTCCACAAGAGGGCGCAATTTTTGAAGCGTAACATGTTTGGTATCAATTTACTCGGCGTAACATTATCTTTCACAATATAAAAAAAAGGCCAACTTTACTGTTGTCTTATTTTTTAATTCATAAGTGTATTTTTTCCAAAAAAAAGTGAAATTTGTAAGACTGCTGCGCAAATACGGTGTGACAAAGTATTGCAACGACCGCTATTTTATTCTCTACGGTGTTAGAACCCCCAAACTAATATATATATATATATATATATATATATATATTATATTATATTATATTATATTATTAATATATTAATGTGTATGTGTTTCTAGTCAAAAAAAAAAGTTTTTAACTTATAAACACCAAATCTCAGAAAGAGGCTTGGTCCTTAAGTGGTTAAATTGGGACCAAACTTTCAAAAACTGGGAACAGACAGCTTTTTATTGTAGAAGAAACATGCCAAGGCCCCTTTCACACTAAGGCGCTTCTAAAATGCCAGTAAAACACTCAGTGCTTTTGAAGAGCTTTTCAGGCGCTTTTGAAGAGCTTTCCATTCATTTCAATGGAGGGGGGGGGGTTTTTTTCACCTCCCTGCCAGCGCACTGCCCCAGTGTGAAAGCATTCATTGATTTTAATTGAAATAGGTTTTCGTGAGCTTTTCAGGCGCTTTTTTTTTGTCATTGCATGAACCAGGAAGTGCCGGTAAATGGCATTCCTCAGTTCACGCTGACCGGGAGAGCCGATGGGCGGCTGTTCCTGTCGGGGGGGGGGGGGGTCTGTGCTTATAATCAGCACAGCCCTATCAGATGTGCCTAACAGCTGCCAGGGGTCCCTCAAATCTCTGAGCCCACCACAGTGCCCAGCAGTAACACCTGTCAATAACTCATCATCAGTGCTATCTATTAGTGGCACCTGTCAGTGCCCATCAATCAATTCTCTACATGTCGGTGAAGGAGAAAACTAAATTTTATGACAGAAACTAAAACTTTTATTTATTTTTTTTTTTTAAATGTTGGTCTTTTTTAGTTTGTGTAGCAAAAGATAAAAACCCCAGAGGTGATCGAATGCCACCAAAAGAAAGCTCTATTTGTGGGAAGAAAATGATACAAATTTAGTTTGGGGTGCAGAGTTACATGACCGCGCAATTGTCATTCAAAGTGCGACAACGCTGAAAGATGAAAATTTGTCCTGGGCAGGAAGGGGCGAAAGTGCCCGGTATTGAAATGGTTACATAATCGTCTCCTAGCAGCGGCTTTTCAATGTGGAGGTGAGACAGCTGTCAACGAATGCCCCATAGCAAGTCTATGGGTGATGTCATCGCCTTGGCTCTGCAACTGTTGTTGGCAATCTCTCCCCAATTGGGGTTGTACTTTGCCAGCTTTTTGTCACCCTATCCATATTTTTGAGACCTGTTGTTGCCATAAACTTCAAAAGGACCTTATTTTGTTTTTCTTCAAATGGTACATTTTCTCAGCCTAAACATTTGATGTTTTCTACTGTGAACAAAATATGGGTTTAAGAGATGTGTAAATCATTGCATTCTGCTTTTTACGTAGATTTTACAGTGTCCCAGCGTTTCTAGAAATGGGGTTTTATAAAAAAATATATGTAGTGTGTGCAAATAACAAGTTTTACTTGCTGTTATCTGTGCAACTATTGAGTTCAAACATGTAAAATAAGCTATAAGACTATGGCATTTGATCACTGGCGCACTGACATGCGCATATAGATATAGATCGATATATCGGTCGACCGATATATCGGCCGATATTTGGCTTTTTTTACTTAATCGGCATCGGCCGATTGTGCTGATAAAAAAAGCAGATTATAACTTCAGCGGGACTTGCACATGACTTCTGTAATAGAAGTCAATGCAAGTTGCCTGAGTTATCTGTGAAGAGGATTCTCTCCTCCCTGGGCAGCCTGCCAAGTCTGATAAGAAGATACATTGTATCTTTTAAGGTTCTTTTATCAATGAGCTGAGCTCTGTGTGTAGAAGCTCTCAGTTTAACCATTTAAAGACTAAATCTTTTCTGACACTTGTTGCTTACAAGTAAAAATCCTGTATTTTCTGCTAGAAAATCACTTAGAACCCCCAAACATTATATATATATATATATATATATATATATATATATATATATATATATATATATATATATATATATATATATATATATATATATAATTTTTTTTAGCAGAGACCCTAGGGAATAAAATAGCGGTTGTTGCAATATTTTATGTCACACGGTATTTGCGCAGCGGTCTTTCAAATGCAATTTTTTTTTTTTTTAAATACACTAATGAAATAAAAAAAAAAAATAAGCAGTAAAGTTAGCCCATTTTTTTTTTCGTCCAAAAGTTTTGATTACCTGTTTTTGTGTATTTTTAATATTTAAGATGTTATTTTTTTTTAAAATCTAAATTATACATACAAGTGAACTGATTGGAGGTTTGTTTTGTTTAATAAATGTTTAAATGTAAAAAATTTTCTGTATTACTTGAGGCTGCTTTCACACTGGAGCGGGCATGCGTTGACGGTAAAATGCTGTTAGTTTTAGCGGCGCTTTACCGTCATTTTAGTGGCGCTATTCGGCTGCTAGCGGGGCGCTTATAACCCAGCTAGCGGCTGAGGAAGGGGTTAAATGCGCCCCTGAAGCGCTGCTGCCGAAATGCTTTGCAGGCGCTTCGGCAGCGGTGCGCATTCATTTCAACGGGCAGGAGTGGTGGAGGAGTGGTATACACTGCTCCAAAGATGCCGCTTGCAGGACTTTTTTTAAACATCCTGCCAGCGCATCGCCTCAGTGTGAAAGCACTCGAGCTTTCACACAGACTGCAGGGGAGCCGTTTTACAGGCGCTATTTTTAGCCCAAAAGCGCCTGAAAAACACCCCAGTGTGAAAGGGGTCTTACTGTTAGATTTTATGAGATGAAGGGGAAAAAAAAAAAAAAAAAAAATCGGCCTAATATATCGGCCCAAAAAAATCGGCATCTTATATCGGCCACCGCGATTTCTAAATATTGGCATCTGCCAGAGAAAAACCCATATCGGATAGATATATATATATAGATATATATATATATAGATAGATAGATAGATAGATAGATAGATAGATAGATAGATAGATAGATATTCAATAGCACAGATAGAAAAAAAAAAACATTCAAAGGTACAAAATATTGGCACTTTAGATGTTGCATAGGTTTCGCCCACAACAGGTGCATAAATCTGTGAGCATGCGAGAAAGGAGGCACGTGTCCTTAACAGCATCAAACCCACCAATTTATCAGCAAATAAACAAGAAAGTGACAAGAAGGCATCAGAAGAGTGTTCATGGGTAAGTGGGCTGTACGCCTCAGTTAAGAGGCACCCTGTACGCAAGTTAAAAGGGGAGCTCATAGCCCTCCTTTATGGGATGATCCTAGGATGGGCCTCAGCCTGCAAGACACCAGGCCATGCTGGAGTGGACCCTCCAGTTTTACTGATACACCCACCATTCTCAAAATTAGATCAAGGGTGCTTCCCAAGAGAAGTCCAAGCACCCATTTGCTGCCAAAAGAGTGAGCTAAATGGCTGAGTGGTGTAAGCAGGCATAAAAAGTGTATAAGAAACAAGTGCACAAGCAATAAAACACAAGACAAAAAGGAAAAAAAAAAAGTACAAAACTAAGCAGCGCCAATCTGGACATACCTTAGACAGCCTAGACTACAAGAACCAGTCCCACCACGTAGGAGAAAGGGGGCTTCTCACTGCAAAATCCTTGAATTAAAAACTACCCAGTGCGCACATCTCTATCATTTCTTGTCAGAGGAGTGGGCGATGCCTATATTGGAGAGGGCTCAGGATCCTAAAATGCCTGAGAGTTATAATGGATCCATGTGGCCCAGATAGAGAAGAATTTGTTATATTTATTCTTGCATGTAGCCATCCATTCCTCCGCCTCCATAATGTTGATCACGGAGCGACTAGGGACCTGAGTCCTCTTCCAGTAAATTGGAATTGGGCATTGTGCAGCATTGAGAATAGGGCTGCACCGATACCAAGTATTTGCACAAGTATCAGTACTCGTGCAAATGCACCGATACCTGAAACCGATACTTTCAGGCTCAGTTCTTTGAGCATTCAGTGGGTCTCCCCAGTGTTAAATAAGTCCGGTAATTGGAGCTGTCAATAAAAAAAAATGTGTTTTTTTTTGTTTTTTTTTAAGAACATTGCTCAGCCCTGAAACACAAATAAAAAGAAACGCTTATTTTTGTATATTTCTGTTTCTTCATCTGCAGATCAAAGGGATGAACAAATGTTCCTCTGTTTAACCACTTCAGCCCCGGAAGGATTTATCCCCTTCCTGACCAGAGCACTTTTTACAATTTGGCACTGCGTCGCTTTAACTGCTAATTGCGCGGTCATGCAATGCTGTACCCAAACGAAATTTGCATCCTTTTCTTCCCAAAAATAGAGCTTTCTTTTGATGTTATTTGATCACCTCTGCGGTTTTTATTTTTTGCGCTAGAAACGGAAAAAGACTGAAAATTTTGAAAAAGAATGACATTTTCTACTTTTTGTTATAAAAAAAATCCAATAAACTCAATTTTAGTCATACATTTAGGCCAAAATGTATTTGGCCACATGTCTTTGGTAAAAAAAATGTCAATAAGTGTATATTTATTGGTTTGCGCAAAAGTTATAGCGTCTACAAACTAGGGTACGTTTTCTGTAATTTACACAGCTTTTAGTTTATGACTGCCTATGTCATTTCTTGAGGTGCTAAAATGGCAGGGCAGTACAAAACCCCCCCAAATGACCCCATTTTGGAAAGTAGACACCCCAAGGAAATTGCTAAGAGGCATGTTGAGCCCATTGCATATTAATTTTTTTTGTCCCAAGTGATTGAATAATGACAAAAAAAAAATTACAAAAAGTGGTCACTAAATGATATATTGCTCACACAGGCCATGGGCATATGTGGAATTGCACCCCAAAATACATTTAGCTGCTTCTCCTGAGTATGGGGATACCACATGTGTGGGACTTTTTGGGAGCCTAACCGCGTACGGGGCCCCGAAAACCAATCACCGCCTTCAGGATTTCTAAGGGTGTAAATTTTTGATTTCACTCTTCACTGCCTATCACAGTTTCGGAGGCCATGGAATGCCCAGCTGGCACAATCCCCCCCCCCCCCCCCAAATGACCCCATTTTGGAAAGTAGACACCCCAAGCTATTTGCTGAGAGGCATGGTGAGTATTTTGCAGCTCTCATTTGTTTTTGAAAATGAAGAAAAACAAGAAAAAAAATTTTTTTTTTCAAAACTTTGTGACAAAAAGTGAGGTCTGCAAAATACTCACTATACCTCTCAGCAAATAGCTTGGGGTGTCTACTTTCCAAAATAGGGTCATTTGGGGGGGGGGGGGGGGGTTTGTGCCACCTGGGTATTCCATGGCCTCCGAAACTGTGATAGGCAGTGAAGAGTGAAATCAAAAATTTACGCCCTTAGAAAGCCTGAAGGCGGTGCTTGGTTTTCGGGGTCCTGTGCGCGGCTAGGATCCCAAAAAGTCTCACACATGTGGTATCCCCGTACTCAGGAGAAGCAGCAGAATGTATTTTGGGGTATAATTTCACATATCCCCATGGCATGTTTGAGCAATATATCATTTAGTGACAACTTTCCTGCAACTTGTGTCACAATATAAAATATTCCATGGACTCAACATGCCTCTCAGCAAATAGCTTGGGGTGTCTACTTTCCAGAATGGGGTCATTTGGGGGGGTTTTGAACTGTCCTGGCATTTTATGCACAACATTTAGAAGCTTATGTCACACATCACCCACTCTTCTAACCACTTGAAGACAAAGCCCTTTTTGACACTTTTTGTTTACATGAAAAAATTATTTTTTTTTGCAAGAAAATTACTTTGAACCCCCAAACATTATATATATATATATTTTTTAAAGCAAATGCCCTACAGATTAAAATGGTGGGTGTTTCATTTTTTTTTTCCACACAGTATTTGCGCAGCGATTTTCAAACGCATTTTTTGGGGAAAAAACACATTTTTTTAAATTTTAATGCACTAAAACACACTATATTGCCCAAATGTTTGATGAAATAAAAAAAAAGATGATCTTAGGCCGAGTACATGGATACCAAACATGACATGCTTTAAAATTGCGCACAAATGTGCAGTGGTAACAAAATAAATACATTTTTAAAAGCCTTTACAGGTTACCACTTTAGATTTACAGAGGAGGTGTACTACTAAAATTACTACCCTCGATCTGACCTTCGCGGTGATATCTCATGCATGGTGCAATTGCTGTTTACATTTTACGCCAGACGCTTGCGTTCGCCTTAGCACGAGAGCAGGGGGGGACAGGGGTGCTTTTTATTTATTTTTTTTCCTTTTATTATCTTATTTTTAAACTGTTCCTTTCATTTTTTTTAAATCATTTTTATTGTTATCTCAGGGAAGGTAAACATCCCCTATGATAGCAATAGGTAATTTTTTTTAAAAAAAATTGGGGTCTATTAGACCCTAGATCTCTCCTCTGCCCTCAAAGCATCTGACCACACCAAGATCGGTGTGATAAAATGCTTTCCCAATTTCCCAATGGCGCTGTTTACATTCGGCGAAATCCAAGTCATGAAATGCTCGTAGCTTCCGGTTTCTTAGGCCATAGAGATGTTTGGAGCCACTCTGGTCTCTGATCAGCTCTATGGTCAGCTGGCTGAATCACCGGTTGCATTCTCAGGTTCCCTGTTGAGACAGGAGAGCCAGAGAAAAATGCGGAAGACTATGGGGGGGGGAAATGCGGAAGACTGTGGACTCCCACTGCTTGTAAAAGCAGTCTAGAGGCTAATTAGCCGCTAGGATTGCTTTTACATGAAAGCCAACCGCTGGCTGAAAAGAATGATACCAAGATGATACTTAAACCTGCAGGCATCATTCTGGTATAACCACTCAAAGTCGTGAATTGCGTACCTGAAGACAAAAAAATGGTTAACCATAAAACACAGTAAACGGTAAAGTATAAAAAATTGCATACCTGAAAAGCAAACATGATAAAACATAATAACAATAAAACATTGCCGAATAGAACACAGTAAAAAAGAGCAGAACAATAGAGAGAGAGAGAGAACAATGAAAAGACTATTTTTTTTTTAATTTTATATTTTTTTTTTTACACTTTTTTTTGTAACTGTAACTTTTATAACTGTAACCGGTTCCAGGTTCGGGTCTCTCAAAATGCGGTGGCATCTTGGGAGACCCTGTGAAAGTGTGTCTAGTCTGTGCAATGCTGTACCCTACGCTAATACTCAACTAGTGCATAGTAGCGTTCAAAACATTCACCAATGCAAAGACCAGGATTATCAGGACAGGAGGGACAATAATAGCGGGTGTCACGCCTATATCCGCATTTGCTGTAGACACGACATCCTTTTTGTGGGGGGTTCGTTGGGTAGGGGTACTCGGGAGGACATAAAAATGCCTCTCATGCAGCCGACTGCATTTGGTTGCGGATGTGAATGGGGGAAGTACGGGCGCTGCAGAAGCTTGAACCACCTCACCAGCTTGAACTGCATTTATAGGACTCGCCACGTCACCAAGTGTTACTACAGTGCTGGTTTGACTACGACCGGGGTGTACTAGGCCGCTGGTGCTTGCCACTTCACCAAAACGCTAACAAAAAAAAAACTTAGCGATCGCAGGGATCAGGCCTGACTCTGCGAACGCTGCAGTTATGCGTTTAGTGTTTTGTAAATGACAGTGATCGATCGATACTGCACTTGGGTGGGCTGGGCTGGTCCGGGCGGAGGGGCAAAACGCAGGTGCTAGCAGGTATCTGGGCTGATCCCGCTAACACTGCGTTTTTGGGAACCCTAAACTGCTGGGGACGCTAGTATAGATCCGATCGGATCAGATATTGATCCGTTCAGATACTATACCACTAAGGGAGGTGTACGGTGCGTGCGTGGGTGTTAGCGGTACTGGTGCTAACCTGACGCTGCCTTGGGCTGGTGCTTGCCAGTTCACCAAAATGCTACCAAAAAAACTGTTAGCGAACGCAGGGATCAGGCCTGACTCTACGAACACTGCTGTTATGCGTTTTAGTGTTTTGTAAGTGACAGTGATCGATTGATACTGCACTTGAGTGGGCTGGGCCGGGCGGAGGGGCAAAACGCAGGTGCTAGCAGGTATCTGGGCTGATCCCGCTAACACTGCGTTTTTGGGAACCCTAAACTGCTGGGGACGCTAGTATAGATCTGATCAGATATTGATCCGTTCAGATACTATACCACTAAGGGAGGTGTACGGTGCGTGCGTGGGTGTTAGCGGTACTGGCGCTAATCTGACGCTGCCTGGGGCGACGCATATCACCGCCGGGCTATCAGGGGGCTAAACCTTTATTCGGTAATAAACGGCGGGTGCCCTGACACTATAAAAAATAAACTAACTAACCAGTGTCACCCGTAACAGTTATGTGGTGATCACTGGTGAAAGGGTTAACTAGGGGGCAATCAAGGGGTTAAAACATTTATTAGCTAGTATATGGGGGTCCCTGTCGCTATAAAACGCTGACGGCGAACCTAAATATTTACCTCACTAACTAGTGACACTAATACAGCGATCAAAAAAATGATCGCTTACTGACACTGGCGACGGGGGGTGATCAAGGGGTTAAAACTTTATTAGGGGGGTATCCTAGATCTAAAGGGGGCTAATACTAACTGCCCTACCACACTAACTGTCACAAACTGTCACCAATGCAGTAATCAGGGAAAAAACTGCTTGGTGTCAGAGTGACGGGGGGGGGGGGGGGTTGATTGGGGGTGTATTGTGTGCCTACTGAGTTCTACTGAGTGTGTATGTGTTGTGCACTCACATTGAATCTGAACATGTTAGGGATCTGAGGCATGCCCTAAACATGTTTGTCAGGGAAAGGGTGACCACCACTTGTCCCTCATGGGGGTACATAAGTTCCCACACCTTGTAAGCACTCTCCACCTGGGCACTGATGCTATGGAAAGGGAGAACCCTCCATAAAACACCCCTTCCAATGCTGAAGGGTGTGGGTTGGTATCACTGTTCCCTTACTATAGTGATACCAGCCTGCTGGGCTGGTTTGTGCTGAGAGATAAACAGAAACGTTGCCTTTGTGTTTTTTTGTCAAAGCTAGCTGTAACTGCTTTAGTGACAAGTTCAGGGGTTGGATAGCTGATAACAAACTGGAATCTGTATCCACCACCAACAATGGAGCCTTCTCAACAGCATGGCTGGCAGATGTCACATAGATCATCCCTTGGTGTAATACTTTGCAAGACAAAGCACAAAAGGGAAAGTAAAACAAACAGCAAGGTTGCCATATATCATGTCCCTATATTAGTTTCCCAACTAGCATATGTGCACTAGAAAGCAAAGCCCCCTATGGTATGAAGGTGAGAAGAGGAGCAGTTTGTAGTGAAAGTCAGGAAAGCAGCCTAGATACAATATACTGAGTAAGTGTTGTCACTCTAGGACAGGCGGTATGCTTCTAAAGGACCGGTTTGGTTATTCGTCTACCTGAAGTTTTTTCTCTCTGCGTGAACAAGACCGGCCGGCGGCGAGCACTGGGAAGGCAAGTATTGGAGGATACTCCGATAATCCTTGGCTATTAGCAGGGTATGGAGCTAGCTAAACAAAAGTTACTGCGATAAGCCTTGGCTGTTAGTAGCGTATGGAGCGAGCTAAACGGAAGATACTTCAATAACCCTTGGCTATTAGCAGGGTATGGAGCAAGCTAAAGGGAAGATACTCTGATAAGCCTTGGCTGTTAGCGGGGTATGGAGCGAGCTAAATGGAAGATACTTCGATAAGCCTTGGCTGTTAGCAGGGTATGGGGTGGGCAAGCGAAGGAGGTGCTGGAAGAGCTAAAGCCTGGCCATTGGCAGGCAAGCGGTGCAATGGCCAGATAGCCCAGCTGTTAGGGCCACCCGCTATCTGCCCGGTGTGATCATAAACCTCCTGGCCCGGTCTGATCGTGGAAGAAGCACTGAAGTTGCCGTGTGCGGTGATTTATACTTTTATATTACATATTCCATGGCAGCAGTTTGTGTGTTTCTGTTTGTCTGTCTTTTTTTCTTCTCTAGCACTAGTGTCTTCCAGTCTATGGCAGCTGGAGCTCAATTGCGTTCCAAGCCACTGCTTTCTCTTCTGTCCCAGGGGCCCAGTGCATGCACGCTGCAGGCGGTGGTAACATCATTTGAGTGGAGAAATTCAATCGGCTGTCAGTCCAAAGTGCTGTGTGCAATCATCACAGGTATATGCTCTGCACTAACACACTTGTATGCTGTCTCTGAGTGATTCTGCTATGATTTGATCACCTGGGCAGGTTGTCGGTCTTTCTGTGCAGTTTAACACTGTGGATGTATCACTGCCCCCCGTGTGGCCAGCCCTGGTGTAGCAGGTATGAGAGTCTAAAATTCGCCCCTTTTTAACAAATGAAACCACCAAGCTCCTCATTCACTCCCTTGTTATCTCTCGCCTTGACTATTGCAACTCCCTTCTCATTGGCTTACCTCTCCATAGGCTATCCCCTCTTTAGTCTATCATGAATGCTGCTGCCAGACTTATCCACCTTACAAACCGCTCAGTGTCTGCCAACCCTCTACTTCAATCCCTACACTGGCTCCCAGCGAATTAAATTCAAAACACCAACCACAACATACAAAGCCATTCACATCACTAATCTTGTCTCCAAATATCACCCAAATCGACCTCTCCTCTCCTCTCAAGACCTCCTGCTTTCAAGCTCTCTCATCTCCCCCTCCCATGCTCGTCTCCAGGATTTCTCCAGAGCCTCTCCCATCCTCTGGAACTCGCTACCTCAATCTATCCGGCTATCCCCTACTCTTGCTACCTTCAGGCGATCCCTGAAAACTCATCTCTTCAGGAAAGCCTATCACGTCTCCAACTAATCTCCTACCACTTCCACCAGCTCATTCCCCACAGTTACAACCTTTTGTACCACCTGCCCCACCCTATTAGATTGTAAGCTCTTCTGAGCAGGGCCCTCTTAATCCTCTTGTATTTTATTGTATTATAACTGTATTGTCTCCCTTTTTATATATGTTAAAGCGCTGTGTAAACTGTTGGCACTATATAAATCCTGAATAATAATAATAATAATAATAATGAGAGAGTGGGTTTAACTCTTTCCTTTCCTTGCTGACCTGGGTACTTTCTATCCTATTTTGCTTTTGTGAGTCTTTCTAGGTCAGGTTGACAATACACGGCACGAGATGATAAAGACATCATCATTAAGTCACAACATTTTTCTTCAGATGTATTTTTCATAGGTCACTGTCAAGGTCCAGCCTTCATAGCAGAAGCTCTGAATCCTCCTCTATGCACCCACCGCTATGTCATAATGTGGAGAACAGCGGCGCTCATCTGAGTGCAGTATATTAAAATGATTAATGATGAATTTATAAAGATAAAAAATTTAAATATGAATTAACTCACAGGTTAAGGGTTAAAATGGCTAGTCACAATGGGAGGCTCGCTGTGTAGTCCTGATCCAGATAACTGGCAGTGTGGGGTGCTGCTGCTGTCTCACTAGCTGCAGGGGTTTCCAAGGCTCCGAGTCAAGCTGGCAGTTGTCTCCCCTTCGGCTGTGACGTCGATGGATGTGGGGCACAGGGCCAGCTGTTCTCCAAATTATATATCTACAGAGCTGCTTCCTCTTCCACAGCTGGCTGCACCTCTAGAGCGCTAAATACATCTTCAACCCATCAAATGTGTTCCTAACTCATTCAAGCCTGAACTGAACTTTCCAGGATCCAAGCTACCCCCAACCACTGGATTTTATTATCATAATCACCTTTACCTATAGTTTTGTTTCCCACCAATCCGTCTCTCTCCAAGCGCATTATACTCCTCCCCTTGCTCCAAGGAGGGAGCCTGCTGGGGATGCGGGACTCTGGTCCCAGAGGGCAAGTCTCTGTGTGAGTCATGCTAAGCCCAGGTGGTGGTGTTTTCCAGCAAATGGAATCCCTAGTGAGGCATGTGGTGCAAGAATCCCTTAAAGAGTCGGATCAAAGCCACAAAGGAAGTCCAACAGCCATTGCGGCATGTTCTCCCACTAGGATGACCAGGAAGAACTGGAACTGTCCCAACCAAGGTAGAGTCTCCTGCAAAGCAAGTGGAAGTTTTGTAAGCACCTTTGGGCTCAGTTTCCACTAGTGCAACTTGTCATGCAACTTTGGACACATGGGGTTGCATGGCAGGTCACAGCTCATTAAGTTCAATGGAACCCATTCCAAGCAATGCAACTTAGAGTTGCAGCGACTTTGAGAGGTTCCTGCGCTACTATTGCTGCAACTTGCAACTTTGATCCAGAGACTGTAAAGTTGGATCGGGGCTGCACTCGGAGTCGGATCTGGGTCGCACTCTGAATTGCACATCTTGGAGACATAGCCATACAGAGAGTGTTCTAAATTCTTATTCTTAACAGAACTAGGGGACATCATTTTGGATAAGTGTAGCAATGTCATGAGACATCCCTCCCTTCTGAGCTAGATGGCCAAGCTCTATCCATTCAGAGATAAGGATGTGAAGCATCTAAAGGCTGCCTCTCTAAATGGCTGAGGCCTTGATGAGGCGAGCAAGCATGTCGCTCTTCCTTGGAAGATGCAGTGAATAGCCCGAAAGTCGGCCTGGACTCTTGTGGCCATATCGAAAAGGAAAACCTTCCTCACTGTGCTATATGTTTTCTGCTGCACCATTGGCATGGTTATATCTTCTTAGTCCTCTCGATAAAATTATCATAAGTTTGTGCTTAACCACTTCAATACAGGGCACTTATACACCTTCCTGCCCAGACCAATTTTCAGCTTTCAGTGATGTCGCAGTTTGAATGACAATTGCGCGGTCATACTACACTGTACCCAAACTAAATTTTTATCAGTTTGTTCCCACAAATAGAGCTTTCTTTTGGTGGTATTTGATCACTTCTGCGGTTTTTATTTTTTGCGAAACAAATAAAAAAAGACCGAAAATTGCCAGCCCTCCAGCCCTCCACCCCCCCTGCTGCACACTGTGATCTGCTTGTGTGAGCTGACTGAGGAGCTCTGAGGTCCAGCATCCCTCTCACCCTCCTATAGCCATCTGACTCCCTGGGCCTTTCATACATGGTGCCCCTGGCTGGCTCTCCTTACTAGACGGCCACTACTTACAGATCAGCAGAGGATTTCTGACGATCACTGCCCCCCTTTTCCTTCATGGGCCCAAAGAACCGGCCCAAGAGCTCATCTACGCCAGGTCGCCTGGCCCCTGCACCAGCTGCACTACCAAATCCTTCTCTCATAGAGAAACTGCAGACCCTGCTGAAGGACTTAGCCATGGAGCCTGAAGCCTCTCTGAGTGTGGCTCCCTCTGCCCCTCCTTCCGAGGACAGCACTGCAGTGATTCTGGCCGCCATTGAACAAAGTAAAACCTCCATGCTGGTAAGAATAGACCGCCTCGCAGAGGAATGCAATCTCATTAGAAACGATCTGGATAAGATCAGGGCAGGCTGACTGAATCAGAATCTAGAATTTCTGCCACTGAAGACCTTACAGCTACCCACACTAACACCATAGCGAAATTACAGCGTACGGTACAACTACTTGTCGCTAAATCCGATGATGCAGAAAACAGAGCGAGACGCAACAACGTCCGCGTCTTGGGTCTCCCGGAGGGGGAGGAGGGGGACCGACCGGCGGAGTTTGCGGAAGAATTCTTCAAAAAACTGCTGGGCCTCGCGGATACCTCTCCGACCTATGTCGTCGATCGTGCCCACCGTGTACCCACGGGACGCAATATCCCTGGTGCAAATCCCCGACCATTCTTGGTCCACTTCCTCAACTTCAGAGACCGTGACGGGATCCTTTCAGCAGCTCGCAAACATCCCTCGCTTCCATACGGCGGCGGCTCAGTCCTTCTGTTTCCGGATTTCTCGGCCGACTTGCAGCGCAAGAGGAAGTCTTTTAATGATGTCCGTAAGCGTCTACGTGAGAAGGACATAAAATACAGCAGGTTGTACCCCAGCCGTCTTCGAGTTCCTCATAATGGCTTGGTCAGGTTCTTTGACTCTCCGGCTGACGCAGATGATTGGCTAAACAACCTACGGTAATCACAAGATGTTATTCCCCACTATAAGTCGCTATCTGAAATTAGCACATATTTCTTCCGGATCCATGGTCGAGGGGGTGTTTCATCCAGCCACCAGTTCCTGTGGTATAGCTTCTTAGACCTCATCACCAGATGTCGCTAATTGGCTCCTGTGCCCCTCACTCGGAATCCTACATGTTATTTTTGGGTACATTGATCACTGCAGATCCTTCTAATTCGAGACTGGATGTGCTTTGATTATACTTTCTTCCATCACGGAGCTACCTTGTTAGAAGTAACTCACTCAGTATCCAACCTCCTCCCCCCCCCCCCCCCCAGTTCTTCCCCCTTTTTTTTTTTTTTCTTCTCCCTGCCAGTTGAAGAGGCGTTGGCGACACGGAGTCGCTACACTTTGGAACTTTTTTTTTTCCTCAGAAGTCTGAAGATCTAAGAGTTTGAGTTCAGGTTTAGGGTATTAAACTGACCATTGTTATTATTGTTTTTTGTTCTGTTTTTTCTCTTTTAGGGGTATTCCATGGTCAGTAGGGAGTTCACTGGTTACAGTTTGTTTTTTTCTTTTTTGTTCGCTCTTTATCCACTGATTGATGCTTATATTCCATGTGTCCTATTAATGCTCATTATGCCCAGTGCAAAATTTGTTATACTTTGGGCACTCTCCCTTGGTCCAGTGGGGGTTGACCCCCTACACGTAGATATCACTAGGTTAAATTATAATTTGTCACTGCATTCATGGAGTTAAAACTGGTATCATGGAATGTAAGGGGTCTCAGTGACAAGGTAAAAAGGGCACTAATGTTTAAATATCTGAATAATCACAGACCCCATATCTTGTTTCTACAGGAGACTCACCTTCTGGGGAACATGATTCTGGCGCTGCGTAGACCCTGGGTACGGCAATCATTTCATGCAACGTACTCTAGTTATGCAAGGGGAGTGGCCATTCTATTGAACAAATCCCTTGCATATAAGGTCGTATATTTGCAAACTAATCAAGAGGGACGATTCACAATCCTATTACTGGAGATCAGAGCGGTGGTCTATGCCTTAGTGAATATATATGTACCTCCTCCCTTTAACAAACGGGTCCTCTACAAGGTATCTGAGCTTTTAGCTACATTACAGTTTTCCAGACTATACATAGCTGGAGATTTTAATTCTACCTTGGATCCATCCCTGGACTCGTCCAATCCAAATAGGGTGTATTTGTCAGACCTGTTTCAATGGGCACAAGCACTTAATTATACTGAAATTTGGAGATGGAAGCATCAAACCACTAGGGCTTACTCCTTTCACTCTACTACTCATAAATCGGGTTCCAGGATCGATCTGGTCTTTGGCAACACATGTGCCCTGGCGGCGGTGAGGGGGGTCTCGTACTTACCTGCGGGCCTCTCTGATCATGCACCCTTAGAAGTTACCTTGGGGTTGTCGGATACCAGGAGTCGAGACTGCTGGCGTTTAGCACCCAAATGGTTGCAGGATTCGAGGGTGGGGGAGGAGGTCTCTCCCAAACTACAACAATACTGGGAGATCAATGAGGAGTCAAATAGTCTGGGATGCCTTTAAGGCCAACACTAGAGGAGAATACATTTCAGCTATTAAAGCGGTCCGTTCTGAGATGTCCTATCAGGTCCAGGCACTTGAAGAGGGAGAGGCTAGAGCGGCGGAGGCTTTTTCTAGCTCCCTGTCTCTGGATCACTTTAGCCAGCTAGACGAAGCGAAAAGAGCATTGTCTCTACATCTTGTCTCGGCTACACATCTAGATTTAAATTCCTTGGCAGGGAAGATTTTTGAATCCGGAGACAAAAATAGTAAACTCCTAGCAAATTTAGTTGCAGACTCTAAAATGCAGACGGTGGTGTCAGAAATCTGTGGTTCAGATGGTAAGGTGATCTCTACCCCTGATCTAATTATAGATGAATTCAGATCCTTCTACGAAAACTTATATAAGGCGGTCCCTGGCTGGCCCGAAGATTGGTGTAGGGAATTTTTGCAGTCCCTGCTTCTACCCACACTTTCGCAGGAGGATCTTGATTTTTTAGACAAAGATTTTACCACTGAGGAGATAGAGGAAGCGATTTGCTCATTTTCTGGTGGTAAAACACCAGGACCTGATGGCCTACCTGGTGAATGGTACAGAATGTATGCCTCATTAATTGCACCAAAATTGTTAAAAGTCTTCTCTGAAAGTAAAAAACAGTTGTCCTTACCCCCTTCAATGTATCAGGCACACATAGTCCTCATCCCTAAGCCAGGCAAGGACATATCCCTCTGTTCTTCTTATAGACCGATCTCACTGCTAAACTATGACCTCAAGATTTTGACAAAAATATTAGCGACCAGACTGCGGACGATTCTACCATCCCTGATTAATATAGACCAGACTGGTTTCATGCCAGGGAAATCAACTGATATAAATTTACGTAGAGTGTTTACCCATCTTCAACTACCTCCCCCTGAGTCCTCTACTAGGGTAATGGTGACACTGGACATTGAAAAGGCGTTTGACTCGGTGGTATGGCCTTTCATATCCACGGTCCTGGAAGTTATGGGTTTTGGAGAAGTGTTCCGCAGGTGGATTGATATTTTATATAAAGACCCGACGGCTCAGATTAAGCTTGGTGGTGCTCTGTCGGCGCCCTTCTCTGTTGGAAGTGGTACGAGGCAGGGTTGTCCACTATCACCGGCCCTTTTTGCCTTGGTGGTGGAGCCGCTTGCCTCGGCCCTCAGACAGGCAGACGGGGTTAGAGGCATACAGGTGGGATCCATACATGAGAAAGTTGCTTTATATGTGGATGACCTTATCCTTTTCTTGAGTGACCCTGCCCAATCCCTTCGGGAGACGTTGATCTTTCTTTCCAATTTCACTAGCTGTTCGGGGCTCAAAGTAAACTGGGATAAATCCCAAATCTTGCCGATAGATGGGGCCGCGAAGGACGTAGCTGATCCCAATCTACCCTTACTATGGACGAACAAAATTAAATATCTAGGTATTTACATCTCCACATACTTCTGACTATTATACCCTTAACTTAGAACCACTGATACAGAAGATGAGAGAGAGACTGAGGGCGTGGGCAAATCTCCCTCTCTCTTTAATTGGGAGGATAAATTTATTTAAGATGAAGCTTCTACCTGCCTTTCTCTACGTTCTCAGACATGCACCTGTCTGGATCCCCAAAAAGGTATTTCGTCTAATAAACACCATTTTATTGTCTTTTCTCTGGGGATCCGGTCAGCCGAGATTTAAGCTGACGGTGCTGCAGAGACCTTGGGGAGAGGGAGGCTTGGCTTGCCCTGATCTTCACTCGTATTTTGTGGCGGCTATGTTATCACACGCCCACAATTGGCTGGTCTCTGATGAGTCCAATGCAGCAGTGGTCCTGGAAGCAGCACGTTTGGGGTCTTATGAGGTGCTACGGAACCTACTTTACCGGGGTCCTAAAGCTCCCTTCCCTCTTACGTCAGCAATGAGAGCGGTAATAAGGGCGTGGACAGTGGCAAATTCAATACGCCCCATCCCTTCTGGACACATTTCCCCCTATAGCCCTCTTTGATTTAACCCCCAATTACCAGAATTCGGGTCTATTCCTGACCCTGGGGTGTGGGCATGCAAGGGCATCAAATACATAAATCAAATTTGTCTTGAGGGCAAAATACAGACTTTTGACAGGCTGAAACAACAATATGATTTGTCTAATTCACACCTGTTTAGAGTCCTACAGCTTAGGCACGCTTTCAACACTCAGTTTGCAAAGGCTCCCGTGGCCTTTTACACCTCGAACCTGGAGACTTTGCTTAGAGATGAAGCTCTATTTAAACCCTTATCTTCCATATATAGGGCACTACTCCCCAATGTCCACACGGGACTAGAAAACCTTAAGGCAAAGTAGGAGGTAGATTTTCCTACATTAGACACAGAAGATTGGGAAGAAATGTGGGAATACCTCTTTTCACAACTATTATCAGCCAGAGATAAATTGGTGCAATTTAAAATAGTGCATAAGGTATATTACACGCCTGAGCACTTACATAGAATCTATCCATCTATTTCTGCCTCTTGCTGGAGGTGCAACTCAGCCTCAGCGGATTTTATTAATATTTTTTGGAACTGTCCTCAGATTGCAATTGTTTGGGCTGAGGTAATCAAATTTATTTTGACTGTCACCACCATTCCTGTGCCACTGTCCGTAGAGGTATGTCTGCTGGGGCTCGTTGAGCCACTGGCCCCACGTCAGGCAATCAGAACCCTGCTAGGATTAATACTTTACTATGCCCGTAAATCTATAGTACTCAGATGGAAGGCCTCATCTGCACCTTCAATAAATTTCTGGAAGAGGTTAGTGAATGCGGCTCTACCATTGTATAAAGCTACTTACCTGTCACGTGGCTGTGGTAAAAAATTCCACAAGGTATGGGATATTTGGATGGAATCCCTGTCCACTAATGCAGATTTGATTGAGGGTTAATGCACTCTATTAAGTACCAAGAATGACTCAAATGGCATCCCTGATCTCATAAAAGTCCCCGGGCGGATCAGTAGTTGGTTTATGGGAGGGGGGGATAATGATTTATGTTATTGCACTGCACATCTTATTATATATATTACTAAAGTGGGCATTACAGGATACACATGGAAGTAGAGGAGTGCTTTGAATATTCTGCACAGGTGGTGGAGCGTACAGTGGTTTAGTTATGAATATATATATATAGCTCTATATGTATGTTTTTTTTTGTTTTTTGTTTTCTCTCTCTTGTTTTTCTTTTCTTGTATTTTAGTTGTCGACCGAGCCTGGGAATGCCCAATAGGCTCTGTTTTGTTTTTGTATTTACCTTGAATTTACAATAAAAATAACTTTGAAAAAAAAAAATAAGTAAGTTTTCTCTTTCACTGATGGGCACTGATGAGGTGGCACCAATGAGCGGGCACTGACGATGGGCACTGATATGCGGCACTGATGGGCACTACTGATATGCAGCACTGATGGGCATTGATAGGCGGCACTGATGGGCACTGATAGGCGACACTGATGGGCACTGATAGGCTGCAAAGATGGGTTCTTATGGGTGGCACTGATAGGCGGCACTGATGGGCACTGATACGTGGCACTGATACCCAGCACTGATAGACATCCCTGGTGGCACTGGCAGTGGTAGGCATTGGAGTGGGCACTGATTGGCAGCTGCCTGGGCATTGATTGGCAGCTGCCTTTGCAGTGATGAGTATTTCCCTGGGGTCTAGGGGGCATACCTGGTGGTCCAGTGTAGCTGATTTCCCTGGTGGTCCTGGGCGGCTTCCCTGGTGGTCCTGGGTAGGATCCAAAGGGGGGCTGTGCTGATAAACAATCAGCACAGACCCCCCCTGTCAGGAGAGCAGCCGATCAGCTCTCCTCTACTCGCGTCTGTCAGACGCGAGTGAGGAAAAGTGAGTGAGGAAAAGCCGATCACCGGCGCTTCTTAGTTGCATCGTGATCAGCCGTGATTGAACACGGCTGATCACGTTTTAAAGAGTCTCCGTCAGAGACTCTTTACCTAGATCGATGTTGCCGGGTGTCAGACTGACACCCCGCAACAACGATCGCCGCGATGCGCGCCCCTGGGGGCGCACAGCGGCTCAATATCCTGCGGACGTCATATGACGCCCAGTCAGGGTATTGAAACCACTTTGCCGCCGTCATTCTGCTATATGGTGGGCGGCAAGTGGTTAAAGTAGAACTATAGGAAACTTTTTTTTTTTTTCATTTTGGATAGAATAAGGGAGCCCCTGTCAGTTTATTTTTTACCATCCCTGTCTCATTACAGAGATTTCCCTTCACTTTCTGCCCCACAGCCAAACAGGAAGTGAGAGGAAATCTATGCAAATTAAGGGAATCCATTGCCCCCCCCCCCCAGGCCCTCAGAACTAGTGTCCCCACTCGAAAACTTCAGGGCGGGTCTTAACAACTTGCCGACCGCCTACCGGCCGGCTTGTGGCTGGAAGCGATGAGAGGCGAGGGGGAGACCATCCGATCGTGGCCCCCCCCTCGCGATCGCTCCCAGCCAATGGGAATCCTCCTCTGCCTGTGTGTAGTTTCACACAGGCAGAGGATGTGATGTCATCTCTCCTCGGCTTTGGCAGTTTCCGTTCCAGCGCCGAGGAGAGAAGACATGTAAGTGCACAACACTACACAACACAGTAGAACATGCCAGGCATACTTTACACCCCCGACCCCCCCCCCCCGATCGCCCCCCGATCCCCCCCCAATCACCCCCCAATCACCCCCCCCTGTTACAAACTGACACCAAGCAGTATTTTTTTTTGCGTCGCCCCAGGCAGCGTCAGATTAGCGCCAGTACCGCTAACACCCACGCACGCAGCATACGCCTCCCTTAGTGGTATAGTCTCTGTACGGAACAATATCTGATCCGATCAGATCTATACTAGCGTCCCCAGCAGTTTAGGGTTCCCAAAAATGCAGTGTTATCGGGATCAGCCAGATACCTGCTAGCACCAGCGTTTTTCCCCTCCGCCTGGCCCAGCCCAGCCCACCCAAGTGCAGTATCGATCGATCACTGTCACTTACAAAACACTAAACGCATAACTGCAGCGTTCACAGAGTCAGGCCTGATCCCTGCGATCGCTAACAGTTTTCTTGGTAGCGTTTTGGTGAACTGGCAAGCACCAGCCCCAGGCAGCGTCAGGTTAGCGCCAGTACCGCTAACACCCACGCACGCACCGTACACCTCCCTTAGTGGTATAGTATCTGAACGGATCAATATCTGATCCGATCAGATCTATACTAGCGTCCCCAGCAGTTTAGGGTTTCCAAACACGCAGTGTTAGCGGGATCAGCCCAGATACCTGCTAGCACCTGCGTTTTGCCCCTCCGCCCGGCCCAGCCCACCCAAGTGCAGTATCGATCGATCACTGTCACTTACAGAACACTAAACGCATAACTGCAGCGTTCGCAGAGTCAGGCCTGATCCCTACGATCGCTAACAGTTTTTTTTGTAGCGTTTTGGTGAACTGGCAAGCACCAGCGGCGTAGTACACCCTGGTCGTAGTCAAACCAGCACTGCAGTAACACTTGGTGACGTGGCGAGTCCCATAAGTGCAGTTCAAGCTGGTGAGGTGGCAAGCACAAGTAGTGTCCCGCTGCCACCAAAAAGACAAACACAGGCCCATCGTGCCCATAATGCCCTTCCTGCTGCATTCGCCAATCCTAATTGGGAACCACCACTTCTGCAGCGCCCGTACTTCCCCCATTCACATCCCCAACCAAATGCAGTTGGCTGCATGAGAGGCATTTTTATGTCCTCCCGAGTACCCCTACCCAACGAACCCCCCAAAAAAGATGTTGTGTCTGCAGCAAGCGCGGATATAGGCGTGACACCCGCTATTATTGTCCCTCCTGTCCTGACAATCCTGGTCTTTGCATTGGTGAATGTTTTGAACGCTACCATTCACTAGTATTAGCGTAGGGTACAGCATTGTACAGACTAGGCACACTTTCACAGGGTCTCCCAAGATGCCATCGCATTTTGAGAGACCCGAACCTGGAACCGGTTACAGTTATAAAAGTTAGTTAGAAAAAAATAGTGTAAAAAAAAAAAAAACACATACAAAAATATAAAATAAAAAAAAATAGTTGTCGTTTTATTGTTCTCTCTCTCTCTATTCTCTCTCTATTGTTCTGCTCTTTTTTACTGTATTCTATTCTGCAATGTTTTATTGTTATTATGTTTTATCATGTTTGTTTTTCAGGTATGCAATTTTTTATATTTTACCGTTTACTGTGCTTTATTGTTAACCATTTTTTTGTCTTCAGGTACGCCATTCACGACTTTGAGTGGTTATACCAGAATGATGCCTGCAGGTTTATCTCTTGGTATCATTCTTTTCAGCCAGCGGTCGGCTTTCATGTAAAAGCAATCCTAGCGGCTAATTAGCCTCTAGACTGCTTTTACAAGCAGTGGGAGGGAATGCCCCCCCCCAACGTCTTCCGTGTTTTTCTCTGGCTCTTCTGTCTCAACAGGGAACCTGAAAATGCAGCCGGTGATTCAGCCAGCTGACCATAGAGCTGATCAGAGACCAGAGTGGCTCCAAACATCTCTATGGCCTAAGAAACCGGAAGCTACGAGCATTTTATGACTTAGATTTCGCCGGATGTAAACAGCGCCATTGGGAAATTGGGAAAGCATTTTATCATACCGATCTTGGTGTGGTCAGATGCTTTGAGGGCAGAGGAGAAATCTAGGGTCTAATAGACCCCAATTTTTTCAAAAAAGAGTACCTGTCACTACATATTGCTATGATAGGGGATATTTACATTCCCTGAGATAACAATAAAAATGATTTAAAAAAAAAAAAGTCAAAGGAACAGTTTAAAAATAAGATTAAAAAAAATAATAATAATAAAGAAAAAAAAAAAAAAAAGCACCCCTGTCCCCCCTGCTCTCGCGCTAAGGCGAACGCAAGCGTCGGTCTGGCGTCAAATGTAAACAGCAATTGCACCATGCATGTGAGGTATCACCGCGAACGTCAGATTGAGGGCAGTAATTTTAGTAGTAGACCTCCTCTGTAAATCTAAAGTGGTAACCTGTAAAGGCTTTTAAAGGCTTTTAAAAATGTATTTAGTTTGTCGCCACTGCACGTTTGTGCGCAATTTTAAAGCATGTCATGTTTGGTATCCATGTACTCGGCCTAAGATAATTTTTTTTATTTCATCAAACATTTGGGCAATATAGTGTGTTTTAGTGCATTAAAATTTAAAAAAGTGTGTTTTTTCCCCAAAAAATGCGTTTGAAAAATCGCTGCGCAAATACTGTGTGAAAAAAAAAATGAAACACCCACCATTTTAATCTGTAGGGCATTTGCTTTAAAAAAATATATAATGTTTGGGGGTTCAAAGTAATTTTCTTGCAAAAAAAAATTATTTTTTTATGTAATCAAAAAGTGTCAGAAAGGGCTTCGTCTTCAAGTGGTTAGAAGAGTGGGTGATGTGTGACATAAGCTTCTAAATGTTGTGCATAAAATGCCAGGACAGTTCAAAACCCCCCCAAATGACCCCATTTTGGAAAGTAGACACCCCAAGCTATTTGCTGAGAGGCATGTCGAGTCCATGGAATATTTTATATTGTGACACAAGTTGCGGGAAAGAGACAATTTTTTTTTTTTTTTTGCGCAAAGTTGTCACTAAATGATATATTGCTCAAACATGCCATGGGAATATGTGAAAATACACCCCAAAATACATTCTGTTGCTTCTCCTGAGTACGGAGATACCACATGTGTGAGACTTTTTGGGAGCCTAGCCGCGTACGGGACCCCGAAAACCAAGCACCGCCTTCAGGCTTTCTAAGGCCGTAAATTTTTGATTTCACTCTTCACTGCCTATCACAGTTTCGGAGGCCATGGAATGCCCAGGTGGCAAAACCCCCCCCCCCAAATGACCCCATTTTGGAAAGTAGACACCCCAAGCTATTTGATGAGAGGTATAGTGAGTATTTTGCAGACCTCACTTTTTGTCAAAGTTTTGAAAATTGAAAAAAGAAAAAAAAAAATTTTTTTCTCGTCTTTCTTTATTTTCAAAAACAAATGAGAGCTGCAAAATACTCACCATGCCTCTCAGCAAATAGCTTGGGGTGTCTACTTTCCAAAATGGGGTCATTTGGGGGGGTTTTATGCCACCTGGGCATTCCATGGCCTCCGAAACTGTGATAGGTAGTGAGGAGTAAAATCAAAAATTTACACCCTTAGAAATCCTGAAGGCAGTGATTGGTTTCGGGGCCCCGTACGCGGCTAGGCTCCCAAAAAGTCCCACACATGTGGTATCCCCATACTCAGGAGAAGCAGCTAAATGTATTTTGGGGTGCAATTCCACATATGCCCATGGCCTGTGTGAGCAATATATCATTTAGTGACAACTTTTTGTAAATTTTTTTTTTGTCATTATTCAATCACTTGGGACAAAAAAAATGAATATTCAATGGGCTCAACATGCCTCTCAGCAATTTCCTTGGGGTGTCTACTTTCCAAAATGGGGTCATTTGTGGGGGTTTTGTACTGCCCTGCCATTTTAGCACCTCAAGAAACGACATAGGCAGTCATAAATTAAAGGCTATGTAAATTCCAGAAAATGTACCCTAGTTTGTAGGCGCTATAACTTTTGCGCAAACCAATAAATATACACTTATTGACATTTTTTTTACCAAAGACATGTGGCCGAATACATTTTGGCCTAAATGTATGACTAAAATTGAGTTTATTGGATTTTTTTTAGAACAAAAAGTAGAAAATATCATTTTTTTTCAAAATTTTCGGTCTTTTTCCGTGTATAGCGCAAAAAATAAAAACGGCAGAGGTGATCAAATACCATCAAAAGAAAGCTCTATTTGTGGGAAGAAAAGGACGCAAATTTCATTTGGGTACAGCATTGCATGACCGCGCAATTAGCAGTTAAAGCGACGCAGTGCCGAATTGTAAAAAGTGCTCTGGTCAGGAAGGGGGTAAAACCTTCCGAGGCTGAAGTGGTTAAACAGCATCTATTTTTGCCCTTTATTCTTTTTTGCTCTCCTTTCTATTTTTGCCCTCCCTTCCATTTTTTCCTCTCTTCTATTTTTGCCCATTTCTTTTTTTGCACTTTATTCAGTTTTTGCCCTCTCTTCTATTTTTGCCATCTCCTTTATTCCTCTTGTCTCTCTTTGCCCTGCCTTGAAAAAGTATTCATACCCCTTGAAATTTTCCACATTTTGTCATGTTACAACCAAAAAGGAAAATGTATTTTATTGTTTTTTTTTTGTGATCGACCAACACAAAGTGGCACATAATTGTGAAGTGGAAGAAAAATGATAAATGGTTTTCAAATTTTTTGCAAATAAATCTCTGAAAAGTGTGGCGTGCATTTGTATTCAGCCCCCCTGAGCCAATACTTTGTAGAACCACCTTTATCTGCAATTACAGCTGCAAGTCTTTTTGGGGATGTCTCTACCAGCTTTGCACATCTAGAGAGTGAAAATTTTTGCCCATTCTTCTTTGCAAAATAGCTCAAGCTCTGTCAGAATGGACGGAGAGCATCTGTGAACAGCAATTTTCAAGTCTTGCCATTCTAACACATGAATATGCTTTGATCTAAACCATTCCATTGTAGCTCTAGCTGTATGTTTAGGGTCATTGTCCTGCTGAAAGGTGAACCTCCGCTCCAGTCTCAAGTCTTTTGCAGACTAACAGGTTTTCTTCAAAGATTGCCCTGTATTTGGCTCTATCCATTTTCTCATCAACTCTGACCAGTTTTCCTGTCCCTGAGGAAAAGCATTCCCACAACATGATGCTGCCACCACCATGTTTCACAGTGGGGATAGTGTGTTCAGGATGATGTGCAGTTTTTAGATTTCCGACACACAGCGTTTTGCTTTTAGGCCAAAACGTTCAATTTTGGTCACATCTGACCAGAGCACTTTCCTCCACGTTTCCTGTGTCCCCACCTAACTTCTCGCAAACTGCAAACAGGACTTATAATGGCTTTCTTTCAACAATGGCTTTCTTCTCGCCACTCTTCCATAAAGGCCAGATTTGTGGAATGCTTGATTAATAGTTGTCCTGTGGACAGATTGTCCCACCTTAGCTGTGGATCTCTAAAGCTCTTCCAGAGTTACCATGGGCTTCTTTGCTGCTTCTCTGATTAATGCTCTCCTTGCCTGGCCTGTCAGTTTAGGTGCCATACTCTCCAGTTTCAGATGATGGATTGAACAGTGCTAGGTGAAGTGTTCAAAGCTTGAGAAATGTTTATATAACCTAACCCTGCTTTAAACTTCACAACGTTATACCTGACCTGTCTGGTGTGTTCCTTGGCCTTCATGATGCGTGTTGTTCACTAAGGTTATCTAACAAACCTCTGAGGGCTTCAAAGAACAGCTGTATTTATACTGAGATTATATTACACACAGGTGGACTTTATTTACTAATTAGGTGACTTCTGAAAGCAATTGGTTCTACTAGATTTTAGTTAGGGGTATCAGAGTAAAGAGGGCTGAATGCAAATGCACACACCACTTTTCACATATTTATTTGTAAACAATTTTGAAAACCATTTATCGTTTTCCTTCCACTTCACAATTATGTGCCACTTTGTGTTGGTCTATCACATAAAATCCCAATAAAATACATTTACGGTTTTAGTTATAACATGACAAAATGTGGAAAATTGCAAGGGGTATGAATATTTTTTCAAGGCACTGTAAGTGCAGTAAGAGGTTCTGTATGTTTCTCCAATATAGCCCCAGTTCAGTAATGACTTCTGCAAAGAGCATTGATAGCTACTGTAAAGCCAGGGCAACAGGGAAATACAAAAGTAATTTCTGCACTTCCCTGTCACCTATTGTTGCTTTTGATTGAGCTTCATTTAGTAAGGTAGTTACATAGTTGGTAAGGTTGAATAAAAGACAACAGTCCAACCTGTGTAGGTGTGTGTGTAAAAATTATTTCCCATATTCCACTATATTGTTTTCGCTAAGATGCATGTCCAAGAGTCTTTTAAAACTATCCATACTTCCTCCTGGCACCACTGATTGTGAAAGCGAGTTCCACATCCTTACTGCCCTGACAGTGAAAAACTCCCTACTCGGCTTAAGGTTAAACCACTTCTCTTCCAGTCTCATCGTATGGCCATGTGTCCTCCTACACTTCCTGGGGCTGAGAAATGTCATACTTACACTGGGATCACCATTGAGATATTTGTATATCGCAATCAAATCTCCTCTCAATCATCTCTTCTCACAAATTTAGCGCTTGTAGTCGTTCCTCCTAATTGAGGTCCTCCGGTCCCCATATTAATTTAGTTGCCCTTCTCTGGACTCTCTCCAGTTCCAGCACATCCTTTCTGAGGATTGGTGACCAGAACTGGTCGGAATATCTAGATGTTGCCGAACCAGAGTTTTATAAAGTGGCAGAATAATCATCTTATCTCTGAGGTAAATTCCTTTTTTAATGCATGCTAATATTCTAGTGGTTTTGGTAGCCGCTCCTTGACACTTCATGCTATTTATCAGTCTGTCTTCTACTAGGACCCCTAGATCCTTCTCCATCCTAGAAGCCCCTAGGGGTTTCTCCCCCTAAAAAGTAACTTGTGTTTAAATTTTTAGCCCCCAAAAGGCAATACCTTACATTTACCAGTGTTAAACTTCATTTGCCATGCAGTAGCCCATTCCAATAATTTATGCGGATCCTCATGAAAAGTTCCTATATCCTGCTGTGTTGTTATTGACCTGCATATTTTTGTGTCATCAGCAAACACTGAGATGGAGCCATTTATCCCACCCTCTATATTATCTATAAATAAATTAAACAGAATTGGTCCCAGGACAGAGCCTTTGGGTAACCCACTAACCACTCTGAGTATACGTTATTTATCACAACCCTTTGGACATGCCCTGCAGTGATGGGAGTAAGTCACACATGTGCAAGTCATAAGCAAGTCTCAAGTCTTAACCTTCAAGTCACAAGCAAGTCCCAAGTTACTGTGGCGAAAAGCAAGCAAGTCAAGTCCCTGCTAGAAGTCAAGCAAGTCAAGTCAAGTCATTTATTTTGGTCAAGTCACAAATGAAGTCAAAATACTGATCTACCCCGAAGCCGGGACTTGGGGTGAGCTTTCTTTTGTGTGTGGGGGGGGGGGTGGCTTTTGCCTAGGCCAAGACACAGCACTGGTGGTGCCAAGTCATTGCAAGTCAAAGTCAAGTCGCAAGTCATTAGTGACAAGTCAAAGTCAAGTCGAGTCATTTATTTAATTTTGTCAAGCAAGTTGCAAGTCCTCAAACAGGTGACTCGAGTCTGACTCGAGTCAAGTCATGTGACTCGAGTCCCCCACCTCTGACGCCCCGTAACCAGTTTTCTATCCAGATACCGACCTTATGGTCCATGCCTACAGACCTCAGCTTGTAGATTAAGTGTTTGTGGGTGACTGTATCAAATGCTTTTGCAAAATCCAGATACACCACATCCACCGACTTACCTTTGTCCAGATGGCAGCTCACTACTTTGTAGAAGGTTAATAGGTTGATTTGGCAAGAGCGACCTTTCGTAAAACCGTGCTAATTACTGTTAATGATGCTGTTGTTCAGCTTCATACCTACCTTAGCTGCCTTTCTTGTCACATTACTATGGCAGTTTGGTTCCTGTTTTCTCAAAGCAGATTGGATAAGTGTATGTATATATATATATATATATATATATATATATATATTATATAGTTAGCATGATGATCAAACCACATCTAAAAAGGCAACCTACTGTACAATTTGTTTGTCATGACACAAAAAAATACCAGCACTACATGCTAATAAGTATTGCATTGTTTATTTTGTATACAAAGTAAAAAATCTGTAGAATTACAATGCTGGAAGCCCCAACACAAAAACATTAATGAACTTTGCATATATCTTAAAGTGCCACTTTACCCAAAACAAGTATTTCTGTATTGGCAAATGCTGGAGCACTAAGTCACCAGTCAAATTCTTATATCTTTGTTGGGAATTTACCAAACTCCCAAGTGGTTATGATCAGAATCAGTAAATGACAGGGGGATATTGCAGCTGGAGTACCTAAGATATGTCACAAGGCAGCTGCCTTAACCCTCTAAACTCTACTTATACCTAAAATATCACTTTTGGCTGAACCCCATAAAGTAAACTTGTCACAAACTCAAGCAGTTCAAACTAAACATGCTAAAAATATAAAGGCAGCAAATGTCCTTAGCAATCATTGACATTTTCCATACAAATCAGACTTGTCACCTTCTAGTTAGTCAAAGGGGCTTTCACATTATGGACTGAGAAAGAGGCTTTTGACAGAGTGAGGCCCAGTATAACATTTAATGGTCAAATTTGTATACAACTTCATTTGTCTATATAGCTGGCCCTATTAATGATTTTGAAATGCAATTTTTCCAAACACATGCTCAGCTTGAATTGCCAGTATTGTGGCGGGTTTACTTTAAAACAGTAACTTCAAGCCAGAAGTCCATGATGCACACATGGGGGCTAAACTACCTGTAATGCTAGTGCCAGTTGCTCAGTCACTATGAAGTACTTTACATGCTTCACTGAACATTCTGGAACTATGAATATTCATTCTTCCTCTTGATTACAGAACAAAGCAGAAGCTGCATTATTTATAAGATTACATTAAAAAAAAGTCGTATTCAAATTCTCCCACTATTGCCAGGCTCATGCAACCAACTACTGCCTACATTGTGGATTTCACTTTCCTATAAAGCACTGCACTGCTTATCCTCTCAACAAGTGTTAGGGCCCTTTCACATCCAATGCAGTTGTATGCATTTTGAACTGCACGCCAACTCCATAGACAGCCCAAAATCAAGGTAATCCTATGGGCATAGTTCTCATCATTGCAGTGCAGCAGTGCAGTTCAACGCAATTAAAAAAAGTAGAGCATGCTGCATTTTTCTGGACCGCAAATGCAGGTAACAGGCTACAAACGCACTTCAAATGCATTGCACTGCACCCCTTTAAGCCAAGAAAGCCAAGCCTAAAAACGTATGGAAAAATGCCATGCAAACTCAGCACAAAATGCATGCAAAACGCATTTAAGCACATGTCAAGTGTGCAGCAAGCGTGCGTCAGGTGCGCTTCAAAATGCCTGTAAACATGCAGGCAAAAACACGCAGTTATGTGCAGTTTCTGGTATGAACGGGCCCTCACAGCTGAGAAGGCATAAGGATTTTTTGCCATGCAATAAATTTTCAAATGGGATTGAACACTTACAGCTTAATCTTGGTGTGTCAGCTTTGTGAAATAGGCCTTTGTATCAGTAGTATCATGAACTGTGATTGACAAGCTGACCGAGGACCTCTGTTTTTTGATAAAAAATGAAATTTCCTCTTAAAGCGGAGTTCCACCCAAAAGTGGAACTTCCGCTTTAAGCACTCCTGACCCCCTGACATGCCATATTTGGCATGTCATTTTTTTGAGGGGGGGAGCAGGTAACTAGTTTTGACAGGCACCCAGCTCCCACTTCCGCTCAGGCCACCTTGGCGGCCCCTCCCTCTCTGCAATTTTCTGGGACACGTCACAGGTCCCAGAAGATTGGCCAGCCATTCAAGACACGCAGCGCGACTTGCAAATGCACAGTGCGTGCACCTGGCTGTGAAGCCACAAGCTGTCACAGCCGGGTGCCCACAATAGTGATGCCAGTGCCGCGAATAGGCGGGGGAGAGAACCGAGGGTTCGGGCAGCCGCATCGCTGGACCGTGGGACAGGTGAGTGTGTGTTTATTAATTATTATTATTTAATTAATTATTTACAATTTTTGTAGCTGCTATAAACACATAAACGACTGGAACTCTGCTTTAAGTTTTGTTTTTCAACACAAAATGGTCACATTATACATGTTGTTAGCTACACAGAAGTAAAACAAGATATTTACACACTAAAGACCAATTTGGTATTGCTATCTGCAGCTTTGATAGACGGAATACTATGATGCACCTGACTACCGCAGTCATGCCAAAACTACAGGGTGACTCTAAGCCACCATATATAAGAAAGATAAACAAAATAATGTGCTATCTTTATAGTTATTGCATGGGTTGAACAGAACCATTGAACAGTATGTTGTGTAGTAAGAAAATGAATGTGCTGCTGTTCCATAGACCACAAAATACATGCGTCACCACCTATCAAATGTTTAGGGAGAGCAATCTTTTCTCAAAAACACTGCAGATCATCGCTAATATGGTGGGTGTAGACCAGGGGTGTCCAACCTGCGGCCCCAGAGAGTTTAAAATGATGTCTGGGCCTGTCTGGAAGGACGCCGGGGATGTTGTGTAAGCACAACAGCCACGGCGGCCGACATAGACAAGCCCGACCCATGTAGGTATGTAGGGACACCTGAAAGGCCGTGCAAACATAGCAGCCGCGGCAGTCTACACTGACATGCCAGGCAAATGCATGTCTGGGGAGATGCCGGGACTGCCATGTTTGCAATAGCACGAGAAGAAGGTAATAACATGCTGCATGGCCAGATCTAGGGGAGTGCTGGGGTGGGCAGCCCCCCCTTAAAATACAGCACATACATGACCTTCAATCACACTGGCAATTAGGGTCTATGCGAATTGTAGAGGCAGTTCCTCCTGCGGCTCTCAGCGGGTAGGTGCGGCTTCCGGCCCCACTCACTATAATGACAATTCGCCGGCAGCCCTACCTATTCGTGGCTCTCTACACAACAAGCAATTACCTGCATTGATCTTTGTCTGGCTGTGCAGAGAGCTGCGAATAGCTGCAGGAGGAACTGCTCTTCAGCTCTCCGTATTGTTGGTGTATTTGATGTGCGGCTCAAGACAATTCCTCTTCTTCCATTGTGGACCAGGAAGGTCAAAACGATGGACACCCCTGGTGTGGACAGATTGCCGACACACAGACACACACCAAACATGCCCCCCTGAACAATTCTCTAAACAATAGAACTGCTGGGGGAGCAAGAGCGATGTTTAATAAAGCAGTGTTCAGTTGGGGGGTTTGGACCACTGGAGAGCAAAGCCACTGCTTTTGTATGAATCACTGTCCTTCTCTCCTGTGTGCTGGAAGAATGGGGTTTTTGAACTCTACTCAGCACTTAGCTGATTAAAAAAAAAAAAAAAATTATATATCTATATCTACACATATACATATATATATATATATATATATATATATATATACACATATGTATATATATATATATATATATATATATATATATATATATATACATATATATATATATATATAACATATTATACTACTGCGTATGCAGCCTGACTGTAATACAGCAATAAATGAAGAGGGGTCAACTGAAAGTTATTATATTTCAATTTGTGCATATTGTCCTGCTGGCTTAAAGGGGTTGTAAAGGCAGAAGTTTTTTATCGTAATGCATTCTATGCATTAAGATAAAAAGTGTTCTGTGTGCAGCAGCCCCCTCAGCCCCCCTAACCGTAACTTGAGGTCCCTCTCTGTCCAGTGATGTCCAAGAGTGCCTCAGCCATCCCAGACTCTCCTTTTGGATTGGCTGAGACACAGCAGTGGTGCTAATTGGCTTCCGCTGCTGTCAATCAAAGTCAGCTAGCCAATCAGGGGAGAGAGGGGGCGAGGCAGGGCTGGGGGGCCGGTGTCTGTATAGACACAGGGAGCTGTGACTCAGCTTGGGTGCCCCCATAGAAAGCTGCTTGCTGTGGGGGCACTGAACAGGAGGGAGGGGTAAGGGGCACCGAAGAGGGGCCTGAGAAGAAGAGGATCCAGGCTGCTCTGTAAAAATCCACTGCAACAGAGCAGGGAAGTATAACATATTTGTTATTTTCATAGGGAAAAAAAAACGAGCCTTTACAAATCACTTTAAGTTGAAAATAGTAGTTTTTTGAATAGAGCTCCAAGTTCTACATAAGCACAGAATAGTACAAGCATATTTTCCAGAGGTAAACACTTAAGTGGCAATGTAGTTACAATACAGTGCAATACTGCTCTGTAGTAGCTATATGAAAATGGCATCAACAAATGTATTATTTTTGCTTTACAAAGAGACATCATTAAGAATATCCATTGATTCAATGCACAAAAAACTTGCATAGAATTATACCCAAATTTTGTGTGGGTTCTTAAACGAGTCATGGTGCAGTTCCAACACCATAAAGTAACTCAATGGCAGCTCTAAAAAATTATTTCAAATTCTAGAACAGAATGATGAAAAGCTTGGCTGGAAGACTTGATAATATTTCTTAGTGTAAAATTAATCTGACATCTTGTAGAAAGTGCAGAACTTTATTGTCCATGGCAGTGTCTAGAATTCACATTCTACAATAGTACCGGTCAGCTGGAAGTTGGAAAGAAATCTTCAGTCTTGAACACTGTTGGAGGCTCATGTCGGACTTGCTGTGTCCTTGGGGATGATGCTGCTTTCTGAAAAGAGAAACATATATTATATACACAGATACATATACATCCACACACATAAATACATACACAACACAGTATCTCACAAAAGTGAGTACACCCCTCACATTTTTTAAAATATTTTATTATATCATTTCATGTAAAGTAGTAAGTGTACAGCTTGTATAACAGTGTAAATTTGCTGTCCCCTCAAAATAACTCAACACACAGCCATTAATATCTAAACCGCTGGCAACAAAGGTGAGTACACCCCTAAGTGAAAATGTCCAAATTGGGCCCAATTAGCCATTTACCCTCCCCAGTGTCATGTGACTCGTTAGTGTTACAAGGGAACAGGTGTGTTAAATTTGGTGTTATCGCTCTCACTCTCTCATACTGGTCACTGGAAGTTCAAGATGGCATCTCATGGCAAAGAACTCTCTAAGGATCTGAAAAAAAGAATTGTTGCTCTACAGAAAGATGGCCTAGGCTATAAGAAGATGGCCAAGACCCTGAAAGTGAGCTGCAGCACGGTGGCCAAGACCATACAGCGGTTTAACCGGACAGGCTGCACTCAGAACAGGCCTCGTCATTGTCGACCAAAGAAGTTGAGTGCATGTGCTCAGCGTCATATGCAGAGGTTGTCTTTGGGAAATAGATATATGAGTGCTGCCAGCATTGCTGCAGAGGTTGAAGGGGTGGGGGGTCAGCCTGTCAGTGCTCAGACCATACGCCGCACACTACATCAAATTGGTCTGCATGGCTGTCGTCCCAGAAGGAAGCCTATTCTAAAGATGATGCGCAAGAAAAGCCCGCAAACAGCTTGCTGAAGACAAGCAAACTAAGGACATGGATTGCTGGAACCATGTCCTGTGGTCTGATAAGACCAAGATAAGCTTATTTGGATCAGATGGTGTCAAGCACGTGTGGCGGCAACCAGGTGAGGAGTACAAAGACAAGTGTGTCTTGCCTACAGTCAAGCATGGTGGGGGAAGTGTCATGGTCTGCCTGAGTGCTGCCGGAACTGGGGAACTACAGTTCATTGAGGGAACCATGAATGCCAACATGTACTGTGACATACTGAAGCAGAGCATGATCCCCCCCTTTGAAGACTGGTCTGCAGGGCAGAATTCCAACATGATAACGACCCCAAACACAACTCCAAGATAACCGATGGCTTGCTAAAGAAGCTGAGGGTAAAGGTGACTGACTGGCTAAGCATGTCTCCAGATCTAAACCCTATTGAGCATCTGTGGGGCATCCTCAAATGGAAGGTGGAGGAGCGCAAGGTCTCTAACATTCACCAGCTCCGTGATGTCGTCATGGAGGAGTGGAAGAGGACTCCAGTGGCAACCTGTGAAGCTCTGGTGAACTCTATGCCCAAGAGGGTTAAGGCAGTGCTGGAAAATAATGGTGGCCACACAAAATATTGACACTTTTAACCAATTTGGACATTTTCACTTAGGGGTGTATTCACTTTTGTTGCCAGCGGTTTAGACATCAATGGCTGTGTGTTGAATTATTTTGAGGGGACAGCAAATTTACACTGTTATACAAGCTGTACACTCACTACTTTACATTGTAGCAAAGTGTCATTTCAGATGAAAAGATATAGTAAAATATTTACAAAAATATGTACTCACTTTTGTGACATACTATATATATATTTTACACACATACACACAGTGGGGACGGAAAGTATTCAGACCCCCTTAATTTTTTCACTCTTTGTTATATTGCAGCCATTTGTTAAAATCATTTAAAGTGGAGGTCCGCTGAAAAAAAAAATATTAAAAGCCAGCAGCTACAAATACTGCAGCTGCTGACTTTTAATATATGGACACTGACCTGTCCAGGGAGCCTGCGATGTCGGCAGCCGAAGTCGATCCGTCCTTCAGCTCTCGGCTGCTGCCGCCGCCATCCTTGGTAAAGGAATAAGGAAGTGAAGCCATGCGGCTTCACTTCCTGGTTCCCTACTGAGCATGCGCGAGTCGCGCTGCGCGTCCTCTCAGGTCCCTGCTGTGTTCTGTGTCTCACAGAATACAGCGGGGGAGGACGAGGTAGGCGCCGGAAGTGGCATAGGTCACTGCAAGCGCCGCGGTGAGCTATGCCAGGAAGTGGGAGTAAATACCTGTATTAGACAGGTATCTGCTCCCTCCTCCCCCCTGAAAGGTGCCAAATGTGACACCGGAGGGGGGGAGGAATCCAAAAAGTGGAAGTTCCATTTTTGGGTGGAACTCCACTTTGAGTTCATTTTTTTTCCTCATTAATGTACACACAGCACCCCATATTGACAGAAAAACACAGAAATGTTGACATTTTTGCAGATTTATTAAAAAAGAAAAACTGAAATATCACATGGTCCTAAGTATTCAGACCCTTAGCTGTGACACTCATATATTTAACTCAGCTGCTGTCCATTTCTTCTGATCATCCTTGAGATGGTTCTACACCTTCATTTGAGTCCAGCTGTGTTTGATTATACTGATTGGACTTGATTAGGAAAGCCACACACCTGTCTATATAAGACCTTACAGCTCACAGTGCATGTCAGAGCAAATGAGAATCATGAGGTCAAAAGGAACTGCCTGAAATGCTCAGAGACAGAATTGTGGCAAGGCACAGATCTGGCCAAGGTTACAAAAAAATTTCTGCTGCACTTAAGGTTCCTAAGAGCACAGTGGCCTCCATAATACTTAAATGGAAGACGTTTGGGACAGCCAGAACCCTTCCTAGAGCTGGCTGTCCGGCCAAACTGAGCTATCGGGGGAGAAGAGCCTTGGGGAGAGAGGTAAAGAAGAACCCAAAGATCACTGTGGTTGAGCTCCAGAGATGCAGTCGGGAGATGGGAGAAAGTTGTAGAAAGTCAACCATCACTGCAGCCCTCCACCAGTCGGGGCTTTATGGCAGAGTGGCCCCATGGAAGCCTCTCCTCAGTGCAAGACACATGAAAGCCCGCATGGAGTTTGCTAAAAAAACACCTGAAGGACTCCAAGATGGTGAGAAATAAGATTCTTTGGTCTGATGAGACCAAGATAGAATTTTTTGGCCTTAATTCTAAGCAGTATGTGTGTAGAAAACCAGGCACTGCTAATCACCTGTCCAATACAGTCCCAACAGTGAAGCATGGTGGTGGCAGCATCATGCTGTGGGGGTGTTTTTCAGCTGCAGGGACAGGACGACTTGTTGCAATCGAGGGAAAGATGAATGCAGCCAAGTACAGGCATATCCTGGACAAAAACCTTCTCCAGAGTGCTCAGGACCTCAGAATGGGCCAAAGGTTTACCTTCCAACAAGACAATGACCCTAACCACACAGATAAAATAACGAAGGAGTGGCTTCACAACAACTCTGTGACTGTTCTTGAATGGCCCAGCCAGAGCCCTGACTTAAACCCAATTGAGCATCTCTGGAGAGACCTAAAAATGGCTGTCCAACGTTTACCATCCAACCTGACAGAACTGGAGAGGATCTGCAAGGAAGAATGGCAGAGGATCCCCAAATCCAGGTGTGAAATACTTGTTGCATCTTTCCAAAAAGACTCATGGCTGTATTAGATCAAAAGAGTGCTTCTACTAAGTACTGAGCAAAGGGTCTGAATACTTAGGACCATGTGATATTTCAGTTTTTCTTATTTAATAAATCTGCAAAAATGTCAACAATTCTGTGTTTTTCTGTCAATATGGGGTGCTGTGTGTAGATTAATGAGGAAAAAAAATGAACTTAAATGATTTTAGCAAACGGCTGCAATATAACAAAGAGTGAAAAATTTGTGGCCATGCAATATTGTGTATGTGTGTATGCAATATTATATCACACATACATACACAAACACACACACTTAATTAAATTGATATGAACCATATATGACACTCGTTTATGCCATTGCCATTGACTATGATTACATTTTTCTGATTACTGCATGGCATACAATCAAAATAAACATGCTTATCCTTTCACTAGGTAATTGGATAGAAATACAAATGTATTGTGGGGCAGCACAGTGGGTAAATGATTAGCACTTCCGCCTAGCAGCACTAGGGTTCAAATCCCAACCACAGCACTATCTGCCTGGAGTTTGCAGGTTTTCCCTGTGCGGGTTTCCTCTGGGTATTCCGGTTTCCTCCCACACTCCAAACACATGCTGGTAGGCCAATTGGGTCCTGTTTAAATTGGCACCAGTATGTGTATGTATAAATGTGAGTTAGAGACCTTAGACTGTAAGCTATGAGGGCAGGGACCATTGTGAATGCATTATGTATGTAAAGCGCTGTGTAAAGTGACGGCGCTATACAGGTACCTGTAATAACAAACATTTTCCATGATTGTCTGCTTCCCCACAACAGTGTGCAAGCACATAAATGGAAGATGCCTGCATAATATGAAGTGCAGTATACTGCACTGACAGTAATCAAGATCTCTTGTCAGCACAAGGATGTAGCACTGTACTTTGTCCCCTCTTTGGAAATGGTTTGTCTCTTTGTACAAAAAGCAGCTAAAAAGGACAAAGTTTATGTTTATTTTTTCTGGCATCCTGGTACAATGTACTACTTTTGTCTGGTTTCTCACTCAGTGGGTGGCCCTTTTAGGCCACCTCCTGGTCGACAGTCTCAGATTAAAAAATCTAATTTGTCGGGTGGAACAATCAAAACGCAGCCGCTGTTCAGGTATTTTAACAGCCAGCAGGGTCGGCTGTCAAAACACAATAGCTACAGCAGTAAGAGAATTGTCCATTCACACTGTTAGTGCAGAAGGAAGAATTTGTTAGATTTTTTTTAATTCAGCCTGCAGGCTAAAGAAAAAAATCTAATAGTGTATGGCCAGCCTTAGAAGTAATTGGAAACCAATAGAAGACTTGGCCTAGCTTCAAGCGCTAGTGCTATATTATAAACAGCCCCTTAGGCAAATGCTATATTGACAGTCCTCATCTAAAATTAATTTTTTTGTCAGCCTACTCCTTGTGTCACTCTAGTGAATTTGGGATTTCAACCATGCTTATAGTTCTTGAATAGTATATTATACAGGTAATGTAGACATGGTGCATAAAGTAGGGCTATATAAATGTAACTTAAAGTGTTTGTTAACCCATATATATAATACTATGCCAGCTCCTCTATTAGAGGCTGGCATAGCACACTATGCAAGTAGTTTTCAAAAAGGAGCGTTCTAAATACCAAATTTGAGCTGTCTTCAGGCTGGTCACATGATTCGCGGATGCTTTACAGTTCCGATGAATGTCTTCTGCAGGAGGGGCCATGATCTCCCTCTGACATCACCTGGGGAGATCATGTGGCCGCTCGTCTCCTCCGCAGAAGCTCTGTATCGTAGCTGTAAAACGACCGTGAGCAACGTGACTGGCCTGAAGACAGCTCAAATTCAGTATTTAGAACACTTGTTTTTGAAAACTACTTACATAGTGTGCTATGCTAGCCTCTAATAGAGGAGCTGGCAGTGACAATTGTAGGTTTTTATTTTACAATAATAGCGGCGGGGACAGGGCCGGGGCTGGAAATAGACACAGAAAGGGAGATGACAGGCAGGAAGGAGGGGGTGAGGGGGGAGAGAGGAGAGCAGAGGGGACAGCAACGTATGATGCAGGGATGTACTCTGACCACGATGGTCAGGGCTGAGCAGCCCTGATTTTCGTGGTCAGCGCAGAGACAGGATACAGGAAGTGCCAGGTTCAGGAAAGTTTTTTTACAGTTCAGAGGGGGTCAGATTACACAGCACAAGCACAGTGCCGTGTAATCTGCTTTAAGAGACCAGGATCTGTATATATTTTTTGGGGTTAACAAACACTTTAAAATGTTTCCTAGATAGTAGGCAATACAAAGCAAAAGGTGCTGACTTGTCCCAGAGAACAGTTGTATAATTAAACACGCTGATCATGTACTAATAATAACGTAATTGAAGAAGAAAAATATCCATTATACACTCTAATAGATGTTATACACTTCTCCTGAGAAGTGCCAATTAAAATATGGTAATAAGAGCAGGACAGGTGGTGTTAAAACCAAGATACTAAAAGCCAGAATGAAATAGGATTCACCATAGGAAATCAGATGCACTCTTCCACAAATAATTAGACTTATCGTCAGTGACCAGGACGTTTTTTTTCCTTTTCAATCCTTTCTTCCCTTCCCCACTATTGACTTCAATACTTGGGGACCTGTACTTTTTTTCCCTGGAACTGAATCTTCAAGCCTCCACCTGTTGGACCCACTGCTAGATACCAGGAGGTCCTCCAGTTATGATATTTCCTGTTATTCACCCCTATCCCTCGAAACATTAAACATCCGTTCAACCATCCTTCCACAGACATTTGTGAAACGGCAACCCTGGTACATCAGAACCCATTGCTCATTACTACAAGGCATTTCCTGCTCCACCCATATATCAGAAGATGGGAATCTGCCCTGTCCACCAGTTTTACACTCTCACAGCAGGAACAGCTTTTAATATTACCACACAAATCCTCCACTGTTAATACAGTTTAGGAACAGGGCTACAACATCCTTTCTTACTGGTACAGGGTGCCTGCCACTCAACACAAAATCATTAATCAGAACTCAGAACTCTGCTGGAAATGTCAGAAATGCCTATATACCATGCTTCATATTTTCATGGTTGTGAAAATAATCAAGTCATTTTGAACCCCAATCACAGATGTCATCCATTTAGTATCTAGACACTCCTTGGGTGATGATCCAGCTTCATCCCTACTACCCCTTAACAATCTCCACATATAAATTCTTTGTAACAATCAATTTACTGAATGCTGCTTTACTGAAGGTGTGAATACCTCCTTTCGAAACAAACGGTTTCACATCCAGTATATAGAGGTCGACCGATATATCGGCCGGCCGATATTTCGGCCGATATTTGGCTTTTTTTACTTAATCGGCATCAGCCGATTGTGCTGATAAAAAAAAGCTGATTATAACTTCAGCGGGACTTGCAAATGACTTCTGTAATAGAAGTCAATTGCAAGCTGTTTGAAGTTTGTCTTCTCTCCTCCTCTGGGCAGCCTGCCAAATCTGATAAGAAGATACATTTGTATCTCTTCCCAATAGACTGAACTCCGTGGAGAATTTCTCAGTTTAACCATTTAAAGACTAAATCTTTTTTGACATTTGTTGCTTACAAGTAAAAATCCTGTATTTTCTGCTAGAAAATCAATTGGAACCCCCAAACATTATATATTTTTTTTTTAGCAGAGACCCTAGGGAATAAAATAGCGGTTGTTGCAATATTTTATGTCACACGGTATTTGCGCAGCGGTCTTTCAAACGCAATTTTTTTTTAAAAAATACACTAATTAAAAAAAAAATAAATAAACAGTAAAGTTAGCCCATTTTTTTTTTTCGTCCAAAAGTTTTGATTACCTGTTTTTGTGTATTTAATATTTAAGATATAGTTATTTTTTTTAATCTAAATTATACATACAAGTGAACTGATTGGAGGTTTGTTTTGCTCAATAAATGTTTAAATGTAAAAAATTTTCTGTATCACTTATTACTTAAGATTGCTTTCACACTGGAGCAGGCATGCGTTGACGGTAAAACGCTGTTAGTTTTAGCGGCGCTTTACCGTCATTTTAGCGGCGCTATTCGGCTGCTAGTGAGGCTCTTATAACCCAGCTAGCGGCCGAGGAAGGGGTTAAATGCGCCCCTGAAGTGCTGCTGCCAAAACGCTATGCAGGTGCTTCGGCAGCGGTGCGCATTCATTTTAATGGGCAGGAGTGGTGGAGCAGCGGTATACACTGCTCCAAAGATGCTGCTTGCAGGACTTTTTTTTACATCCTGCCAGCGCATCGCCTCAGTGTGACAGCACTCGGGATATCACACTGAGACTGCAGGGGAGCCGTTTTACTGGCACTTTACAGGTGCTATTTTTAGCCCCAAAGCACCTTAAAAAATGCCCCAGTGTGAAAGGGGTCTAACTGTTAGATTTTATGAGATGAAGGGGGAAAAAAAAAGAAAAAAAAAAAAAAAATCGGCCTAATATATCGGCCCAAAAAAATCGGCATCATATATCGGCCATCGGCCACCGCGATTTCTAAATATCGGCATCGGCATCGGCCAGAGAAAAACCCATATCGGTCGACCTCTACCAGTATACCTTTGAGTGGAAGTACAGGAGATTATGAAACTTGAAGAACTTTCCCCCTCCCTCAAAATTGCTTAAGACAACTTACCCAACCACTTGCCAAACAGAGGAAGACTGGCCACCCATGGCCTCCTCCTGGGCTGCAGCCACCGCTGTATCCTCCTCTCTCTCCATTCCTGGTCACAACCGACTTGCTGTGGGTGGGAAGATGAAAGGGGCTTGTGGGACCTCCGCCTGGCTCCTCCGGATATTTATGGGTCTGGCCCCTGCTGTTCGGTGCCATTTTGCTTGAGCCCTACCGCCAGAAGTGAATTTGGCCTCTAGCCTGAGGCCTCAGGTTGGCGCAGGGCAGATGGGAGAGACGACGGCTCCACCATTTTGGCGTAGTCCAGCGCCAGAAGTGACGCGGTCCAAAAGGGAAAACAGTGCCATCTTGCTCCACCTGGCCAGAACACTCTCTCCTCTCCCAGGAGTGTTCCACCGATCTTCCAGGGAAGCGCGCCAGCAGATGAAGCTGCCATCCGCCCCTCCCGACCGACCTGGGCTCCAGTCGACCCTCCGGATCCTTCAGCTCCCAAACAGTACCTGACCTGGTTGGAAGGTAAGGTGGGAGGTGTGTACCCACAGGAGCTCCGGGATAACCCCTCTGTGCTCGGGAAGCTCCTCCCTGGGAAAGACCCCCGGCCGAAGGGATCCCCTGGAATAGGGATAAATCCTGGCTTGAACCTCAGCCCTCCCAGGTTTTGGCATCCAACACCTGGGGGGGATAAACCATCCGCTACCGACTACTTGCTGCCGGGAAACACAATCAAGAACTTAGGTGCAGGGGGAAGGGAAGGGCCTTTTACCTCATGTGTTGATTGTGTGTCCCGTCAGATGGAGCAGTCATCTCTCAGGTGTGCCGTCCTGGAAGATGACTAGAGAAAAGCAAGCCTTTATAGTGTTTTTGTGGGCTTATCTAAAATTTACCTTGTTCTACAGTTTACATTGCTTTGTAAATGGCAGCTTAAAGCTACGGTGCTTCTCCAACTGGTCTAGATGTGGTTTGGTTTATATTTTGCAGCTATATCGTGGAAATCTATTGAAAGACTTTCAATCTCTGAGAGAGAAATATGGCTTACCAAATAATCTATTCTTTCAATATTTACAACTCAGGCATGCCATTTCTGTACAATGTAGAATATCTAACTGGGAACTAACTAGTCCACTAGTTAACTAGTATCAACAAAATCCAAGAAGGGACAGATTTCCTCCATATATGGTTCATTTATATGTCAGGTTTCCAAAGCTATGTCCTTCAAATGTAGGTCTGGGTGGTCAGAGGATATAGGTCACATTTCTGATGAGGAATGGTCCAGTATTCTGCATAACGTACTTAAAGTATCACTCCCATCCGTTCAAAAACTCACCCAACTGTTTATTATTCATCGCACATATCGTACTCCTTATAAATTACATAAATGGCATAGAAGAGACTGTCCATTATGTCCCCAGTTCCAAAATAGACAATGGTATTCTTATACACATGCTATGGAAATGTCCAACGTTGATAGGATATTGGACTGAGGTGATTAATAGAATTTGGAATCTCACTCTTAAAGTAGACCTGAAACTCGGCCTACTGGGTTGGTTGGATGAAGAACTATATACACCTCACACATATGTTGCTATGCTCTGAGTTTTATTTATTGCTAGAAAGCTCATAGCACGAAAATGGCTCTTTGCATCGCCCCCCACACACACACACGCGGAATAGGTTAAAACTATAAATGAGACACTTTTAAGGGAGCAACTAACTTACAAACATAGGGGTAGCCCAACAAAATTTGAGCATATCTGGGATGCCTGGCTAGACATTCCCGGGTTAGCTCCACTACAATTAGTTCACAATAGAATTCTTGGTGGTAAGACATCATCCACTTGATTGAGGCACTATTAACTGAGACTGAGGTATCTGTAGTAAGGCGAGGTGAATATTAGCGTTCTCTCTCCAACACTGCTACAAGTAATACATACTTTGACTTGCAGAGGTCAACTGTTTTGTTTCTATTTACCTGTTCGGGTATATGTTTGCTGACTATGAATCACACCCAGTTTCTAGGGGTGAATGCTTCCCTTGCCCTGCTCTGCTCTCTGGGCCGATCTAGGTTCGGGGAGCGGAAAAGGGTAAAAGGATAAGTGGAGGATGCACAACTTATGTTATAAAATACTCAGGAAGGCTTGCCAAGCTCACTTTACAATATATTCTTTTTTTTCACATGGACTACGTTGCTATATGCAGTGATATTGTAATTACTATATTGCCGGATTGATACATCTATGGATAAGATTGTGTCTCCTCAACACTGTGTTTTGTATGTTAAAAATTTTCTCTTCTTTTTCAATAAAAACTATCGGATTAAAAAAAACAAAACTGCAGCTTAATCTGTGACCTGTTACATTTTAATGGTTGCTCTTCTGTAGGTGAAATGTAGAGGTAGAAAATGTTAAATGAGGCAATGAGGGCGTCTTTGGGATGGGGTTCCGTTAGACACAGAAAAGCTTAGATAACCACAACAAATGCCTACCGTGGGAGAAAAGAGAGGCGAGGCACTGAGGTTTTGGAAGATTTTCTTTAGAGGGTTAGGAAAGGTGCCCAGGTTTGTTTCCGCTTGTGTAACCTGCTCTTCCATGAGAGCCACATTACCTCCAACCTTCTTCACAAAGGCCTGTCCATAAGTGCACAAAACAGAAGAAAATGTTATAATAGCTTTTCTAAAAAAAAAAAAAAACTTTCACAGTGAATAAGAAAGTAGTCAGATTGCAAAATAGTAGAATTTATAATGCTGGGAAGCAGGAGGACAGGGCACATAGATCTGTAGCATACACACAACACAAACATTTTTATTTGTTGGGTCTCAAAATGGAAGGTAAATCAAAACTTAACTAAGCTTAAATCCACTCTCACGCACCTTCTAAGACGATTCCATCTACCCTGTAAAAAGGAAAGATGCCTATACCTACCTATTCTGAAGTTACTTTGGTTCAGGCACATGATTGGGTCCTGCTGCTGGCTTCAGTGTAGAGAAGAGATTGCCGGCAACAGCTGCAGAGCATGGGCAATGACATTTCCCATAGGCTTACTATGGGGTGTCCCATATCCATTCTCTACACTGATGCAGGTGCTGGGACCCGATCATGTGACCTGACCAGTCAACTTCAGAATAGGGGTGGGAATATATTTAAAAGCGGCTCTCCACCCAAAAGTGGAACTTCTGCTTTAAGGTCTCCTCCCCTCTCCTGTTTGTGAAACTGAGCTTTTGGGGAGGGAGGGAGCAGGTACCCGATTTTGACAGGTACCTACTCCCACTTCCAGTGGCATAGGTGATCGGAAGCGGAAGTTCTCCACCCCAAACTCTTCTGGGACATATGACAGGTCCTAGAAGACTACAGGACCAGTCACAGAGTGCAGCATCACTTGCGCATGATCAGTGGGCACCCTGCTGTGAAGCTGCAAGGTGTCACAGCCAGGTGCCTATAGTAGAGATGCCGGTGGTGCCAAGGGAGGACATGGGGAGAACACAGCGTGGGTGAGTGCACCACTGGATCGTGGGACAGGTGAGTGGCTGTTTATTAAAAGTTAGCAGCTACAATTTTTGAAGCTGCTGACTTTTAATAAACAAAAATATGACTCTGCTTTAAGCTTAAGCCCTGTACACATGGGCCAAATATCGGACGGCATTGGCCAGTTCAATAGAAACCAGCTGGCATTCAGCCCATGTGTACGGCAGCCGGCCCGACAGAAGCTGGACGTTCAGCGGCATGACCAAAAAATGTCTGCCGATTGGCATCCGAGCTCAGGAGTGTGTAATATGTTGGTAGATTTATGTGGGATTTTATATTATTATCATTTATATGTACACATACAGTACAAGATTGACTAGGCCAGATTTCAGTTGACAATGGTTGAGTTGTCCGAGCCAACTTAATTACACACATCAAAGGGGACTTGTTGATCAAAGGGGAAGTGGCCAAACAAGATTTACTCCACATATCAAAGGGGACAGATAGTGACTCTGGGCTATGTTCAGCTGTTTACGGCTAGGGGTCATTGTCTGTCACACTGAAAGGCCTAATTTAAATGGCCAATCAAATTGCTCAGCCATTCAGTGTATAGGTAATATAACCTGGCGTTCAGTCTATTCACTCTCTCTGTGATTATGAAGGCACAGGTCTAGAAAACATGGGATTCTGAAGGCTAGTATTTACTCTGTTGGATTTTGTCATCTGTTACAAGACTTTGTTCTGTGTTACTTGTCAGTTTCACACACCGTTACACTCCTGTCAATAAAGTGCATCTCTCTGGAAGAATTGGGTTGCTGCGGAAGATTATAATAACTACTAATTAATTATCTACCCCCTATACTATATCTCTACATTGGTGCCGTGACTCAAATCTGGCCTGGTCAATCTTGTACTGTATGTGTACATATATATATAATAATAATAATATAAAATCCCACATAAATCTACCAAAATAGTACAACAGGGAGGAGATCATGTACTAACATCGGATTGCTAGTACAGGATCTCCTCTTGAGCTCTTCAGTTTATTTTTCGTTCAGTCCACTAGGTTGAACGAAAAAACCTCACAATGTCTATTAGGTTTTGATTTGCCTTTCACTTTAACTACATATTTAAAGTAATACACCTGTATCGCTTTTTTTTTTTTTTGTGGTTTTGTATTTTCTGCTTTCAAATGCATTAGATCTTGATAAAATGCAAATCAAGAGTGCATGTGTATTTTCTAACTTCAACAAAAGCAGAAAAAAAACACATACCAGAAATGCCCATGGCTTACACTCTGATATTGCGTTCCTCTATTCTGTCTGGCTTGGGTTATTTCATTTTGACGCACTAGTTTTGGTGACAATTTGGCAAATTGAAAAGCATCAAAGCATTATTTTTATTGCATGGCATTTTCGTGCTATCCAACAAGGGGCTCTGAATCCTTTGTATAAATTCAGTGTAAATGAGAAAATGTATTCATACAAGGATTTTCAGAAGTATAAATGAATGGTCAAAGTTTAAAACAGGTCTTAAATGTCTCCTGTAACTATTGCTGGCGCCAAACAGGCTATTTAAACAGAGCTGCTGCACTAGATCATTGCTGTTTGGTCTATAGCATTTCCTGCATAACCTGTTACTTGTTCCTGTGTCTGAACACTTGCTACTGACCCGATCTGCCCCAGACTACACCCGACCTCTGCCTGTTACTGACCCCAAGTTGTTCTTGGATTACATCTCTGCCTACTTATGCTGATCTGCCTCACTGTTGTTGACTCCGGTCCGAACCCTGAATAGTCTTCCGTCTTCCTTCTTACACCTGATCTGCTTACCAGTCACAGATCTGGCTTGCCTGACTTTACTGATGAACTATCTGCCGCTTGGGGTCAGTGCCTGCCAACCAGTTACTGTCTTCTGCCCAGCCCAGTGCCTGCTGATCGTCTTGCCCAGCCAGTTCCTGTCGGATACCAGCTACAGTCTGCCATCTCGGGTGTTCTCACATCCGCTGTTCGTTCTATTTCTGGGGACGCACAGACGACCTATCTGAATCACCTGTGGAAAGATCTGTCGGACACTCATGCCACTACATGCCCTTGTGTCTCCTGTTACTTTACCAGGGGCCCTGAGCCAGAGGTGTAAGAGAGGCCATCCACATCACATCAGGCTTCTCCACCACTCCCCCTAGAGGTCCATTGCCCCAATCACGTCACCACCAACTATCTCCACGAATGACGTTCCCAAGTGTCCCTCACTGTCACAGAACCGGGGGGGGTCTCTTTTGGGATATATCGACTCATACATGTAAGCCAAATCTACGACCACCACCCTACAAGACTATTCAGCGCTTGGGAGGCATTTGGTGGATGCTATACCTTCAAATGTCTGCCAGTTTCTTACTACTTACTCAAAATTGCATCACCAAAATAAAAACTGTGCTAAGATTTCTGTGGATTTAGGATTATGTGATGTAAGTTAAACCCCACAGAGCTGACTACTGAAAGATGTTTCCCTACAATTATTTCATTGTTTTTAAACAATAAAAATGTAAATGCTCTCTCTGCTATAGTAACAAAAGCAAAAACTGCTTTATACAGACAGTATGGATGATAAAATCTACTTTGTTTCTGTGAGCAAAACTTAGTTATATTGTGCTATGTCAAACTTAATACAATACATCTAACAATACAACTCTTTTATCATTCCTACTAAAATAACAACCGCTTTCACTTTTCTACCTCAAGCAAGTCTATCTTCTGGTAGAGTTTTCTCATTTCTGCAGCCTTAGTGTAAATCTGAGGTACTTTTTCATTAACCACTTGAGATGTATCATTTCGTATCTGTAAAGGAAAAAGAAAAAAAATATATGGTTAGACTTACTGGTGACAGTGTTTCCAAGAGTCTTCCAGGACAGCTACATGAAAGATACTGGCTCTGCCCTCTACAGGAAACAATATCAGAAACTGTAAAAAGTCCCCTTCCACCCCCTCGCCCTTAGTTGTTAACCAAAAAGAAGAACCATCAGTGTGCATGAGGGGAATTACATATATATAAAAATACACAGACCACAATACATAACATAACCAGACACTCATAGAAATGGTGAAAAGACCAGGGTGGCAAAAAAGGGCGCTGTCCTGGAAAACTCTCAGAAACACCAGTAAGTCTAACTGTTGTTTTCCCAAAGCCTTTTCCAGGACAGCTACATGAAGACAAAAAAAAAGTAATACTTCTACCTCAGGGAGGGACCACAGCTTGCAGAATTTCTTCCAAAAGGTCAGATCTTGGCTGGAAAGCAGTTCCACACGATAGTGTTTTTAAAAAGCGTGGTTTATGGACCAAACTGACGCTCTCAGGATGTCTTTCCATGAGACACCTGTGTTTCTGACCCTCTTTACCTGGAGGGTCAGAAACACAATAACAACTGAGGACGACGAGGTGGGAGGGGCCTTTAACTGTTTTTGGTATGGTGTTTCCTGTAGAGCAGGGGTCTCAAACACAAATTGCCTGAGGGACACATGACAAGTTTTCATATCCCATGGGGGCCGCATGCAAACTTTCAAAGCTTCAAAAACAATAAACTATACCAGCAATAATATACTATACTATACCCAGCACTGGTGTCAGCAGACGCATTATTAAACCCAGCACTGGTGTCAGCAAACGCATTATTAACCCCCAGCACTGGTGTCAGCAAATGCATTATTAACCCCCAGCATTACCCCCTACACTGCCCAAATACCCCCCACACTCCATAATTACCCCCCACACTGCACAAATCGACCCACACTGCACAAATAGCCCCACACTGCACAAATAGCCCCACACTGCACAAAATACCCCCTGCACTCCATAATTACCCCCACACTACACAATTACCCCCACACTGCACAATCACCCTCCACACTGCATAAAATACCCCCCACACTGCACAAGTTTCTACCCCAGTCACCCCACTAAAGACTTTGCCTCAGTGTGATGGCTCACTCCCCTCTCCTGGCAGTCAGGATCATCTGCCTCCCAAGTCCTCTCCTCCTGGCTTCCACACAGGCCTAGTGACAGGGGACCCAGAAAACACAATCTTCTGCCCTGAGGTGGCAGAAGGACCCTGGATCGGGGCTCTGGTCGATAGTCAATGCCTAGGTAGGCAGATCGATGAGTGGATCCTTCCTCGCTCCTTCCGCTGCTCTGTTCTCTCTCTGGGCTGCAGCAGCGTGCAGCGGAGAGAACAGAGGAGATAGAGGGGTAAAGCTCTTTGGCGTCTCCCCCTCTGCGGTGCCTGGGTGCAGTTCAAAAAGACGTCCTGGATAGAGGTTGACCGATATGGGTTTTTCATTGGCCGATACCGATATTTAGAAATCGGAGCGGCCGATGGCCGATATATGATGCCGATTTTTGTGGCCGATATAAAAAAAAACCTCACCCACTCCTCCCTGCTTGCTCCTGTCACCACACACTTGATGTCCTCAGTACAGATAGCACTGGTTGGCTGTGGCAGGTGGGACTGATTGGCTTAGGCAGGTGGCACTGGCAGGTGGCATGTGGCACTGATTGGCAGGTGGCACTGATTGGCACTAACAGATGGCACTGGCAGGTGGCACTGATTGGCAATGGCACTGGAAGGTGGTACTAAAAGGTGGCACTGGCAGGCATTGGCAAGTGGCACTGGTTTGGAACTGGCAGGTGGCACTGGTTTGGAACTGGCAGGTGGCACTATTGGCGTGGCACTGGCAGGTGGCACTGATTGGCGAGGCACTGGTTGGAGGTGGCAGGTGGCACTGGCAGGTGGCACTGATTGGCAGTGCACTGGTTGGCGGTGGCACTGGCAGGCACTGGTTGGCAATAGCAGGTGGCACTGATTGGTGGTGGCACTGGAAGGCACTGGCGGTGGCACTGGTTGGCGGTGGCAGGTGGCACACTGGTTGGCACTGGCAGGTGGCACTGATTGGCGGTGGCACTGGCTGGAACTGGCAGGTGGCACTGATTGGCAGGTGGCACTGATTGGCGGTGGCACTGATTGGCACTGGCAGGTGTCACACTGAGAGGAGTGTAACGGTGTGTGAAACTGACAAGTAACAGAGAGGAGCTGTCCACACTTGATGCGCTTGATGCTTGTGTGAAACTGACACGTAGCACAGAGGAGCGAGGTGTCGGGGTGGGCAGGACCCAGCAGCTATCAAACACCAGCCAATGATTGGGCTGCTTAAGAAAAGGAGCGGCCCGCCCAGATCCCATTGGCTGATGTTTGATATTGGCCGGGTCCCGCCCACCCTGGCCGGGTCCGGCCCACCCCGGCTGGGTCCCGCCCACCCCGACATCAACTTCAATTCTGACAGATCCCTCTGTCTCTCTCCTCTGTGTTACGTGTCAGTTTCACTCAAGCATCAAGCGCTGAGTGTGAAGAAGTGAGGAGGAACGGCTGCCAGTGTTATATATCAGCCTAATGGCCAAATATCGGTCGACCTCTAGTCCTGGATCGGTCCTGCCTGCGGGCCATTTTTAAACAGTCCGCAGGCCGCAAATGGCCCGCGGGCCGGTACTTTGAGACCCCTGCTGTAGAGGGTGGAGCCGGTATCTCTGATGTAGCTGTCCTTGAAGGTGGTTTGGGAAAACAGCATTTTAAAATATATTATTATTATACGAGATTTATATAGCGCCAACAGTTTACTCAGCACTTTACAATGTATAAGGGGGACAACACAATTACAGTACAGTTCAATACAAAAGGTACAGGAGGGCCCTGCTCGTAGAGCTTACATTCTAAAGGGAGGGGGTGGTGGTACAAAAGGTAATAGCTGCAAAGAATGATTTGATGGGGGTGAACCTTCACCTTGTAAAAGAACCCATTACGTTTAAAATAGAAATAGCAAAACATTTGTGTAGATATGGAAAAAAAAATTAAAAATACGTTTTTTCTATATAAATGATCACATGACCTCTGTTCTTAGCTGCATAAGGGGCTTAGAGAGGTGGGGTGGAGAAACAGCAGGATACTGCGAATGCCTGTGTAGGGGGGCATGTGTAAGCAAAAGTCTTGGCCATTAGAGGACAGTCAGACTGTGTTCCCAGCACAACCAGAAACCCGACCATGCTGGGATGGATATGCTCTCAACTCTAGTGTGGTCAGTTTGAAATAGGAAAGCAGAGAGACTGGAAAGATCACCAGGTACTTTACACAAAGGAAGAAATGTAAACAGAACATGATACTTTTTAAACACAAGTATATGGTATCACAGACACATATCAGCAATAAGACATTTTGGGGTAACACATTCTTCAGTCAGCAGTAATTGTTACCCAATATTAGACTACATTAGTCAAGTACAAAATGACAGCTCCAATAACTGCCCCGTTTATAGTCCCGACGTACGTGTTTTACGTCACCGCGTTTAGAACGATCGGATTTTCCGACAACTTTGTGTGACCGTGTGTATGCAAGACAAGTTTGAGCCAACATCCGTCGGAAAAAATCCTAGGATTTTGTTGTCGGAATGTCCGAACAAAGTCCGACCGTGTGTACGCCCTATAACACTTCGGCATTAGACTCAATTGGAAAAACATGTGAATCCTGGGTGAAAACATTTATAAAAAAGACCTTTTATTTTATTGTTACCAATACTATTCAAACATTTTTTGTCTACAGATTGCATAGACTAAAATATTTTTTGTAAGACTGTAGGGTTGATTTAGTAGAAAACTATAGACTGCACTTTGCAAGTGCAGTTGCACTCTGCAAGGGAGTTTGCTTCAGGGTTTAGCAAATGAGGGGAAGCTCTGCTGACTCTCATCATCCAGTCATTTTTTTCTCTTGCTTGTAATTGGATATTCTTTGCAAAGTGAAGCTTCGCCAATTACCAAGCTCTGGAGCAAATGTCCTTGAAAAAGTGCAGCTGCACGCACTTGCACGGTGCCTTTAGTAAATCAACCCCGATATTTGTTTTTTTTAAAAAGGCTTGTGTGTACAAAAAAAACCCTATATATTTTACTTTGTTATCTGAAGTAAATCAAGGAATCAATAGGAACATAGCTGAAATGTAAAAATCCACTGGATCCATAAGGTGTATAGGAATAGGGGTTTGGTGTGAGAGCAGAAGTGGTTAAAGTAGAATTCCAGACATGTTTGGTGTTGAGGCCAAATAATTCAATTTTAGTCTCATCTGACCACCTTAAATGCACCTTGAAGATTCTGACTCCACATAGAAAAAGGTTTTATGGTCAGATAATTTAATTATTTGGCCTCAACAACAAACGATATGGCTGGCAGAAATCCAATACAGCTCACCATCCAAATAACACCATTCCTACTGTAAAGTATGGGGTTGGTAATATCCTGTTATGGGGCGTTTCTCCGCAGCAGGGACTGGTGCACATATCAGTATAAATACCACCATATCCTTGAGGAAAATCTGCTGCCATCTGCCAGAAAGTTGTCAATTGGAAGAAGGTTTACCTTCCAACATGGCATTGATCCAAAACTCTCAGGAAAAATGACCACATACATCAGTGGTTCTCAACTCCGGCCCTCAGGACCCACTAACAGGCCAGAATTTAAGTATTACCTTGGGGAGATGCAGACTAGAATACTGCAATCATTAAGCAGCAAATGATATCACCTGTGATGTATTTCAGTTACCTTGAAAACCTGGCCTGTTAGTGGGTCCTGAGGACAGGAGTTGAGAACCACTGACATACATAATGGTTGAAGGAGAAAAAGGTGAATGTATTTGCATGGCCTAATCAGAGCCCAGACTTAAATCCCATTGAAAATCTGTGGAATGAACTGCCGTCCACAAACGGTCACCATCAAATTTAACTGAGCTTGAGCAGTTCTGCAAAGAAGAGCGGGCAAATATTGCAAAGTCTGGATGTTCAAAGTTAGTAGAGACATATCCCAACTGACTAAAGACTGTAATTAAAGCAAAATATAATCCACCAAAATACTGACATAAGGGGGGTGATCCTTTTCCAAAGCTCAGTGATTCTGTTTTTTTATTTATTTTTATTTTTTTTCTGACAAGTTGATGTTTTATCTTTCACTTGGATATTATAATGCCGCGTACACACGGTCGGACTTTTCGTCTACAAAAGTCCAACGGACGCTGACGGACTAAAGCTGGCTGGTAATCCGATCGTGTGTGGGCTGCTTCGGACTTTCAACGTACTTTTTTAGCCTCAAATCCGACGTACTTTAGATTTGAAACATGCTTCAAATCTTTACGTCGTAACTACGACGGACCCCGAAGTCCGCTCGTCTGTATGCTAGTCCTACGGACAAAAAAACGACGCATGCTCATAAGCAAAAACTAAACGGAAGCACTCGGTCTAGTAAAACTAGTGTTCGTATTGTAGGTAGCACATTCATCACGCTGCAAAATCTGTGATCGTTGAATGCAGCGCATTTTATTTCTTTACGAATGCTCTAAAGAACGAAGGTGTTTTGCTGTTCATAATCAGAGTTCTCCCAAACTGATTTCTGAATTCTTTTTCTCTTTGATCTCATGAATGATATAGTATGCTTTTTATAAACAATGTTTCCATACTAATAATACTTTTTCCCTTTTTTTTTTTTTTTTTTTTTAGGTTTGTAAAGTTACCACAAAGAACCCATTATTCTTTTTATTTTTTTTTCTAGTGATTATTTTTTAATTTTTAGATAAAGTTAACCCAAAGCACCGTTTTTGTTTATGTATATATTTTTTTTTCAAGACTTACCACTTGAACATTCTTAACATTAGTAATGTATTTTTGGTGTGTTTTTTTAAAACTCAATGAGATTGTTGTCCCTTGTTAATTTAACATTGTGTGTAAAATCAATGATTTAAAAGAAAACACATAAAAGTCTTTTGCTAAACTCAAAAAAGATCCATTTATTCATGGTCAAAATAAAATAAAGAGGAAGTCAACGCTGGAAAAAGTCGGTGTACAAGAAAATTGGGATCTTGAGGAGTCCATATAAGAGGGAGCACAATCTGGTCCAAGAATCCCAGAGATCAACAGCACCAGCAGATGATCTAGATGTCCCCAGACTGTGGTACTACAACAGCCTGCGTCTTCTGTCAGACCAGACTGAACCCAGGTCATCACTTTCTTCTCTTCCCTGCAGCCTTTCCTCCACGCTGCCCTGCAGCCTTCCCTGCAGCCTTCCCTGCAGCCTTCCCTGTAGCCTTCCCTGTAGCCTTCTTTTGAGGCTGTGGCTCTGGTGTTTCAGTTGTGGCAGGAGGAGGAGGAGGAGGAGGAGGAGGAGGAGGAGGAGGGGGGGGGGCTGCCTCATGTAGTTGGGTGTTTTTGGTTAGCGTGCCCTGCAGCCCCTTATGGATTGTTTCCCCAAATAGGCGCTCACAAATGAGGCGCTGCTCCCAATCCATCTGAAGAAGCCTGCTGGCTAAGTAGCAGCCATAGGCTTCTTCCGCTTCGGGGGGGCTTGTTAAAAAACGGGTGGCCTGTTGCATGAGGCGCAGGGACGCGTCCTGTGTGACCATCCCCTTCCTGGCCCTTTTTTTGGGAAGGTGGAGGGGAGGCACTTGGGATTGGGTGAGGCTCCTACTGGGCCCAGCCACCTCACTTGGCCCAGCCACCTCACTTGGCCCAGCCACCTCACTTGGCCCAGCCACCTCACTGGGAGCAGCCACCTCCTGCCTGACACTGGGCCCAGCCTCCTCCAGGATGATGGTGAATCCGGCCTCCTCCAGGCTGTCCATGGGCCCGGTCTCCTCCTGCCTGCCACTTTCCCCACATTCCTCCTGGATGGACTCATCCTGTGTATAAAAAAAGGACAATAGTTTTAGTTTCTTTTTTTGGGTTCATCAATGACACACAGTTTGCTTCTCATGACTAGCAAATTCAATGTGAATACATCTCTTTAATAAAAGAGTCTAATCAGACACCCTAATTATTTCAAGCAGGTGCCAAACATATTTAGTCACTACTATCATTTGATATGTATACACAATTTGGAGTGCTAAATTATTTGAGACAATTATAACATCCAGTTAACATCATTAATATTAGTACAGTAAATCTTTGTTAAAATAATTTACCTGACTCCAGATGGTCATATCCGGTTCATCCAGGATGGAAGACCCAGCTTGCTCCTCATCAGCCTCTGCTGGGGTGGAGGGAAGGGTGGAGGGAAGGGTGGAGGGAAGGGTGGAGGGAAGGGTTGAAAGTGATGCCCTGGCTTCATTCTGGTCATCAAGAAAACGGAGTTGTTTGTAGTACCACAGCCTGGGTACATAAACATCATCTGCTGATGCTCCTGATCTCCTTGATTCCTGGATCTTCCTATGCTCCCTTTTATACATGTTCCTCAAGACCCCAATTTTCTTGTACACTGTCTCCATTGTTGCTCCAGGGATGGTCTCCTGGACAAAGGACAGAAGTCTCTCCAGCGTTGACTTCCTCACATGCTTGTTATAATACTGAGGGTGTTTCACCTCCCACAAATTCCTCATCTCTCGATACTTTGAAATAAAAGAAGTAAGGAACTCTGGATCCTTCAATAGGGGATTCATTATATCTGGAAAAGAGAAAGTCACAAGACCAAAAAAACTTATTATATGTTTCTGCTAACCCCTCATCATCTTCTCCCTATGTAGGCCTCATCAATCTATCAAGCCATATAGGCCGCTTGCTACAAAGTCATGACCATAAACCCCCCCCCCAAAAAATATATATC
>JBBGZY010001077.1:1765000-1880000 GCA_037952925.1 Lithobates clamitans | reverse complement strand
GGGTTGTGAAATCTAGCTAATTGCTAATTCTAAGCACACTAAATACACTCCAACAAAATACATTCAAAATGAGTAGACTAGGTGGATATGTTCCCATCACTTCATGCTGGGAAGGTTATTGAAGGAAACTATACATGCATGACAAAAAATAACAGGAAAAAATCCCAGCATGTGTGAGGATAAAAAGGGGACATTCACACTATATTGCAATGATGGGAAGTAGTGTTTGAAGCAAGAAATACATTACTTTATCAAAGATTACATAAAAGAACATGTGATGCTAATAAACTAAAAATAGCTTACCTTAATATAGTCCTTCTGCAGGACCTGTATGATGGCAGAACAGGTCTCTGGGATAATGATCCCCAGAGCCTGGGGGGAGATGCCTGTCGAGAACTTAAGGTCCTGCAGGCTTCTCCCTGTGGCCAAATACCGCAAGGTAGCGACCAGCCTCTGCTCCGGAGTGATGGCTTGCCTCATGCAGGTATCCTGCCTGCTGATATAGGGGGTCAGCAAAGCCACCAAACGATCAAAAACGGGGTCCGTCATCCGGAGAAAGTTCCTGAAATCCTCAGGATTATTCTCACGGATCTCACGGAGCAAAGGCATGTGACAGAACTGGTCACGCTGAAGCAACCAATTCTTGGTCCATGAACTCCTCCTCGCCCTGTTCATGGACTGGTCTTGGGCTGAAGAATAAACTACAGCACCAAGCACATACAATGCACGAGCTCTACGACGAGTACGTACAGGTAACATGGCTTCAAAACGGTCGGCTGGTCAGAACGCACTAAACAGAACGCACTGAAGAACAGCAAGGCCTGTGAAGAACGACCTGAAAATCAGGAACGAGCGGCCAATAAAACAAAGATTTCTCAATGCCAACTGACCAAACGCACTGAAAAGCAGATACAAACCTCACAAGCACAGACTGAACACCAGTTAAAACGAACTGAAAAATACGAGTCTCACAAGCGCGAATCGTCTCTCACCAAACTTCTACTAACACGAGATAAACACGAGATTAGCAGAAGGAGCCCAAAGGGTGTCGTACGGGCTATTGAACTTCCGTTTTATAGTCTCGTCGGACTTGGTGTACGTCACAGCGTACTAAACTGGCGTACTTTTGTGTGGTCGTGTGTGGGCAAGTCCGTTCGTAAGAAAGTCTGCCCCAAGTCCGCCGAAGGTACGCCGGAAGTATGTCGGACAGACTGTCCGACTTTTGTAGCTGCAAAGTCCGACCGTGTGTACGCGGCATAAGTGGCACCGAGTAAATACAGCTGGATACAAGAACAATTTCAAACTGAGAAGCAACAAAATGTAATTATTATTTAAAAGGGGGATTCTTTTCTATACCCACTGTTTATACTTACCTATTTTCAGTTTAATTCGGTCCGGTTATGTGGTGCCCTGTATCAGTCAGCGGTGGCTGCAGGGGAGAAGAGAGCGCGCTCAACAGTGGCTGGCAGTGCCTGGGAGTAGTGACAGTAGTGAGGCAGAGATCAGGGGTCAATACTAAGTGAGGCAGAGATCACTACTCAGTACTAAGTGAGGCAGAGGTCACTACTCAGTACTAAGTGAGGCAGAGGTCAGGGGTCAGTACCAAGTGAGGCATGGATCACTACTCAGTAGGCATGTGCACACTGAAATATTTCGTTTCGGAATTTCGTTTTCGTCCGAAAAATAAATTTATTTAGTTACTCCCGAAATTCGTTTTTATCTATTTCGTTTTTCGTTAAAAATTGCATTTGTCCGAAAATCCAAATTAAGGTCGAATCTGTCATTGAAGGCTTATGGTGTCTGTCGAATGTTCAAAGAAGATTCGACGGAGCAGCTAAACTATACGACGCCGAATAGTTTACCTGCTCCGTCGAATCTTCGTAGAACTTTCAACAGACACCATAAGCCAAAGTACGTGTGTACTTAGTTCTAGCTATTTTACTGCTCCTCCTCTTTGGTTACAATCAGCCAATAACATTCATCATCATCATTATTTTTATTTTACTTCCCCCACCCAATTCCTACGTCAAATCTTTTCTCCCCTACGTCGAATCTTTTCTCCCCTACGTCAAATCTTTTCTCCCCTACGTCAAATCTTTTCTCCCCTACGTCAAATCTTTTCTCTCTATGTCGAATAATCTTGGACTAATAGAGTTAAAGTTAGGCACATTCGACCACAGGTTTGATAGACACAGATTGTTATTGTCATCATCATGTCGAATCTCCTATCTATATCGAACTGTTGTAGCAGCGAAAACGAAAATAAAGCATTTGTTTATGTCGGATCTTTTGTTTTTCGGATTCTGCACTTTCATTATCGTTTGTTAAAAAGATAACGAAAATACCTGAAATTCGGACTAAAACGAATGCACATGTCTACTACTCAGTACTAAGTGAGGCAGAGATCAGAGGTCAGTACTAAGTGAGGCAGAGATCAGAGGTCAGTACTAAGTGAGGCAGAGATCAGAGGTCAGTACTAAGTGAGGCAGAGATCAGAGGTCAGTACTAAGTGAGGCAAAGATCAGGGGTCAGTACTAAGTGAGGTAGAGATCAGAGGTCAGTACTAAGTGAGGCAAAGATCAGGGGTCAGTACTAAGTGAGGCAGAGATCAGAGGTCAGTACTAAGTGAGGCAAAGATCAGGGGTCAGTACTAAGTGAGGCAGAGATCAGAGGTCAGTACTAAGTGAGGCAGAGATCGGGGTCAGTACTAAGTGAGGCATGGATCACTACTCAAAACTGAGTGAGGCAGAGATCAGTACTAAGTGAGGCAGAGATCGGGGTCAGTACTAAGTGAGGCAGAGATCAGAGGTCAGTACTAAGGGAGGCAGAGGTCAGGGGTCAGTACTAAGTGAGGCATGGATCACTACTCAGTACTAAGTGAGGCAGAGATCAGAGGTGAGTACTAAGTGAGGCAGAGTTCAGTAGTCAGTACTAAGTGAGGCAGAGTTCAGAGGTCAGTACTAAGTGAGGCAGAGTTCAGAGGTCAGTACTGAGGCAGAGATCAGAGGTCAGTACTAACTGAGGCAGAGATCACTACTCAGTACTAAGTGAGGCAGAGATCAGAGGTCAGTACTAAGTGAGGCACAGATCAGGGGTCAGTACTAAGTGAGGCAGAGTTCAGTAGTCAGTACTAAGTGAGGCAGAGATCAGAGGTCAGTACTAAGTGAGGCACAGATCAGGGGTCAGTACTAAGTGAGGCAGAGTTCAGTAGTCAGTACTAAGTGAGGCAGAGATCAGGGGTCAGTACTAAGTGAGGCAGAGATCAGTAGTCAGTACTAAGTGAGGCAGAGTTCAGAGGTCAGTATTAACTGAGGCAGAGATCAGAGGTCAGTATTAACTGAGGCAGAGATCAGAGGTCATTACTAAGTGAGGCAGAGATCAGAGGTCAGTACTAAGTGAGGCAGAGATCAGAGGTCAGTGGAAGGTGACCATCTGTCTCACCTCTGCACTGCTTGCCTCTGTTCTCCTTCTCCCTGGCCTCTGCATATTACTCACCGTACTGCAGCTCAGACTCTTCTCCTATTCCCTGGTGCAGCAGGTGGGCCTAAATTACAGCTACCCATAGCCCTGCCTACTGGACCAGAGAATAGGAGAAAGGGGAGAAGATCTGGTGCTTCAGTACCCTGAGTTCTGTGAAGAGTCCCAGGGAGAGGAACAGAAGTAAGCCAATCTTCTGTGTCTTCCCTGCAGATGTGCAGCTACAGAGGAAACGCTGTTTGTTGGGAAGGGGGCGGGTACTAATCAAGAATCAATCATAGCCCTGCCTCCCTACTTCTTGTGGCTTTTACTACTTGTCCCCTATTTGGAATAAACAAACCACATCTCCTCTGTAGCTGCCTGTGACAAGCGCAGCTGCAGGGGAGACACAGAGAAGGGGAATGGAGCAGCGTTTCACCCCTTTAGGCTAATTAGTAGAGTTGAGTGCTGGAACCTGTTCTAGGATTCAGCCTGGATTGGCAGGACACCAGGATTTAAAGGGGTTGTAAAGGTAAATTTTTTATCTTTAAAAATAACAAACATGTTATACTTACCTTCACTGTGCAGATCGTTTTGCACAGAGTGGCCCCGAACCTGCTCTTCTGGGGTCCCTCGGCGGCTGTCTCAGCTCCTCCCCGCAATAACTAACCACCTTAATGCGAGCTCCCTCGCATGGTGGTTAGTTATTGCGGGCGCGCTCCCGTGATACAGCCGGCGGCTATAGCCGCTCGCTGTATCACTCGGCCCCGCCCCCGGCGCGCCGCGTCATTGGATGTGATTGACAGCAGCACGAGCCAATGGCTGCGCTGCTTTCAATCCATCCACTATAGCCAATCAGCGACCAGGCTGATCGGCTGAATGGAGGTCGGGAACGAGCGGCCGAGTTTCGAGGTGTCAGGTAAGTAAAACGGGGGGGCTGGGGGCGGCGGTATTATCAAAAGTTTTTTCACCTTAATGCATAGAATGCATTAAGGTGAAAAAATTTATACCTTTACAACCCCTTTAATTCAAATCTCGGGACAGTTTTGCCCAATCCAGGGAAGTTGGCAGGTATGCGCACAGGGTGATTAGGGTGTGCTCAGGCACACCCTGTGTGCATGCCTATGGTCATTGGCTTTCGAAGTCCCATCTATTATCGGTGCTGTCTCTTCTCTCCTGAAACCACACTGGCTGACACAGAGGTGCCAGTTCTCATGACCGGACCATAACCGGCTGCAAATAAGTGTACACATCTTTCTTACAGAGATTAGACAGCATAGGTGTTAGAAGGGGGAGGGAGCATTTTTAAGACTTTTTAGGGTTTGCCTGGAATTCTACTTTAACCACTTAAAGACCGCCCACCGCATATATACTGCGGCCGGGTGGCTCTTTTGCGCAAAACGACATACCTATATGTTGTTTCATGCAATAGATAGTGTGGGCAAATGTGAGCCCACTGCATGGAGGAGGAGCCGATGTGCCTGCCCGGCGGACCTGATGTCCGCTGGCCACCCCTAATCATGGTACAGAGAGGCAGAAAGGGGATCTGCCTATGTAAACAAGGAAAATCCCTGTTCTGACAGGGGACCACATGGAGATCTGCGGTTCTTAGTGATTAGGAACAGCAATCTTTGTGTTGTTCCTGTCAATACTTCCCCCAACACAGTAAAGAAACACACTGAGGAAACACATTTAACCCTTTGATCGCCCTGATGTTAACCCCTTCCCTGCCCGTGTCATTTATACAGTTTTCAGTGCATTTGTTTAGCATTGATCACTGTACTGGTGTCGCTGGTCCCCAAAAAGTGTCACTTCGGGTTAGATTTGCATGCCGCAATGTTGCAGTCCTGCTAAAAATTGCACATCGCCGCCATTACTAGTAAAAAATAAAACATAAATTTAAAAGTCTATAAATCTATCCCGTAGTTTGTAGATGCTATAACTTTTGTGCAAACCAATCAATATACGCTTGTTGGGATTTTTTGTCCCAAACATATGTAGAAGAATACATATTGGCCTAAATTGATGAAGGATTTTTTTTTTTTTTTTTTTACATTTTTTTTGGATATGTATTATAGCAGAAAATAAAAACTATTGGATTTTTTTCAAAATTGGCAGTACTTTTTTGTTTATAGCGCAAAAAAAAACAAAATACGGAGGTGATAAAATACCACCAAAAGAAAGCTCTATTTGTGGGGAATAAAAGGACATCAATTTTATTTGGGTATCGTGTCGCAGGCCCACGCAATTGTCAGTTAAAGTAATGCAGTGCCGTATCTCAAAAAATGGCCTGGTCATTAAGGAGGTAAATCCTTCCGGGCTGAAGTGGTTAAAGGATTGTGCCTTTAAAGCACGTTACACAATACATCTGTATTTAGGGTGTAAAATGCTCCAAACTCCCTTCCTTGTGACAGCAGGCAGGGGTTCCTCTTCCGTCACATTTCAAAATCTGTGAAGGAGAAAACTACAAGTCCTGTCTGCCACCATGGCAGATGGCTTATAGTTTTCAATGAACTGTGAGGGCACTAATGAGCGTGCTTGTAATACATATTCAACCCTTACAGCTTTCAAACTGCGAGGCTGTACAGCGGCAAGGGCAAAAACCTGTAGGACTTGTCTGCCATTTGTAAAAGTGACAATCTTTTTTTTTTCTTTCTCAAAAAATTTTTATTGTTTATGTAGAGAAGGTTACATCAAACATTGAACATACACATTTGTACAGAGACTGTATAGTCTATAACAGGGAGAACAGGCAGTCATTCATTCAGTGTTACATTGTGACAATCTTTATTGAACTTGTAAACAGTCCAGAAAATAAAACAGCTTACTTCAAAAAATGAACACAAAACAGTCCATAACTCTGGCTCAATGGAAAAACAAGGTAATGGCTCACTGCCACTATTCCAGTCCCCATCTCCTTTAGGGGTCCCAAAGAGGTGGCTTTCACAGTTCAGCAACCATGGGTCAATCCCAAATTTAGTTCACCCTGCTCGCTAAGGTGTCTCTTACAACCAGGTGTCAACTGTTTCCTTTTCTGAACTCAGAGGCACCCAGGGGTTAACCCCTCGGGACCAAAGTCCCTGCAATCAGGATTTGAAGGTTCATTTTACCAAAAACTGTTTGAACCGCTGAAATTCCAGGTCCATAATAAGGACATAACAATCTTTATCAACCAGACTGCCCCAGAACCCCTCACCCTGAGTACTCAACAATGACCACAAACTATCCCCTTAAAAGGAACTACAACCCAAATAATGGGATAATATACCTGCCGCTCAGGACTCATCACTGGTGTCCTGTACCCAATATATAACAAAAATTTGGTGTAATTTATTATACTTAGACATTTCCTATCATATCAATTGTGAAAAATAAGATAAAGCATAAGTACTGTACTTACCATATCTAACATTCCAACAAACTCATCAACTCTAACAAGTAGGTCTTCCAAGCTCTTCTCCAAATTCTCAATCTGGACAACAAAACGTATGTCATAAGTATTATAGGGAAATACATGATGTACATTAGTGGGTCATTGTTAATACTCTAGTAACATTTAAACATTCAAAATTTGCTGTGGAGAAAAAGTTAGTTGATGTCTATATCCAGCCCAGCATAAATAAAACAAGTTACATCATATGTATTATGTGATATATAGTATCAGGAACTATCACTAGAATTAACATCTCACCCTCCCTGCTGTCCTCTTATCTGCTGCTATCCACTTTTTATAGGACTTTTACCATTTTTAAATGCTTTCTTTTCCAATTATTTTGGTATTGTATTAAATATAAAGCTGTGTAGATCAATAGATTAGCGTAATTATGTTGTCTGTTTTAACAGACATTGATGCAAGATGCCTGCCACATAGTGCATTGTTTTTAATGACTTGCAATGTGAGGAGCAGTAAAGCATAAGAGTCGGTTCACACTGAGGCAGCACGACTTGCAGCGCGACTGCCTCAGACGACTTGAACACGATTGCAGCGGCGACCTGCAAAACGACTTCTATATAGAAGTCAATGCAAGTCGCCTCAAGTCGCCCCCAAAGTAGTACAGGAACCTTTTTCTAAGTCGGAGCGACGATTAGAACGGTTCCATTGTACAGAACGGGATGTTACTTGTCAGGCGGCTAAGTCGCCTGACAAGTCGTCCTAGTGTGAACCGGCTCTAACCATTGTGTTATGAAAAAGCAGGAAGTAGAGCCTGCATATGTAATGAGCGAATATGGCCTCCCCTATGTACATATATAAGTTATTAGTTAAGTCATTCATAGAAACAACATTTTTAAAATATTAAAAACACACTGATATGAATATTGACATCAAACTGACCTATTTTACGTGTTTGCAAAAAAAAAAAAAAAGAATTGAAATTCCTTTTAGGCCCTATGCACACTGGTTTATTGTAAAACGCTGTTTGTCCTGACAGGAGAAAGTCTGCAATAAAAACTCACCTAAGCTTTTCAAACCAGCTTAGCAAAGTTTAGCAGAGATTGGGCGTTTATTTATTCATTGGCCAGAATTTTAATTTATTCTGGCTATTGAAATAAACGCTAAGGTGCTAAACGCACCTAGCGTTTAGACGCCTTTAGCAGCGTCAAGTGTTTTTTTCGGCCAAAACTCTGCTGCTCCTGGACGCACTGGCAGTGATAAAGGCCATTCAGATGTGTTGTGGTAATGGTTAAAAAGCATGTCAACACATGTCTACAAATGCTGTTCTATTTATTGTGAATTGCACCCCAATGACCTGCCATGCAATGTGGTGCACTGGATCCAAGAAAAGGGTCATGTGCCCTATCAGCCAATTCAAAATGAAAAGGTGAACTTACCGGTAACACAATACGCATTCTCGTACTACAATGAACAACTAGTGTGTAGACCCAGCCCAATGGTCATTTTTATTTCACTTTTTAATGATTTATTCTTTATCTACAGGTGCATCTCAAAAAATTTGAATATTATCAAAAAGTTACTTTATTTTAGTAATTCAATTCAAAAAGTGAAACTCATATATTATATACTTTCATTACACACAGAGTGATATATTTCAAGCAATTGTTTTTTAATTTTGATAAATAGGGCTTACAGCTAGTGAAAACACCAAATTCAGTATCTCAAAAAAATTGAATATTACATAAGACCAATAAAAAAAAAGGATTTTTAATACAGAATGTTGGCTTACTGAAAAGTATGTCTATGTACAGTATAGTATGCACTCAATACTTGTCGGGGCTCCTTTTACATGAATAACTGCATCAATGCAGTGTGGTATGGAAGCGATCAGCCTGTGGCACTGCTGAGGTGTGTGGGGCAGGTGCCAAGTCCTGCCGGAAAATGAAATCAGCATTTCCAAAAAGCTGGTCAGCAGAGGGAAGCATGAAGTGCTCTAGAATTTCCTGGTAGATGGCTGTGCTGATTTTGGACTTGATAAAACACAGTGGACCAGCAGATGATCACGCTGGACCTCATGCAGCTTGGATTCTGTGCCTTTCCACTCTTCATCCAGACTCTGGGACCTTGCTTTCCAAATGAAATGAAAAATTTACTTTCATCTGAAAAGAGGCCCTTTGGACCACTGAGCAACAGTCCAGTCCTTTTTCTTCAGCAGTGGCTTGACACAAGGAATGCGACAGTTGTAGCCCATGTTCTGGATATATAGTCCACTCCTTGTGAATCTCCCCCAAATTGTAGAATGGCCTTTACTAGGGTGATACCGATACTAGTATCGGTGCCGATACCGAGCATTTGCACGTGTACTTGTACACGTGCAAATGCTCTGATGCTTGATCCTGTACCTGGGCAATCAGGGGTGATCGGTGAGGCGGTTGGGGGAGTTACAAGCACCGATCTTCCTGTATAGATTTTAATAAAAGCAGCTGACAGCCACTTCTCCTCCTCTGCCCCCTGTGGCTTTCAGCTGCTTTATTAAAATCTATACAGGGAGATCGGTGCTTGTAACTCCCCCCACCACTGCACCGATCATCCCTGACTGTCCCCTGTGTCCTTCTACATGTCCCCCTCTCTGTGCTCCTCCGGACCTCCTCCAGTCCCCCTCTGTGCTCCTCCACTCCCCCTCCATGTCCTCCGGTCCCCCTCTCTGTGCTCCTCCGGTCCCCCTCTCTGTGCTCCTCCGGTCCCCCTCTCTGTGCTCCTCCGGTCCCCCTCCATGTCCTCCGGTCCCCCTCTCCGTGCTCCTCCGGTCCCCCTCTCCGTGCTCCTCCGGTCCCCCTCTCCGTGCTTCTCCGGTCCCCCTCTCCGTGCTCCTCCGGTCCCCCTCTCCGTGCTCTTCCGGTCCCCCTCTCTGTGCTCCTCCGGTCCCCCTCTCTGTGCTCCTCCGGTCCCCCTCTCTGTGCTCCTCCGGTCCCCCTCTCTGTGCTCCTCCGGTCCCCCTCTCTGTGCTCCTCTGGTCCCCCTCCTCCGGTCCCCCTCCGTGTCCTTGGTGCTCCTCCAGTCCCCCTCCGTGCTCCTCCAGTCCCCCTCCGTGCTCCTCCGGTCCCCCTCCATGTCCTCCCCTGTCCCGGATCTGTCAGGAGGGAGAGCGCAGGATGGAGTCGGTAAATATGTAATTTACCGGCTCCTTCCTTTTCTGAATGGACAGAGTCAGTGATCACTGACCCTGTCCATTCATAACGGAGCATCGTAAACTGTGGTTTTCTCTGCTTCAGTTTATGAATGAACATGAGCCGCTGTCTCCTGTCCATTCATTTTTAGTGCAGTTGAGGCTACAGAGAAAGGGACTGGGGAATCTGTGTCCTCTGTCCCTTTCCCTGTCTCAAAGGGGAGATGTCAGGGGTCCGTTTAGAGCACTGATATCTCACCAAAAGCCCCCCCCCCACAGGGCTGATAAAAAAAACAACAATAATAAAAAATAAAATAAACTAATAAATATTTAAAAGGTAAAATTGTAAAAAAAAAAAAAAAAAGAGTGAAAAAAAAAAACAAAAAAAAAAAAAAACAACTGACACAGCCCCCCCCCCCAAAAAAAAACAAAAGAAAGCATTGTAAAGAAAAAATAACCAAAAATAAAAATTGTAAAAAAATAAATAGAATAAAAAAACTACTGACACAGTCCACTGTCACATGACACAGAAAAAGTATCGGTAATCAGTATTGGCGAGTACTTGAAAAAAGTGGTATCGGTGCAACCCTAGCCTTTACTTCACAATCCTCTCAAGGCTGTGCTTATCCCTGTTGCTTGTGCACCTTTTTCTACAACACTTTATCCTTCCACTCAACTTTCCTTAATATGCTTGGATACAGCCAGCTTCTTTAGCAATTACTTTTTTTTGACTTACCCTCCCAGTGTCAATGACTGTCTTCTGGACAACTGTCAAGTCAGCAGTCTTCCCCATGATTGTGTAACCTACTAAACCAGACAGGGTTCACACTAGTGTGAATTGGATGAGGGCAATTCGCATGACAGGAGAATGGAGCCAGTTCACACGTCTCCGTGGCGGCCGCGAAGCAGACTGCACAGGGGACCTGTGCGTCTTTGGCTCCGTTTCAGGTCCAAATTTAGGCAAAAATTAGGACCCGATTCGTCCCTGAAAACGGAGAATGGGGATGCACCGAACCCCTGCTGTGAGCCGCTTCCGTATTAAGTGTGAACCCAGCCTTAAAGGCTCAGGAAACCTTTACAAGTGCTTTGAATAAACTAGCTAATTAGAGTGTGACACCATGAGTCTACAATATTGAACTTTTTCTCAATATTCTAATTTTCTGAGATACTTAATTTTGGGTTTTCACTAGCTGTAAGCCATAATGTTCAAAATTAAAAGAAAGAAATGCTTAAAATATATCACTCTGTGTGTAATGAATCTATATAATATATGAGTTTCAATTTTTGTTTTTTTTTGTTTGCACCTGTAGTTACATAAAATCTTTTACAAATAAACATGTAATACACGGTGCACACAATACACTGATTTTGCAGCACAATTTAGGTTCCAAAAGAAAGAGCACGCTCTAAATTTAAACTGTGTACAGAGCCCCGCAGGACCCTACAGGGAAAGAGGGGTGAGGGGAGTGTCGTTTGTTGGACTTTGACTCGGTTCACATTTCCGTGATTTGGGATCCGACTTGTGAGACCCCAAGTCGCACGACACGTGAAATCCCATGTTAGTCAATAAGAGCTGTCTTAATTAGCACTACTGAAGTCGCTCCAACTTTAGAAAAGGTTCCTGTACTACTTCAAGGCAACTTCTATCAGACTTATGCCCCGTACACACGGTCGGACTTTGTTCGGACATTCCGACAACAAAATCCTAGGATTTTTTCCGACGGATGTTGGCTCAAACTTGTCTTGCATACACACGGTCACACAAAGTTGTCGGAAAATCCAATCGTTTTAAACGCGGTGACGTAAAACACGAACGTCGAGACTATAAACGGGGCAGTGGCCAATAGCTTTCATCTCTTATTTTATTCTGAGCATGCGTGGCACTTTGTCCGTCGGATTTGTGTACATACGATCGTAATTTCCGACAACGGATTTTGTTGTCGGAAAATTTTATATCCTGCTCTCAAACTTTGTGTGTCGGAAAATCCCATGGAAAATGTCCGATGGAGCCCACACACGGTCGGAATTTCCAACAACACGCTCCGATCGGACATTTTCCATCGGAAAATCCGACCGTGTGTACGGGGCATTATGCCTCAAAGTAGTACTCAAGTCGCCAGGAAGTCTCCCGGCAAAGTCTCACCGTAAATTGCATAACTTTTAGGTCGCAGCGGTGTGAACTGAGCCTTATTGTATTTCAGTATGTTGGCATAACTGGGGCTTCAGTTATTGTAAACTGTAAAAAACACTTTTTTTCCAGCCAAGCAGCTAAGATTAGCCTAGTAAAAATGTGACAAGCATCCTAGTCCTCCACTGGCTGACAGGAAAAAGAAATACAAATGTTTTCATATACAATATTTCATATTTACCAAATTAATAATTAAAAAAAACACCTTTTACTGCCATTGCCATATACAAACACAGAAAAGCAACGGCAGAAAATGACTAAGTAGTCCATCGAGTCTGCCCATTTTATTTACTTTTTGTTTTGTCTTTTTCATTATCCTTGTTGTCTTGAGTATAGATCTATGTTTCTCCCAAGCATGTTTGAAGTTATTTACTGTTGACTTTCTCTCTACCTCAGCTGGGGGTTTATTCCAACCATCAACCACCCTTTCAGTAAAATAATACTTTCTAGGATTCATTTTGAACTTTCCTCCAGTTAGTTTGAGGTAATGTTCCCCGTGTTCTTGATTTTGGTCTCATATTAAAAAAACTGCCTTCCTGAACCTTATTCAACCCACTTGATGTATTTAAAGGTTTCAGTCATGTCTCCCCTTTCCTCCAGACTGTACATATTAAGTTCCTGAAGCCGCTCTCGATTTGTTTCATTCCCCAAAATGTTCACCATTATTTAAACTACAGTGGTGGCTTTGGAAAACAGGCGTATAGGTGCTGCAACCAGTTAATTTAGTCGACTAAAACATTTTAGTCGACTAAAATGACTAAAACATTTTAGTCGACTAAAATACGACTAAAACTAAAACAATTGAGATGACTAAAATGAGACTAAAACTAAAATGCCATTTTGGTCAAAAGACTATGACTAAAACTAAATTGCAACTACTGAAACGTACTGGAGATTTTAGTCGACTAAAACGTAGGACATTTTAGTCGACTAAAATGTACTGGTGATTTAGTCAACTAAATACGACTAAAACTAAAACAATTGCAGAAGACTAAAATGGGACTAAAACTAAAATGCCATTTTAGTCCTAAGACTAAAATTAACACTGGCTGCAACCTTCCCACATAACAGCTCCGCCCAATGCTCAGACCTTGAGGCTGCTGACACCTCCAACTAAGGATGAGCTCCGGCGTGTTCGCACAGCCCATGTGCGGAGCCCGCCAGGAAGTCGGCACTGCTCTGCGCTAATCACAGGTAGTGAGACATTTCCCAATGTGCGGCTGCAGAGATCTGGAAATGTCTCACTGCCTGTAATTAGCGCAGAGCAGTGCCGACTTCCTGGCCGGCTCCGCACGTGGGCTGTGCGAACACGCCTGAGCTCATCCTTACCTCCAACATACCCAAATAAAGGAAAGGGATGGTCAGCACTCAGGATTACATCCAAAATAGTATTCCTTTATTAAATGCATGTACAAAGCTGTAAAACAGCCTATGTGTTTCGGACAATAGTGCGGCAAGACTAAGGACTAACGTCCAAAACGCGTAGGCTGTTTTACAGCTTTGTTAATGCATTTAATAAAGGAATACTATTTCGGATGTCATCCTGAATGCTGACCATCCCTTTTCTTTACAGTGGTGGCTTTGACACGCACTTCCGGTGGGGAGAGTGTGTAAACCTGACAAGCCGACTGTTGGTGGTGATTTCTTCCACACACCCCCATTACCCCCCCCCCCTGCATTCCATAATTTCTAGCTCTGTGGGCCTAATGGTGGACTCAGGACCACCATGGTAGGTGCCACAGGGTACAGGGGAAGGAGATCAGTGAACGTCCATTTGCTGATCTCCCCTTTTCGTTACTGACCCGAAAGCGAAGTGTAAAATGTCACTTCTGGGTCCTGGTGTAACTGTCCACAGAAGAATTTGAAGTGTGATCTGAATTCCGTTAGATTCCCTGGAGAGCAGCTGAGACATTAGGAGTGTTTTCACCCCTCCTCCTTCCCCAAACACACGTAGAAATGTAACTGCAAAAGCACTGATTTCGCTACACATTACATATCACAGTTCATGCCAGAGAAAGAGCAATAATTCTATGCCCATTATTCATGGCTAAGAGAACCTGGTGGCCTCTAGTCTAGGGACTGTTCGAGCATTACCTCTGGAAAATTGGAACTACCACTCTTTCATTCTTCATTTCAGAAAAAATATAACATTTTGGGGGTTTATGTATTCCTTAGGCAAAAATGGCTCTAAAGGGTCGAGGGACCATTCCCATACAGGGGGAGGGGGTCTGTTGTTTGAATGAACCCCAACAGTGTGAACAGAGCAGCAGCCTTGAGTGGGCTACACATCATTGGCGGTATGTCGTTGGCATCTAACTAATGCCTCAAGAAACTGCTTGCATTTCAGCATCACGGGGCAGCCATTGCTGTCCGCCTCTGAAAATGCTGGCCTGACACACTGGGAATCACTGCTCCTGGTCAGGGGTAGTCAGAAGCCTTCCTTTGCAAGCTTATGTCAAAGTAATGAAGGAAGGGGGGTGAGTAGGGCAGCCAGGCGACTGGCATTTCAGGACAGGACAACAGCAGCCTTCTCCATGTTTCTGTCATGAGAAGATGACTGCAAGCGCAGGTGAGCTGTCACATGACTGTCAGGAAGCCCCGCCCTTACCTCAGTCTTATGATGGGCGGGGAGAAGGTAGCTGGACAGCTGATTGGCTGTTGTTTTCAGACCTGCAGCAGCTTGTTCGTCGTCGTTCAGAAGGCCGACCGAGACGCTGCTGCAGGCGCTCTGACTGTGGGAGACATGGCCGCTGTCCCCTGGGCTCCCCTCTTCCTCCTCCTCCGGCTCCCACTGCCCGGCACCTCCATCTAACGCCATCGCTCCTCTGACCAATGAGACACGTGACCGGAGGCGGATGCCGAGTCGGGTCAAACTTAGTCAGAAAGCGTTGTTCCCTCAGACAGCCAAGTACTTACTGACTCCTCATAGGAGATAATATGTGAGCCCGCTAAGGTGTGCTTCTAGTTATTTCTTGTCTAAACGAGTGCGCCGTGTATGTGTTGCTGAGGCTGCCAGGCCTTCAGAACAGGGCTTCTGTTCCAACCTGACAGCCCCCCAAAATAAACTCCGGAAGATTTCCCCCCACTAATAACCAGGCCATTTTTTGTGGTATGGAGCCGCATCGCTTTTACCACTTCAGCCCCGGACCATTTGGCTGGCCAAAGACCAGAGCGTTTTTTTGCGATTCTGCACTGCGCGCTTTAACTGACAATTGCGCGGTCGTGCGACGTGGCTCCCAAACAAAATTAACGTCCTTCCCCCCCCCCCCCACAAATAGAGCTTTCTTTTGGTGGTATTTGATCACCCCTGCGGTTTTTATTTTTTGCGCTATAAACAAAAGAAGAGCGACAATTTTGAAAAAAAAGCAATATTTTTTACTTTTTGCTATAATAAATATCCCCCCAAAAAATATAAAAAAAAACATTTTTTTTCCTCAGTTTAGGCCGATACGTATTTTTCTACATATTTTTGGTTAAAAAAAAATCGCAATAAGCGTTTATTGGTTGGTTTGCCCAAAAGTTATAGCGTCTGCAAAATAGGGGATAGTTTTATGGCTTTTTTATTTATTTTATTTTTTTTACTAGTAATGGCGGCGATCTGCGATTTTTATCAGGACTGCGACATTATGGCGGACACGTCGGACAATTTTTGACACATTTTTGGGACCACTGCCATTCATACAGCGATCAGTGCCATTAAAAATGCATTGATTACTGTAAAAATGTCACTGGCAGTGAAGGGGTTAACCACTAGAGGGCAGTGAAGGGGTTAATTGTGTTCCCTAGTGTGTGTTCTAACTGAAGGGGGAGATGACAGATCGCTGTTCATGCTCTGTATGAACAGACGATCTGTCTGTTCTTCCCTCAGAGAACTGGAAACTGTGTTTACACACACAGATCCCAGTTCTCCGTGTGCCCCGAGCGATCGCGGGAGCCCGGCGGTGATCGCGACCGCCGGGCACTCGCATCAGCTCCGAAGGCGAGCAGGGGGCGCGCACACGCGTGGCCGTCTATGGAACCAATGTACCATAACGGGCAATTCACGCAGCCTAGCCATGTTGCTACAGTATAACTGCGGCAGCTGGTCGGTAAGCGGTTAACTGACAATTGCGCTGTCGTTCGACGTTGTACCCATACAAAATTTACATCCTCTCCCCCCCCCCACAAATAGAGCTTTCTTTTGGTGGTATTGAATCAACTCCTGCGTTTTTTTATGCTTTGTGCCATGAACAAAAAAAGAGCGGCAATTAGAAAAAAAAAAATAATAATTTTTTTTGCTATAATAAATATCCCCCCCCCCCCCTCCAAAAAAAATGTAAAAAAACTAATTTCTTCCTTATTTAGGCCGATATATATTCTGCTACATATTTTTGGTAAAAAAAAAATTCCAATAAGCGTATATTGATTGGTTTGCGCAAAAGTTATAGCATCTACAAAATAGGGGATATATTTATGGCATTTTTAGTATGATTTTTTTTTTTTACTAGTAATGTCGGTAATCGATGATTTTTAGTGGGACTGCAACATTGCAGCGGACAGATCGGGCACTTTTGACACATTTTTGGGACCAGTAACATTTATACAGCCATCAGTGCTAGAAAAATGCACTGATTACTGTATAAATTACACTGGCAGGGAAGGGGTTAACACTAGGGAGCAATCAAGGGGTTAAATGTGTTCCCTGGGAGGTGTTTCTAACTGGGGGGGGGGATAGAAAGAGATCGCTGTTCTTAATCATTAGGAGTCTAATCTCAGACGATCTCTCTCTACTTAGAGAGAGATCACAGATGATCTGTCTCTACTTCCCTGACAGAACGGGGATCTGTTTGTTTACATTGACAGATCCCCATTCTGGCTCTCTGTGGAGTGATCCTGATTGGATAGATTGATAGCAGCGCAGCCATTTGCTCCCACTGCTGTCAATCAAATCCAATGACGTGGGCGCTAGGGGGGCTGCACTGACCTGCCTTTTACCACACTGGAAGAATGCAAGTCACTGCTAGGGAACAATTGTTTTTTTTATGTGTCGTGTGATGTGTTAAGATTATTATACAGGATCTATATAGCGCCAACTATTTGTGCAGCGCTTTACAGTATAATGGGAGATGGTCAGATACGCTAAAGAAGGAATAGGAAGGCCCTGCTCCTGGAGCTTACAATCTAAACCAGCCTTTCTCAAACTTGTCAACACAGAGGAACCCTTGAAATAACTTTCCGGTCTCAGGGAATGCTTGCTAAAAATTACAACTCATTGGCAAGCGGTTGTAATGTGTCCATTTACACCTGGCTATTTCAGATCCGGCAAACGGAAGTGGCTCTGTTCCACACCGTCATATGATCAGATCGGGGGGCAGCTGGGTGTAAACGTACAGCTGGTCCTTTTACATCTGACTGCCCATAGAGCACAGCGGGCTTTGTCCATGTCCGCTCTGCATAAGCTGGGCGGACACAAAACTATCATCTGGCCATTCAGCTCAGCAGGGGATCAGCAGACAGATCCCCTGCTGAGCAAAACCAGATCTAGCTCATGTGAAAGGGGCCAAAAAGATCAGTGGAACTTCTCTGACAGGCAGAAATTGCTCATTGCTCAAGGCGTTTAGGCCTCATGCACATGAGACGCTGTTAAACGCGCGTTCAGAGGCAGAAACTGCCCCTGAACCTATTCAATGTTATCCTATGTGTCCATGCACACAGTCTAGTTTTTTGGCGTTTTTAGGCAGTTGCGTTTATCCTCGTTTTTTCAGAAGCAAAAAAAATGGGTTCAGACGCAAAAGTTTTCCACGTTTCAGACGCCAAACGCGGCTAAACGCCGGTAGCGCGTTTAGCCGCGTTTGCGTTTATAAGTTTTTTTAAAGGAAAATTTTACGACCCGGCTTTGGGGCCCCAAAAATTTGGTGTGCAAACACAGTGGAACTAGCACTACAACATATCCAAATTTGGGGTTCCTAGCACCAAGTGGCCTTGAAATATGGGGCCCCAAATTCGGGTAACAAAATGTCATTCTCTGCTGCAGAAAAGTGCTTGACATTTTGCGACCCGACTTTGGGGCCCCATATCTCGGGGCCACCTGGTGCTAGGAACCAAATATGGATATGTTGTAGTGCTGGTTCCACTGTGTAAGCACATCAAATTTTGGGTTCCTAGCACCAAGTGGCCCCGAGATATGGGGCACCAAAGTTGTGTTGCAAAATGTCATTCTCTGCTCTGCAGACGCTTCTAGACGCAAACGCGGATAAAAGCGGCATGCAAGCGTGGCAAAACGGGCGTTTCTAAATGCCGGTTTCAGCTTTTAAAAACGTGTTCAGCAGAGTTTCCACCGGCGTCTCGTGTGCATGAGGCCTAGAGAAACAATAGGGTTCTATGAAACCTTGGTTGAGAAACCCTGATCTAAAGGGAGGGGGAGGTGCTACAAAAGTTAATAGCTGCAGGGGATGATCTGCTGGAGGTGACCCAGGTACAGTTTTTAGGTGGTGGTGGGCTTCCTTGAATTAATGAGTTTCAAGGAACCTGACATACTGGTGTAAGGAGCTCCAGAGGATGGGAGAGGTTCTGGAGAAGTCCTGGAGGAAAGCATGGGAGGAGGTAACAACATTTTACGTGTATACAGTTTAACACAACACATGTAAGTGCACATCAATGTAACACAAGTCTATAGGGGAAAAAGCCCTTTTCATTATTTTGTCCCTTAAAAGCAAGCAATATATTATGCAATTTTCTGTCCTTCGACCACAGGTTGAAGGACAGAAAATCACTTGATTCCCCCATCAACACAGTCAGTGTTCATGGGGGATTCCCTCCCGCTGTGCTATTGTATTCTGTCAGCAGGAGGTTTCCCCGCTGTCAGAATACAGTGATCACTGCTGGTGCCTATAGCTGCTGACAGTGAATGCACAAGAAAAAGCCGACAGGCTGGTTGTACTGAGGTCATTTGATTGATCAACTTCAGTGCACCCAGCTTGCCTATAGCTGCTGAACCAGCTGAATTTCAATCCATCTATTTCCGCCTGGAGAGTGCGTGGAGTGGAAAGCTGGCTGGTGAGGTGTGCCAATGACAAAGTTTATAAAAATAGATGAGTGACATGGTACATCCTGGTAGAGGTCCAAGCTGCCCTTTATACTCATCTTGTGTGAGCAATGGATGCACTCAATAGCCCAGTTTGGCTTGCCCTAAGCTACTCATCCGCATCCTCCTCAATATAGCTAGAGCAATCACAATGATTAGGGCCGTTACACTAGACATCTCGTTTGCCAGTGCTTCTCTAGAACAAAAATGTGTTAGTCTCTCTCTATGTTTCTCTTTCACGCCCTCTCTCAATTCACAAACATGAAGAAGGATTTAATGTCAGAAGAAATAACCTGCGAAATGCATAGCAATTTAACAGACATGTAAACGTATGGCAATTTGCGTTAAAATGCACATCCATTTTTCAAGCATTTTATGGATTTTAAAGCGGTATAAAACCCAAAACCAAAAATGTAACATATTGCAGCTTACCAATCATTAGATGTGGTGGTTGCATTTGTTTTCTTTTTTTGTTTAGGCTTTTTACACTCTGTTTTCACCTGGTGATATGGCCAGTAACAAACCTGTTTTATACAGACACCACTCTGGATGAAGCAGCACAGTGGGCGCCTTTGGACAGCAGCATTGTTAATCTTGGGGAAGGGAAGTGTTATATGTATTAGCAGCTTTAGATACATTAACAAATTAAAGGCAAACTCAAGATATCACTTTATAAGCAATTACAGGAAACAGTTTTGTTCCTTTTGGGATAAAGGTTTTACAAAAATGAATAAAAGCTGACCATTGTGAGCACCCCTGTCAGTGTAAGTGGTTTGTTTCAACCCTTGTAACTGCTAAATGTGCAGGACAGCTTGTTCTGTTAAAAGGCAACAGACTAATGCCTCGTACACACGATCGGATTGTTGGCCAACAAAACAGTGGAATTTTGTTCAAAGGGCGTTGGCCCAAACTTGTCTTGCATACACACAGCCACATAATTGTTGGCCAACAATTACGAATGTAGTGACGCACTACGTGGTTTTTCAGCTCTTTAGCGCCACCCTTTGGGCTCCTTCTGCTAATTTCGTGTCAGTAGAAGTTTGGTGAGTGTTGATTCGCGCTTTTCTTTTTGCGTTTTTCAGTTCGTTTCTGAACGGCTGTCAACCAGACATGTTGCAGAATTGGAGGAGATAGTGATTAATGATTTGATTTGGTATATTTTCTATATTTTTGGATGCATAGAATGCACTTTTTAGTTAAGTTCTATTGGCAGATAGCATGTCTAATTTTATTTGTTTTCTTTTTTAATGCACAATAATAATACTTGGCTATGTGTTTTACTTTAAATGACATTTTGGGAGTAGGCAGTTACATTTAAAAAAAATACAATGTAAAATTAACAAGGGACACCAACATAGTTGTATCTTTGATCTTAAAAACTACAGGATAATGGTGTTGTAACTTGCCCAAATAAAAAAGCATAATAATATAAATTCTTGATATCACTAGAAAAAAAAAGCCTTTGAAAATTCATTTGCAATAACTCCATCAGTATCACCAGCAAAGCAGCTTCATTATTATCCCATTAAAGAAGAAGAGAATGTGCGCTGCATTTCGAGATTTCATAATTTGCCACTTCACGAATGTTAATTCTTCATTACGAATGCTAGTTTACAAGACCGACCGCTTCTGCTTCCGAGCATGCGTGTTTGTACTTTGGACTTTTGTCCGACGGACTTGTGTACACACGCTCGGACAATCCGATAACACACATTTGTCCGCGGAAAATTTGGGAACCTGCTAGCCAACATTTTTTGGCCGAAAGTCCAACAACAATTGTCCGATGGAGTGCACACACAGTCGGATTTACCGCCAACAGCCTGACATCGAACATTTCCCGTCGGAAAGTCTGAGTGTGTGTACAGGCCTTTACTGTCCGGATCACCAGGTGAAATTAAGGGAAAGAAAGCCTAAAAAAGAAAACAAATGCAGCTATCATATTTAAGCATTGGTAAGCTGCAATATAATAAATGTTTGCTTTGGATTTAATACCATTTACTGCATGTTTATGTGTGAACAGGCTCCTAAAGTAGAACTGAAGGCAGAAGTTTTGTTGGTTATTTTATATAGAGTAAAAGCTCTTTTACACAGGTTGGTTGTGTTTTTACTGTTTTCTGATCGCCTTATAGCGTTACTCAAAACTTTATAACTGGGAAGTGGATGGAGGTGTTCACACTGCAGTATTATCATTGCCTTGTGTCACAGCAAAGCAAAATAACACTACCTGCAGAGTTCAGCAGGCATTGATGCTTTGCAACCACCGCCATTAATTTCTATGGAAACACGCCACATGCGCACCATAAACAGGCCTATGGTTTTGGTGCAGTTGCAAACCATCAAAAAGAGATCATTTGTCATTTTAACCTTGTAAAGATAATTTTAAAAAAATCTCACAGGGAGTTTGAGGAGCATCGCCTGGTGCAATTTGAACGCCTGTGTAACGCATCCAAAACAATCATTAGTGCTAAAGGTGCATGTTAAAGGATGCTTTAGAATTGAACACCTTTGAGAAATCCCTAAGGCTGGATTCACACCTATGCAGTTTTAGTGCTTTTTGCATTTTGCAGATTTGCACTACAGTCCATTTGACATGGTTTCCTATAGAACACATTCTGTAGTGCAAATCTGCAAAATGCAAAAAGCACTAAAAATGCATTGGTGTGAATCCAGCCTAAGGGCTAGTTTGGATCCGATGCAAGAAAAATAAATATATTTCAGTGAGTCCAATTTACATCATTGCAGTGTTTTCATGTGCATTACAGTGTGCTGCATTTTCTTTTTTTTTGCACATAAATATACTGGTATGCCTGTAAATGCACAACAAATGCATGTAACATTTAAAAAAAATGGCTAAAAGAAAAAACACAGATTAATGTAAAGAAACTACACTGAACAAGAGGGTTGTGGTGTAAACAGGCCCCTACGCTAGGTTCACACCTACAGTATCTCACAAAAGTGAGTCCACCACTCATATTTTTGTAAATATTTTATTCTATCTTTTCATGTGACAACACTGAAGAAATGACACTTTGCTACAATGTAAAGTAGTGATTGTACAGCGTGTATAACAGTGTAAACGTGGGACGGGATAGGCACTCTGCTCTGACGTGGACTTACGAGCTCGCCGCTCGTCGGAAATCAATGCCGTTTGCTCTGTCATTTATGTGAGTACCTCGATGCTGTTTTTTCAATAAAGGTTATTAGTGTTTAAACAATATCACACTATCCGGTACCCTCTTTTGTTTTACCTCTTCCACACCCACCGAGAGACCAAGTCCTGTAGGAAATATACCACGGTTTAGGACTACAAGGAGAGGTAACCTCCACTGGCATACACCCTATGCTATTACCTCATTACCGTAAGGTAAGAGGCCACTGCTTATTATTGTGTGACCTGTACATGAAGAGGAGTCACTACTTTTTTCTATTCAAGCACTTCACTCTGATACCAACACATTGGAACTTTTATTCACTCTGAGAAGAAATACTGTCATCTTGACCTATTCACCACTGTTTTGCTATTTGCACATATGGACTGTTTTGTATTCCCATATTTATAGTTTTATTTATTTTTTATTTGCCACACCTGGTCTACATTTATTGTAGAGTTTTGTACATTGCTATTTGCACATATGGACCATTTTGAACTTTCTTATTTATAGTCACATTCAATATAATTGTTTGCACTTCACCCTGCAGTCTTTATTTATTGCAGAGTTTTGCACATTCTATTCAGCACAGAGTGATTTTAGTGCTATATGTGTTACACTGTCTTGGTGGCAATTTTTGGATTGGATGCTTGCATGTTGCACTTTATGAATTATTTATTATGTCACAGTAATAATTATACATTTGTACTAGTTTTGTTATCCTGGTAGTGGTCAATTTTTCCTCATTTATTGCAAGGAATTTTTCACTTTTCTCCTATGACATAATAATTTTTTCATGTGTTTTCAGGTTGTTTATCCTCATCATCTATCACCTTAGTAATCATGTGAGCGGCTGCTTGCATGTTGCACTATATATTTTATTCATCATTTATATACTTGGCCACAGCATTAATTGTTCACCTTAGTAGGTTTTGTAACCCAGTTTTGGGATCCTTATAAAATTGTGTCTTCTCCCTTGGAGTGATATACTTATATTTATACTGATTACCGTCTCGGTGATGGATTAGCTCAGCACCTCCCCCTATTCTTACAATATTGTCCATCTGGGTTTGGCTGACCCTGATTCGGTGCATGCAGCTTTTCCACCTGTCTTTTTTTCCCTACATGGTAGGGCAGGAATAAATACTTTTTCATTTACCAATGTAAAGGAACTACACTGAACAAGGGGGTTGTGGTGTAAACAGGCCCCTACGCTAGGTTCACGCCTACAGTATCTCACAAAAGTGAGTCCACCACTCATATTTTTGTAAATATTTTATTATATTGTTTCATGTAACAACACTGAAGAAAAGTAGTGATTGTACAGCTTGTATAACAGTGTAAATTTGCTGTCCCCTCAAAATAACTCAACACACAGCCATTAATGTCTAAACCGCTGGCAACAAAAGTGAGTACACCTCTAAGTGAAAATGTCCAAATTGGGCCCATTTAGCCATTTTCCCTCCCCGGTGTCATGTGACTAGTTAGTGTTACAAGATCTCAGGTGTGAACGGAGAGTAGGTGTGTTACATTTGGTGTTATCGCTCTCACTCTCTCATACTGGTCACTGGAAGTTCAACATGGCACCTCATGGCAAAGAATTCTCTGAGGATCTGAAAAAAAAAAATTGTTGCTCTACATAAAGATGGCCTAGACTATATAAGAAGATTGCCAAGACCCTGAAACTAAGTTGCAGCACGGTGGCCAAGACCATACAGCGGTTTAACAGGACAGGTTCCACTCACAACAGGCCTGGCCATGGTCGACCAAAGGAGTTGAGTGCACGTGCTCAGCGTCACATCCAGAGGTTGTCTTTGGGAAATAGACGTATGAGTGCTGCCAGCATTTCTGCAGAGATTGAAGGGGTGGGGGTGGGGGGGGGGTCAGCCTGTAAGTGCTCAGACCATTCCTTGCACACTGCATCAAATTGGTCTGCATGGCTGTCGTTCCAGAAGTAAGCCTCTTCTAAAGATGACGCACAAGAAAGCCCACAAACAGTTTGCTGAAGACAAGCAGACTAGGGACATGGATTACTGGAACCATGTCCTGTGGTCTGATGAGACCAAGATAAACGTGTTTGGTTCAGATGGTATCAACCGTGTGTGGCGGCAACCAGGTGAGGAGTACAAAGACAAATATATCTTCCCTACAGTCAAGCATGATGGTGGGAGTGTCATTGTCTGGGGCTGCATGAGTGCTGTCGACACTGGGGAACTACAGTTCATTGAGGAAACCATGAATGTGAACATGTACTGTGACATACTGAAGCCAAGTATGATCCCCTCCCTTCGGAGACTGGGTCGCAGGGCAGTATTCCAACATAATAACGACCCCAAACACCTCCAAGACGACCACTGCCTTGCTAAAGAAGCTAAGGGTAAAGATGATGGACTGGCCAAGCATGTCTCCAGACCTAAAACCCATTGAGCATCTGTGGGACATCCTTAAATGGAAGGTGGAGGAGCGCAAGGTCTCTAACATTCACCAGCTCCGTGATGTCATCCTGGAGGAGTGGAAGAGGACTCCAGTGGCAACCTGTGAAGCTCTGGTGAACTCCATGTCCAAGAGGGTTAAGGCGGTGCTGGAAAATAATGGTGGCCAGGGGCGTTGCTAGGTCTACAAAAGATCTGGGGCTAGAGCCCATAGCAGCAAAAGTAAAGAAAGTCATACACTTGGGCGGGACACATGTATATAACGCGTGTGTGTGTAACATTATTTTTATCATTAAATCGGGGTACCCAAAGTCCCCCTCGTTACATCAAGGTCCCCAGAAAGCCCCCCCCTTTACATCGGGGTCACCAGAGAGCTTGTCATGTTACCTGCCACAAGATGCAGATTGTTGTTACATACAGAGAGGCTAGTGTATAGAAGACAGGCTATTGTATACAGAGAGGGGAGAGGCTGGGTATAAAGAGAGGGGAGAGGCTGGGTATAAAGAGAGGAGAGAGGCTGGGTATACAGAGAGGCTAGAGTATACAGAGAGGGGAGAGACTGGTTATACAGAGAGGGGAGAGGCTGGGTATACAGAGAGGCTAGAGTATACAGAGAGGGGAGAGGCTGGGTATACAGAGATGCTAGAGTACAGAGAAGGAAGACGCTGGGTGTACAGAGTTTCCCCCCTCCACCTCGGTCTGCACTCACCTGCTCAGGAGCTCTGTGTGAGAAAGTTCCTCCCGACTCTATGATATGGGCGGAGCAAGGGAGGAGACTCTCACACTGATCTCCCTTCTCTGGCTGTCAGTGAACCACTGAGTTCTCAGTGAGAGTGCTGCGGCTGTGCGGGAAGCGCTGTGTCAGACAGCCCAGGACACTCTCACTATAGGGCCGGCCCTGGACCTCGGGGCTATGAGCCCCAAATTCAGGGCTCCAGCCTCAATAGCCCCCCCCCCCTTAACAACGCCACTGATGGTGGCCACACAAAATATAGACACTTTGGGCCCAATTTGGACATTTTCCCTTAGGGGTGTACTCACTTTTATTGACAGCAGTTTAGACATTAATGACTGTGTGTTGAGTTATTTTGAGGGGAGGGCAAATTTACACTGTTTTACAAGCTGTAGACTCACTACTTTTCTTCAGTGTTGTCACATGAAAAGATATAAAAAATATTTACAAAAATGTGAGGGGTGTACTCACTTTTGTGAGATACTGCATTTGCGTGGCTGCAGGTGTCCCCATGCATCTCAGCTCACAGCGTGTTTGTGGGTGCAGGAACCACAGGGAAATTGCAGAAACATAGGCACGAAAGCCTATTCACTTGAATGGGCTGTTGTTCCTATGCAAATGCGGGCCGAACAAACGCTAGGGTCTGAACCTAGCACTCTGTCCAACTGACTTGAACAGAGTGAAGTGCAAGAGGGGGCAACAAGATAAAGTTACAGTGGGGACTGAAAGTATTCAGACCCCCTTAAATTTTTCACTCTTTGTTATATTGCAGCCATTTGCTAAAATCATTTAAGTTCATTTCTTTTCCTCATTAATGTACACACAGCACCCCATATTGACAGAAAAACACAGAATTGTTGACATTTTTACAGATTTATTAAAAAAGAAAAACTGAAATATCACATGGTCCTGAGTATTCAGACCCTTTGCTGTGACACTCATATTTAACTCCGGTGCTGTCCATTTCTTCTGATCATCCTTGAGATGGTTCTACACCTTCATTTGAGTCCAGCTGTGTTTGATTATACTGATTGGACTTGATTAGGAAAGCCACACACCTGTCTATATAAGACCTTACAGCTCACAGTGCATGTCAGAGCAAATGGGAATCATGAGGTTAAAGGAACTGCCTGAAGAGCTCAGAGACAGAATTGTGGCAAGGCACAGATCTGGCCAAGGTTACAAAAAAATTTTGCTGCACTTAAGGTTCCTAAGAGCACAGTGGCCTCCATAATCCTTAAATAGAAGACGTTTGGGACGACCAGAACCCTTCCTAGAGCTGGCCATCCGGCCAAACTGAGCTATCGGGGGAGAAGAGCCTTGGTGAGAGAGGTAAAGAAGAACCCAAAGATCACTGTGGCTGAGCTCCAGAGATGCAGTCGGGAGATGGGAGAAAGTTGTAGAAAGTCAACCATCACTGCAGCCCTCCACCAATCGGGGCAGGGTGGCCTGACCAAAGCCTCTCCTCAGTGCAAGACACATGAAAGCCCGCATGGACTTTGGTAAAAAAAAACACCATAAGGACTCCAAGATGGTAAGAAATAAGATTCTCTGGTCTGATGAGACCAAGATAGAACTTTTTGGCCTTAATTCTAAGCGGTATGTGAGGAGAAAACCAGGCACTGCTCATCACCTGTCCAATACAGATCCAACAGTGAAGCATGGTGGTGGCAGCATCATGCTGTGGGGGTGTTTTTCAGCTGCAGGGACAGGACTACTGGTTGCAATCGAGGGAAAGATGAATGCGGCCAAGTACAGGGATATCCTGGACGAAAACCTTCTCCAGAGTGCTAAGGACCTCAGACTGGCCCGAAGGTTTACCTTCCTTGTCAAAATATTTTATTTTATAATTCAGTAGAGTAGTAACAATGCACAAATTACATGTTGCAATAGTAATACAGTCAAAAAGGAAGCTCAATTGTTTTTTTATATAGAATCTAATGGCTTTTCCTTAAAAAATAATAAAACAATGTCAAGCAGCAACATGAGTTATCAAAATGTAGATTATACATAAAAACTATTGAGTAAGAAAAACTGAGAGCTTCGAAATCATAGTTTAAATCATAAGAAAAATACAGGAAAGGAGAAAGAGAGAAGAAAGGAGGAAGAAAGGAAAAGTCCGCGAAGTGAGGCCATATACCTTTACTACTATGATGAAATATATATTGTACAATTCAACATTCAAACTACCACGGTAATAGTACTTGATTGTCAAAGGTTTGTGGTATAGTATAATCAATCCAGGGTTGCCACGTTATTTCAAATTTTTGGATCGTGTCCTTTTCAATAGCTATCATTTTAGCGTGGGACATGGTGTTATTCATTTTAATTAGCACTTCACTTATGATCAAATTAGATGTTTTCCAAGCTCTTGCTAGTGTTTGTTTAGCTGCTGTGAATAATTGCACTAGCAAATTGAACTGTACATACGTTAGATTTACAGGTTTTAAATTTATTAACGCTATTGCAGGATCAAAGGGAATTATTCTATCAAATAGGTTAGAGGCAATTTCAAAAATTTCCTTCCAAAATGTTTGTGCTTTTGGACACGACCACCAAATATGAAACAACGTTCCTGGTTCAGAGCAGTCCCTAAAACATTGTGCAGAATAATTTGGTACATATTTTGCTATCCTTGCTGGTACAAGGTACCATCTCATTAACACCTTATAACTCGTCTCAATCGCTAATATATTAGAGGATGCTGCTTTTGTAGTATTCCATATTTGATTCCATTCAGAATTATCTAATTTTCGATTTAAATCTTTTTCCCATTTCTGGGTATATTGTGGTGCATTGTTATTGGTTTGAACCAATAAATGTGAATATAAAATGGAGATTATGCCTCTAGAATGTGGGTTGTTCCTACATAATGTTTCAAAAGGAGTTAGTTGGGTTAGTGGGGTTGTAGTCTTTAATAATGGTGCGAAAAAGTTTTTAATCTGGAGGTATCTAAACAGCTCCGATGAAGGTATATTATACTTTTCACTTAAAGTCTGAAAAGGGATAAATGATGAAGAATCTACAAAATTGTACATATATAATACATCACGAGATATCCATTCCTTGAAGGTTTTAGGATACACCCATGCAGGATAAAATGTAGGATTCTTGTAGAAGGAGAGTAGAGGGCTATGTAAGGATTTCAATTTATTTTTAGTTTTAAATCTATCCCATAGGGAGATGTAGTGCTTGGTAATTGGGTTACGTAACCCTCTACGGTCCTTTGAGGACATCCAAAGTAAGTTTGAAATTGAGATAGGGTCACATTCAGCTGCTTCAATAGATACCCAAAGTGGGACTTCATGTTGTGCATGGTACTTAGTTATGCTTGCTATATGGGCTGCTCTATAGTAGCACGCAAAATTAGGACAACCCAAACCTCCATTTGTTTTAGGAAGATAAAGAGTATTTTGCTGTATTCTTGGTTTGGAAGAGCCCCATATAAATGACATTACTTTCCTTTGTATAATTCTTAGGTAGTATGCTGGGATAGGAATTGGTAATACTCTGAACAAATATAAAAGTTTAGGCAATAATGTCATTTTAATGGCATTTATTCTTCCGAGCCATGAGATTGGGAGGTGAGACCATGAATTCATCATATTGGAAAGATTTTTCAATATCTGTGGGTAATTGGCAGTAAATAGTTCTGATAAAGAGGATGTAAATTGTATCCCAAGAAATGGAATTGATTTGTCAGTCCATTGAAAAGGGAGTCCAATTTTTGCAGATGATAATTCTAGATTTGAAAGAGATATATTTAGTGCTAGGCATTTTTTAGGGTTAATGTATAGGCCTGAGATTGCAGCAAAATTATTAAGAATTGGAGTGAGATTAGGGCCTGTCACTTGTGGTGATGAGAGAAATAGGAGGATGTCGTCTGCGAATAGACAAAGCTTGTGTTGATATCCCCCTATTTCAATTCCAGTTATGGTAGGATCATTTCTAATTTTCTGTGCAAGGGGCTCAATAAGAAGGGCAAAAAGTAATGGGGAGAGTGGACATCCTTGTCTAGTGCCTCTTTCTATGTTAAAAGAATCCGACTTATATCCAGCATACTTAACATACGCTTTTGGTTTATTATATAGTGCAAAGATCCAATTTGTGAAATTTGGACCAAATCCCCATTTCTGTAATGTATAATGTAAGTATTGCCAGGATATGGAATCAAAAGCTTTTTTGATATCAAGAGAGAGAAAACAAGCAGGGATATTCCGTGTTTTAGCAATGTGTGCTAACAGTACTGCTCTACGCACATTGTCACCTGCCTGTCTTGAAGGCATAAAGCCGACTTGATCCGAATGAACAAGGGTACCAATGATCAATTTTAATCGGGCAGCCAAAATCTTCGCCAATATCTTGATATCTGTGTTTATCATGGATATTGGGCGATAATTTGTGCTGAGCGTATCATCTGATTGTGATTTTGGGATCATGCAGACAATGGCTATTAATGATTCTTGTCTGAATGATCTGTTTTTTAGTATGTCATTAAATGCTTCTGCGAGCATAGGAGAAATGATATCACTATATGTTCGATAGTACAAAGTTGAATAACCGTCTGGACCCGGTCTCTTATTTAATTTTAAATCTTTAATAGCTTCTGCTACATCATTTACTGTAATGTGATTTTCTAGGTGCGATTTTTGTTCTTCAGTCATTTGTGGAATATTTATTTGTGAGAAAAAGGAATCTGCTTCTTTAGTATCAAATATATTTGTTTCAGTGTATAGATCTTTTAAATGAGATTTAAATTTTTGTACTATTTTTTGGGGATTACTGGTATATACATTATTGGCCAATTTAAGTTTAATAGGTTTAAAAGATTTATTAATGGATTTTAATGCTTTGGCCAATAATGTACCATGTTTATTAGATTTTACATAGAAGTTATGTTTAGTTCTATGTATTGCTTTATCTGCTGATTTGGTGAGAAAAAGGTCATATTCCATACGTGCCTTGTCTAAACGAGTTTTTGCAGATGAATTAGGATTAGATTGGAATGACTGAAATGCTGAATTAAATTCCGTCTCTAATTGTTTTGCTAGGGTTCTACTTTCACGTTTTAGAATACCCGTTTGTTGTTGTATTATGCCTCTAAGGACCGGCTTGTGCGCTTCCCACAATGTGAGTGAAGAGATGTCAGTACTGGTGTTATTTTTCAAATAGTCTTTTAATGCTTGCTCAATGATTAAACGGTGGGATGGATGTTTGATTATTATGTCAGGGAGGTACCAGGTAGGGTCGTGCGCTTTAGGTATAATAGAGGCAACGGAGGTATATACTGCGTTGTGATCAGACCAAGGAATAGGAATAATAATTGACGTAATTATTTCTGGTACCATACCTATTGTTAGGAATGTGTGATCTATACGGCTAAATGTTTGATGAGGGTTTGAAAAATATGTATAGTTTCTTTTGGTTGGATTCGCTTCTCTCCAGGCATCAACCAAATTGTGCCTGGAAAGAAGCTGAGAAAGAGACCATTTGGATTTGTATCTTGGTGAGGTATAAGGTGTTTTGTCTAAAAATGGTAGGAGTACCTGGTTAGAGTCACCACACACAAAGATTGAACCAATTCTGTGAGTATTTATAACTTGAAAGAGATGCGATAAGAATGGTAATGGATGACGATTAGGGGCATAATAAGAGACCACTGTTATAGCTGTATCCATCACAAATCCTGTTAGTAATAGGTATCTTCCTTCTGGATCTTTAATTTCAGATTGTAATATAAATGGTGTGGAGCGATGGAAAGCTATAAGAGTGCCACGTTTTTTAACATTAGCTGATGCTGTATACACTTGAGGGTAGGAGTTACTAAAAAATTTGGGAGTATTAGTCTGCGTAAAATGCGTTTCTTGCAGGCAGACAATGTGTGCCTTCTTAGTTTGAAATGACCTAAATGCTTTTGTACGTTTCTGAGGTACATTAAAACCCTGTACATTGAGTGATAATATGTTTAAAGGAGCCATGTCAAAGTAATCCACAGTCTTGCTATTTTCTTTAGAATATATTTATCACAATTATTTTTTAGACTCACCTTCGCGGACACAAGAAAGGAGAAAAGAAAAGAAAATTTAGCACAGTCAATCATAGTAACGAAAAAGGAAAAATAATGAAGTATATAGCATAATAATACAGTAAAGAAATATCTGTATTCAAAAAATACCCGTGATGGGGAGTAGAGTTCACCATCAGGGGACGAGGGGCCTTCGTCAAATCTCCACATAACGCTGTGGGGATCTGAGGAAAGCAGGTGGAGGCGCATGAAGCTTCCGTGCACTGGGGAGCCGCATGAAAAATAAATATTGTACAGCACAAAAATGTGGTGATAATAGCCCTAAATATGTATTATGGTGTCATACATATGTTAGAGTCTAATGTGGCAAAATAAAGAAAGTGAATATGGAATGAGAAATTTCAAAAAAATATCTGTATAAGTAAAATAAATTGAGTTTAGGCTTATATAAATAAAACTAACTTCTATAATGAAATAGCCAGAATGAACTAATCCCACATACTATGCTAATATGTTTCAAAGTTAAAAAAAAAAAAAAAAAAAAAAAAAAAAAAAAAAAGGGATACATTGTTATAGAGTAATTCACTACGTTTTAGCTAAATAACATTAACCTGTAAATTAATCTGAGCCTATTAGCTGTTGATAATAATAGATCCCCCTTTCTGAGAAAAAATAAATAAAAAAATAATTTACTATGAATTCAAAAAATACAATAAAAACTCCAGTAAAGGATTATAAAAAATAAATGTTCATAATATAAAATTCAATCTTATTTTATACTGAACATTAAAAAAAAAAAAAAAAAAAAAAAAAAAGGGGGGGATCACATAAAATAATAAATTTTCCTTTGAAGCTTAGGAATAATTAGTAAAATTACATAAATGTATAATATGTAGTATATGTATTTAATTACATCCCATATTATAACCCGTAAATCAGGGAGCAATAAGGGGTAATTTAAGCAAAGAAAAACAAAAAAAGGGGACCAATTAGAGCAATATCTAAATATTATTCTTATCCCCAAAGGATTCAGTATTAGTAACATGTATTAAATTGGATATTAAAGAAAAAATTCATCAGTCCATGGAATCTTCTTGACTTTGGGGTGATGATGCAAATCGACCTCTTTTATTCAGATGCTGAGTTCCATTTTTTACCTCAGGTTGATGTGCGTTTTGGAGGGAAGAGGTTGAAGCTGATCTTCTTCTTGATACAGTAGTTGTGAGGTTCCCTTCTACTAGATTGAGATCTTGGAGGGTTTGTTGCAATTCTTCAGCTGTTCTGCAGGAAATTCTATTACCTTGGTGGGTGAAGCGTAAAGAAAATGGGAAGCCCCATTGATATTTTATATTGTGCTGTTGTAATACTATCAATTGGGGTTTCATGGACCTCCTTTTTGAGATTGTTAATTGAGAGATATCAGCAAAGAGTTGATAGTTATAACCTTGAAATACAAGATTGTTCATTTCTCTGGCTGCGTTTAAAAGCTGTTCCTTTGTTTTATAGAAATGAAATTTTGCTATAATGTCTCTCGGGGGGCCATCCACTTTCTTGGGCTTAAGAGCCCTATGCACTCTATCCATTTCCAGCCTTTCCTGTGGTATGCCTGGTAATAGTTCTTGGCACAGTGCTGTAACAGTTGCTTGCAAATCTATTACAGTTTCAGGAATTCCTCTTAAACGTATATTGGACCTTCTGGTTCGGTTTTCATAATCTTCCAACCTATTTTGCAAAGTGATATTTTCTTCCTTTAATATTTCCAATTCAGACACACAATCTTGGGTTGTGCTTTCAATATCCTCTACTTTAAGTTCCAGAGAGGCTGTGCGTTGTCCCAATTCTCTAATTTCCTTAGTCAGGTTATTAGTGATTTGTTCTGAAGTTTGCCTTAACGCTTTATGAAGCATTTTTTCAAATTGTTTTAATATATTTGAGGGAACTACATGTTCTTGAAATGATGTATGTGGTAAAGTTAATTCACTTTCTGAATCTGAGTTCCCAGGGGAGATATGCTGTAACATCTTAGGCTTATTTCTTTTCTGTGAGGTAAATGTAGCTGAGGAGACTGGTGCTTTTTTTGTGGTGTTCCGTGCTTGTGTGCCGTTGTTAGGGGTCTGTTTAGTTTTGTTTCTGGCACCCCCCAACACCATTTTAGTGTCAAAATGCTCCTCTCACCTTCCAGGAACAGATGAATAATGTTTTATTCGTTTTTGTGCCGCCGGGTTAGTTCGTTATCTCGGCTTTCTCCCCCTCACGGAGCAGAGCTCTAGCCAGACATGTCAGTCCCGCTAGCCTCCGCGCATGCACTCCTCCCGAAGGTTTACCTTCCAACAAGACAATGACACTAAGCACACAGCTAAAATAACGAAGGAGTGACTTCACAACAACTCCGTGACTGTTCTTGAATGGCCCAGCCAGAGCCCTGACTTAAACCCAATTGAGCATCTCTGGAGAGACCTAAAAATGACTGTCCACCAATGTTTACCATCCAACCTGACAGAACTGGAGAGGATCTGCAAGGAGGAATGGCAGAGGATCCCCAAATCCAGGTGTGAAAAACTTGTTGCATCTTTCCCAAAAAGACTCATGGCTGTATTAGATCAAAAGGGTGCTTCTACTAAATACTGAACAAAGGGTCTGAATACTTAGGACCATGTGATATTTCAGTTTTTCTTTTTTAATAAATCTGCAAAAATGTCAACAATTCTGTGTTTTTCTGTCAATATGGGGTGCTGTGTGTACAATGAGAAAAAAAAATGAACTTAAATGATTTTAGCAAATGGCTGCAATATAACAAAGAGTTAAAAATTTAAGTGGGTCTGAATACTTTCCGTCCCCACTGTAAATGTTTGATCTTGTCCGAGGCAGCGTGAAACAAATTTCTATGATCGCGTACCCAGAAGAAGTTGATTTCCATCCGTTTCAAGGAAGGACAAAGGCCCTGTTGAGGACATGCGGCCTGGTATGGTTTAGGAGGGGGGCGCTCGCTCATCCCCTCCCTTTCCTGACCTGCCGTGCTCCATGCTTGGATAAGGGTTTGGTATGGATTTTGGGGGGGACCCCATGCCATTTTAGAAAAAGAATTTGGCGTGGGGGAGGGGGTCCCCTCCAAATCCATATTAGACCTGAAGGGCCTGGTATGGACCTGGGGGGGACCCCATGGTGTTTTTTTTCACGCTTTTTTTTACATTCAGCTGTCAGTAGGAAACCCCGCTGACAGCTGATGATGACTCATCAGTTGTTAAGGATGCAGCGGCCGTCTTCCTGGCCCCTGCTTAACAACCAGCTATATACAGTGTGTTTAAAGAAAAAAATGCATGAAAATTGCATGCAAAAACGCATAAAAAAACAAGGGTTTAAAAACGTAAAATGCACTGCAAAACGTGCCTAAAAAATGCATCAAGTACAGCCGCATAGATGTGAACCTAGACTTAAACTTGAAAACTTTTTTGCCTGTTAACCACATGCCGACCGCCCGCAGTGGTTTGACGGTTGCAGAATGGCTTCCCTACGCAAATCGCCATAGGGGTATAGGGGGCGCGTGCGTCACATAACTGAGGAGCCGATGCGCGTGCCCAGCGGCCGCTTGTGACAGAGCAGGAACATGGATCTGTGTGTGTTAACACACAAATCTATGTCCTGTCAGGGGAGAGGAGACAGATTGTGTGTTCCTAGTATATAGGTGAACCGATCGGTCTCCTCCCCCAGTCAGTCCCATCCCCCCACAGTTAGAACACACAGTGAGGCAACACATTTATCCCCTTGATCACCCCCTAGTGTTAACCCCTTCCCTGCCAGTGACATTTATACAGTAATCAGTGTCTATTTATAGCACTGATCGCTGTAAAAAAGGCAATGATTTAAAAAAAAGTGTCCGATATGTCCGCCGCAATGTCGCAGTCCCGAGAAAAATCACTGATCGCCGCCATTATTAGTAAAAAAAAATAATAAAAATGCCATAAATCAATAGCCAATATCAATAATATTTTGTAGGCGCTATAAATTTTGCGCAAACCAATTAATATACGCTTATTGCGATTTTTTTTTTACCAAAAATATGAAGATTACATATCAGCTTAAACTGAGGAAAACTTTTTTTTTTTTTTATTGGGATATTTATTATAGCAAAAAGTAAAAAATATTGTGTTTTTTTCAAAATTGTCGCTCTTTTTGTTTATAGCACAAAAAATAAAAACCGCAGAGGTGATCAAATAACACCAAAAAAAGCTCTATTTGTGGGGAAAAAAGGACATTTTGTTTGAGTACAACGTCGCATAACCGCGCAGTTGTCAGTTAAAGCATCACAGCGCCGTATCGCAAAAAAATGGCCCGGTCAGGAAGGGGGTAAATCCTTCCAGGGCTGAAGTAGTTAACATGGTAAGCCATGAATCAGTGATGATCTGCTGTAAGTTGTTGGATTTGTTTGCATGTTTTCTGTCCTGTAAGGTTTTGTTCACACAAGAAACACATACCTGCATTAATGGGTAGTGTATTAATCGAAGTTGAATGTAAGCAAATTATGCAACTTATTTTTGTTTTTTTGTGTGACACACCTAAATTGTCTGTTGGAAGCAAAGTTATGTATATTTTTCTGGATAATTTTGTAAAAAGAAACACACTGAAGTTTTAAAAAAATCATAAAAAAGAAAACAAAACAAAAAAATTGTTACATTTATTAACCATGCCTCTAAATCAGGGGTAGGCAAACTTTTAGGCTCGATTCACACTGGGGCAACACGACTTCAGCGCGACTTTGCACTGCGACTTCGACGCGGCTTTGAAGCGACTTCAGCGCAACTTTAGCAAATTACAAGGCGACTTGAAGTCGCCTCCATGACAGGCGACTTCGGCTGTGGCCAATCACAGGGCAATCAGCTCTCTGGGAGGGAGGGGGGAGGGAGGGGTTTTCCCTGCAAAGTCGCTTGACTTTACAGAGAGATCCGACTTGGAGGCGACTTCCATTGATTTCTATGGTACAGGTCGCCTACCAAGTCGGATCAAAGTAGTACAGGGAGTACGCTCTGAAGTCGGAGCGACTTCAGTAGTGTCTATTAAGACGCTAGCGTTCACTCCCATTGAATCTATTTCTGGGGCGACTTGGGGCGACTTGAGCGCGTACAAGTCGGATCCCAAGTCGCCCCAGTGTGAACCGACCCTTAAGCACAGTGTGCCGAAAAATGTTTTCAAAGAAATTGAGCGTGCCGATTTTCTAACAAAAAAATTGCAACTTCACACTCTCAATCACGAAAAGGACTTTTTTTTATAAAGTAATTGCTGTAAACTAGTAGTGAGAAATGAACATCCTGCACACTCCCGCCTTAGATCAGCCCCAATTCATGCACCTTCACACCTCAGATCACATCCCCCCCCCTTGGGCCCCAGCAAATCTGTTTCACCACTGTACCCCCCTGCTCATCTGCCCCACCACTATAATGCCCTGCACATCTGCTCCATCACTCTACCCCCTGCTCATCTGCTCCACCACTGTAACCCCCCCTGCTCATCTGCCCCACCACTGTACCACCCTGCCTATCTGCCCCACCAATGTACCCCCTTTCTCATCTGCCCCACCACTGTAACCCACTGCTCATCTACCCCACCAATGTTCCCCATTTCTCATCTTCCCCACCACTGTACCTCCATGCACATCTGCTCCACCACCGAACCATCTTCTCATCTGTCCTAAGACTGAACTTATCTGCCTCACCACTGTAACCCCCTTTCTCATCTGCCCCACCAGACTGTACCTCCTGCACATCTGTCCCATCTCTGTTCCCCATGCTCTTCTGCCCCACCACTGTAACCCCCTGCTCATCTGTCCCACCGATTTAACTCCTTTCTCCTCTGCCCCACCTCTGTAACCCCCTGCTCATCTGTTCCACCAATGTACCTCCTTTCTCCTCTGCCCCAACACTGAAGCCCCATGCTCATATTTCCCACCACTGTAACCTCCTTCTCATCTGGCCCAACACTGACCCCCCCCCGCTCATCTGTCCCACCACTGTACCCCCCTGCTTTTCTGTCCCACCACTGAACCCCCTTCTCATCCCTCCCACCACTGTACCTCCTGCACATCTGCCCCACCACTGTAACCCCCCCTGCACATCTGCCCCATCAATGTACCCCTTTTCTCATCTGCCCCACCACTGTACCTCCCTGCACATCTGCTCCACCGCCGTACCCCCATGCTCTTCTGTCTCACTACTGAATCACCTTCTCATCTGTCCCAACACTGAACCCATCTGCTCATCTGCCCCACCACTGTAACCCGCTTTCTCATCTGCCCCACCAATGTACCTCCTGCACATCTGTCTCACCTCTGTACCTCCCTGCTCTCTTGCCCCACCACTGTAACCCGCTGCTCATCTGCCCCATCAATACACCTCCTTTCACACCTGCCCCACTGCTCTACCCAAACACGGTACCCCCCCTGCTCTTCTGTCACACTGCTAAACTCCCTTCTCATCTCTTCCACCACTGTACCTCCCTGCACATCTGCCCCATCACTGTACCCTCCTGCTCAACCTCTGAACCCCTCCTGCTCATTTTTACCCACCGCTGTACCCTTTTCTCATCTATGATATGGGTGATATGCAGAGTGGTGAAAGGAAGCAGAGATGAGACACAGATCTACCTGTCCTGGCACACTCATCCTGCTGATCCACCTCTCGCATCCAGCCTACGTGCTTGTATGTGACATCCCATACAAGCATATGGAATGGATGCTCAATGATGAGCTCAGGTCAGGGGCAATTTCTGAAAGCAGTGGGCCTTTGTGCAGGATCATAGGTTGGGCTCCCGCAGCTGAGAAAATGTGGTTGGGTGTGATTTTCATTGCGCTGAATAATGGCTGTGGCTTAAAGGGACACAGAGTGCAGGGGTTCAGTAGTAAGTGATGCAAAGGTTCAGGAATAATTTCAACAAAGTACCCAGAAGTGTAACAGTAATTCCACAAACTGTCTCCTGATTGTGGTTTTCTTAATCACAGTGAAATCCCTTCTTCCTGAGATTGGTAGTGGCAACCAAGCGAGTCATCTTCCACCCAAATAATGTGTGGGGGCACAGTGCCTCCCCCTCAGTGCAGGTGCAGCGTGGAGAATTCCGAAATTGGAATGCATTAGTGTCTCACTGACACTTCCCTGCACTGCTCTGCTGATGGGGAGATGTCGAGTGCCGGCAAAAGAGGCTTTGTGTGCCACCTACTTCTGCTCTACATGCTAAAGTAAACTTCTGCCAGGTGATTGTAATCCTGTGGAATAAGCTACACTGTTGTGGCTGTAGTAACATATTCCTATATCCCACAGTTAACACCCCGCACTTGCAGTTTAGGTGTGGTGCCTACAGTGTCCTTCAGCATGTTCTCTGCATAGCGGTCTATCGTGCGACGGGTTTCCTCCAGACCCCTGTTTCTATTTAAGTGAAACAAAAACATTTAACCGTTGATGAGGGAGAAGACTTCTACTACTTTCTAGTATTAAAGTTGAGTTTCACCCAAAGCACTTGAAGCACTCCTCGCACCCTTACATTTGGCATGTATTTTTTTTTTTTGGGGGGGGGGTGGGTACATAGTTTTGACAGGTACTTCCTGTCCCACTTCCTGCTTCAGTCGCTTGGCAGCCTAGGCGACTCCTCCTTCCTCTCTGCAATCTTCTGGGACTTGTCACAGGTCCCAGAAGATTGCCTGGCCACTAAGAGCCCAGTGCTGTCACAGCCAGGTGCCCACACTTGCAATGACGGCGCCAGGGAGAGGAGCGAGGCTTCAGGCGCCCGCATTGCTGGACAGTGGGACAGGTCAGTGTCTGTTTATTAAAATTCAGCAGGTACACTTTTTGTAGCTGCTGACTTTCAATAAACTTACAAACGAGTGGAACTCCGCTTTACATGAGGTATAGACTTCTTAAAGCAGAGACAGAGAGACAAAAATTTGCCCCTGTACAAATCATTAGAAGACCTCATCTGGAATATGCAGTTCAGTTTTAGGGCACCTGTTCACAAAAAGGATATCAGAAAAGTTGAGAAGGTGGAGAGAAGGGCAACCAAACTGAGGCATAGAGGAGCTCAGCTATTAGGGAGGATTAGCTAAACTGAATTTATTCTTTGAGAAAAGACGATTAAGGTGTGTGATCACAATGTACAGTATATACATACGTGGTCCATATACTGAACTTGGTGTAGAGTTCTTCACTTTTAGGTCATTACAAAGGGGGGGGGCTCTCTTTCTTTCTGGAGGAAAAGTGATTTAGGCCTCATGTACATTGCTGCTGCTAAACGTACGTTTAGGAGCAGTTGGGCATTTTTTTCAACTGCTCCTGAATTTCACAAAAAGGATATCAGAAAAGTTGAGAAGGTGGAGAGAAGGGCAACCAAACTGAGGCATAGAGGAGCTCAGCTATTAGGGAGGATTAGCTAAACTGAATTTATTCTTTGAGAAAAGACGATTAAGGTGTGTGATCACAATGTACAGTATATACATACGTGGTCCATATACTGAACTTGGTGTAGAGTTCTTCACTTTTAGGTCATTACAAAGGGGGGGGGCTCTCTTTCTTTCTGGAGGAAAAGTGATTTAGGCCTCATGTACATTGCTGCTGCTAAACGTACGTTTAGGAGCAGTTGGGCATTTTTTTCAACTGCTCCTGAATTCTCCTCTATGTTATCTTATCAGTACATGTACACGGGGTCGTTTCTAGGCAGTTGAATTTAGAGGCTTTTTTTGGAACGCAAAAAAATGGGTTCAGAAGCTGCGTTTAGAGGCATTTCAAGCGCCAAATGCTGCTAAACGCGGTAACTCGCATTTAGCCATGTTTATTTTATAGGCGTTTTTCATTTTTGGCTAATTTAAAAGCACCCCGCTAGCGTCCAAAAAGTGCCGCTATAACAGCGGTAAAGCGAGCTGAAATTAGCGGCACTTTACCGCTACCGCCCCAGTGTGAGAGTACCTAACAGCAGCAGAAATGTAGAACAGATGCCATCAAGACCTAGTTCTGGCCAGCCCAGTTCATTATTTTAAAAAGAGCTGGATGTATTTCTAAATACATAGAATATACAGTGCCTTGAAAAAGTATTTATACCTCTTGAAATTTTCCACATTTTGTCATGTTACAACCAAAAACGTAAACATATTTTATTGGGAATTTATGTGATAGACCAACACAAAGTGGCACATAATTGTGAAGTGAAAGGAAAGTGATAAATGGTTTTTAAACTTTTTTACAAATAAATATGTGAAAAGTGTGGCGTGCATTTGTATTCAGCCCCCCTGAGTCAATACTTTGTAGAACCACCTTTTTCTGCAATTACAGCTGCAAGTCTTTTTGAGGATGTTCCTACCAGCTTTGCACATCTAGGAGAGTGACATTTTTGCCCATTCTTCTTTGTAAAATAGCTTAAGCTCTGTCAGATTGGATGGAGAGCATCTGTGAACAGCAATTTTCAAGTCTTGCCACAGATTCTCAATTGGATTTAGGCCTAGACCACTCTAACACATGAATATGCTTTGATCTAAACAATTCCATTGCAGCTGCAGCTCTGGCTGTATGTTAGGGGTCGTTGTCCTGCTGGAAAGTGAACCTCCACCCCAGTCTCAAGTCTTTTGCAGACTCAAACAGGTTTTTTTGTAAGATTGCACTGTATTTGGCTCCATCCATCTTCCCATCAACTCTGACCATCTTCCCTGTCCCTGTTGAAGAAAAGTATCCCCACATGATGCTGCCACCACTATGTTTCACGGTGGGGATGGTGTGTTCAGGGTGATGTGCAGTTTTAGTTTTCCGCCACACATAGTGCTTTGCTTTTAGGCCAAAAAGTTAAATGTTGGTCTCATCTGACCAGAGCACCACATTTACTGTGTCCTCCACATGGCTTCTCACAAAGGGACTTCCTATGGCTCTCTTCTTGCCACTCTTCCATAAAGGCCAGATTTGTGGGGTGCACAACTAATATTTGTCTTGTGGACAGATTCTCACACCTGAGCTGTGGATCTCTGCAGCTCCTCCAGAGTTACCATGGGCCTCTTGGCTGCTTCTCTGATTAATGCTCTCCTTGCCCGGCCTGTCAGTTTAGGTGGGTGGCCATGTCTTGGTAGGTTTGCAATTGTGCCATACGCTTTCCATTTTCGGATGATGGATTGAACAGTGCTTTGTGAGATATTCAAAGCTTGAGTCCCCTGGCCTTTTTATGATGATGTTTGTTCACCAATGTTCTCTAAAAAAACGCTGAGGGCTTCACAGAACAGCTGCATTTATACTGAGATTAAATTACACACAGGTGGACTCTATTTACTAATTAGGTGACATCTGAAGGCAATTGGTTCCACTACATTTTTTTTAGGGGTATCAAAGTAAAGGGGCCTGAATACAAATGCATGCCACACTTTTCAGATATTTGTAAAAAATGTTGAAAACCATTTATCATTTTCCTTCCACTTCACAATTCTGTTCCATTTTGTGTTGGTCAATCACATAAAATCCCAATAAAATACATTTACGTTTTTGGTTGTAACATGACAAAATGTGGAAAAAGTCAAGGGGAATGAATACTTTTTCAAGGCACTGTAACTGTTGGTATACAATTGTGTATATGGAGGCTTATTATTTATTTATTTTTCTATTGGTTGAACTAGATGGACTTTTTTTTATACTCTTAACTATATAACTATGAAGTAGACAGGTGCTCTCACCCCCAGTAGCAATGTCCCCCGAGGACCATGCAGATCAAATGCTTCTTGTACATAGGTTCAAACTAAAGTGCTGTCCGTGTGTGTATGGACATGTGTAGAGTGCACATAAAGCAACAGCATTTATTTATTTTATTTTTTAAAGGTAATTTTATCCTTTAAAACAGTTGGCCAAATTGATTATACATTATGACCACTGCCACCTAGTACAACTAATTCTGAAAGGATAAGTTCACCTTTTTTCGGGCAGAATTTCAGTTTTCATAATAGAAGCATTTTCCAATGCTATTTCTGGTCCACCTCTACCAGTGTGCTTTTCTCTCATTTACCCAATTCACAATAAGTTTAAAATCTTGTTAGTTTATTTTTTAATTTTAAAATGATTTTCAGATTCCATCACTTCCTCCGCTTTCACTTCCTGTTAGGCCATCTCCCAGTAGCCTTCACTTCCTTGTTGCATCACAGAAAAGGGTGTGACAGGGTATGTTCACCACTCTGGACCAAACCTCCCTGAAAGGTAGTATTGTAACCTTATTGTAACTACCTTCCACCCACTTCCTAATCAATCTGATTGTACAATCTCCTTTAGATCTCCCATCAGCTATGTAGTACAAGGGCCTGCCTGATTTGATACAAATTGAATGGATCGTTCAGGTGGGTCCTCCTATTTCATAGTGTTGGTAAATCTAAAGGATATTGTACAGAGATTGTACAACCAGATTGCATGGTGTATGGACATCTTTATACAAGTACATAGGAGGGAGCGGACGGAGACACTTGGGCCTCTTCCACATTTAGAAAACCTACATTCCCACCCGTGTTTGATTTGGAGTGTTTTCATTGGTCACGCATAGGGCAGCCCACTCACTTGTATAAGCTACATGCAACAATTGCCCCAGAGACGCTCCAGTCCTTTTTTTTTTTAAATGGAGCGTTACCATGGTTTTTGATGCATTTGGGGTGCCTTTAACATGCAATGACAACAAACATGGTGCGTATTTGCAGTGTTTTAGAAACGTTTTCTGTGTGGTTTGCCATGTGTTTGGAAACACAGATGTGAATGGAGCCTCATTGTTCTTGTGTAAACGCACCAATTTCACTTTCAGGCGCCATTCACACCTAGCGTAGTGGGAGCACATTTTTTCTTGGCTTTTTTTCCAGTGACACACATAGGTCAGCCCATTGACTTCAATGAGCTGCACTACCCGTGGCAAAGTAGCTCATGAGACATTTTGGTGTGGGGCAAGTAGTAGTTAGTGGGAGTTGGACTACAGTTTGTTTGCCACTGTCCAATGCTTCTATAGGTGAGAGTGTAATCCGAAGCGTAAAAGCAGTGGTCCCCCAACCTTTTTGGCTCTAGAGACCGGTTTCATGGCAGCCAATTTTCCTAGGGCTGGGGGAGGATGGTGGGTGAGTGGGTCGGGGGATGGGATATTCATGAAGTCTGTCCTCAGCTCCTTCACACCACAACCCCTCTTTACAGCACAGTCCCCCTTTATATCAGTGTCCAGTCCCCCTTTACAGCAATCTCGCAGTGTCCTCAGTTCTTCACATCACAGCCCCCCTTTATATTACAGTCCCCCCTTTACAGCAGTCTCATAGTGTCCTCAGTTCCCCTTTATATTACAGTGCCCCTTTACAGCGCAGTCCCCTTTACACTAATGTAACGGGGACTGTTCTGTAAAGGGGGCTGTGATGTAAAGAGGAAACTGATATAAAGGGGACTGCACTGTAAAGGGAGCACTGTAATGCAAAGGTATCTGCACTGTAATGTGCATTACAGGGAGCATTACATTTCCATTAAAGGGGGCACTGTAATTTAAAGGGGACTGCACTGTATTGTAAAGAGCTGTGATGTAAAGAGGGCTGCACTGTAAAGGGGGTACTGTGATATAAAGGGGACTGCACTGTAAAGGGGAGCTGATGTAAAGGGGCACTGCAACAGTGCCCCTTTACATCACAGGCCATTTACATTACAGTGCCCCTGCAGTCTGCCCCCTCTCCTCCTTTCCTCTCTAACATCAATCTCTGTCTCCCCTGTTTAGGACTTCTACCTGCAGAGCAGAGCTGACAATATCATCCTATCAGCAGGGAGCGGTTGGAATGTCTCATTCCAATCTGCAGCACCTCCCATCCCCTACCCTGCTAATAGGATGACACTGTCGGCCGGATGGGCAGAGAAGCTGGGAGAAGACACAGTGACCGCAGTCATCGCTCATCTCCTGCTGTTCAGCTAGGCCAGCAACAGGCCATGAACTGGTACAGGCTGCTTAAAGACTTCCTTGTATGTCCCAGTGGATAAAAGTGAAACACCATTTTACCTTTTCATTTTAAAGTACCGTAAGCAGTGCCACCAAACAGGTACCAGTGTAGCCTAATAGTCAGAAAGCCTCAGCCATAGTCCATGGCTTCTTTCAGGATGACAGTACACAGCTCCAAGACAAGCAGAAGTTTTCTAACTGGAGTTGAGCTTATTGTGTTTAAAAAACAAAAAGTTTGTTGTGATATTCAGATGCAGTCATATTATTAATGTCTATAGAATATAATCCATAGTCACATTAAACCAGAAATCACAGCAGTTTATTGTTCTGACTTTATTTATCATACTCCTTTAAGTACAAAAGAATAAAAAACAAGAGCTGTCAATTTGTATCATGCTTAAGTCTTAAATAAAAAGAATGGAATGTGTTTTTTTGTAGATTTCCTAATAACTAATCAAGTCCTTAATTGTTTTTCAAAGAGGTTCTCTGAAGAACACTGTATCAGGGAATAAAAAATAAAAGACACTGTTGGGAAGACTTCATTGCATTCCTAGTAAATAATTCTAACCTATTCAACATCTTTATTATTAGTGGTGCTTTACGTTTGGGTACCTCTAACACAGTTGTGACCAAACACATTAAAGGTGTTAAATCGAAATCATATCTTTTGGAGGCAATCAGATAAACCTAACACATTCGTTTCCAATCTGTTAGTACCATATCTAAAAAGGGGAAATTGACTCTTATAATTTAATTTTTTTTTCTGTTCATAAAAAATATCTCTGTAAAATAACATTTATTGTATAGTACAGACAGCATTCACCAAGAATAAAAAATACCTTTGTCATTCATGTACAGTACACAGGTGATCAACAGTTTCCGCTCAAATCGCTTAACAGTGATCAATTGGAATTGTTCATTTGGGGAGAGTGTTTTGGCCTTTCCATAACTCCTAAGGTCCCACAGTGTGTTACACAAACAAGGCACTGTGAGATAACGGAAGCCCAGTTCACGGATTTTTCACTAGTGTTCTAAGCAGAATAGATTGTTTCTGATGTAGGCAGCATGTGATTTTAAAGCCACAATAGTCACAGAGACATAACAAATGGATTGTGAATGTACTTCTCTGGTGGGGTCAGATTTCACATTACTTGTCTTGTATCTACCACCTTTGACCAGCAGGTGGTGCTGTTGAGCTACATTTTCATCATGCAAGTTGCACTGACTTGCTTTTTTTCTTTAAAATAGAGGCAACAGGGATTGTAACATTACATAATTTTTAGCCTGTTGCAAGATATTTACAAGAAAATAAGTAAAAATATGTACCACAGAAATACTGGGGGCTTGTAGAATAACTCAGTGTCATTTTACAGCTATGTTTGTCCAAAAGGAGGCCTTGAAAAAAGAAAAAAAAAAAAACACAAATCCATTAGGGCTTGGTATGAAGAGATGCTTTGGTAATGAAACTTGTGCAGGAAAGGGCAGCTGAGGTTTTTTTTTTTTTTTTTTTTTTTTTTTTTTAATTGTACACAGGTATAAGACAGTGTCAAAGCAAACCACTTTCCAGTAATAGAATAAAACTAAAAAATAAAGATTTCATTAGGTACCACTCAATATCTAACTCGCACGTAAGTGTTCAGGTTTGAAAGTTTTTTTTTTTCTTTAAAAGGTCCAACATGTATCCTGCATGTTCAACACTGAACTATATGCCAATAGCAACAGGCAGTATGTTTAAAGTGTAATAACAGTGCCATCTTCCTCAATGCCTCCTTTGGGTATGACCAAGCTGTTCCTTGGGTCAGCCTTCAAGCTGCTCAGAATTTTGTGGATACTTCCATTACTCTCACGCCCAGAATGGTTAAGAGTCAAGTCTCTCTCTAACTTGTGGCTAAGGCTGGTGCCATTGATCCGTGAAAGGCTTCCTGATGGTAGGCTGTGAGATTTGGGAATGTTGCGTGGCTCAAGACTACCTTCAATAACAATATCTGCATCATCGTCACTCTCCATTTCGTCTGGGTTAAAATTCTGTAGCAGGTGAGCCGACGGCAAGCTATGGTGACTGGCCGTGCTGTCTGTAGACTGACCAGAGCTGCCAGACATCCGGCTGCTCCGGATAACATTGTTTCTTTGGTTGGCTGGCTTAACCGTAATGATTAGATTGTGGCTGTTTGCGATCATCATATCTGTGACCTGATCAAGAGTCTTCCCAGCTACCTCAATACCATTTACTTCCAGAACCTCATCGTTCACAGCCAGCAGACCAGTGCTCTCCGCCAGGCCTCCTGGAACCATTCTGGAAATGAAGATTCCTGGCACTTTCTCCAGACCATGGGGGGTCACCCGAACACTAGTTCCATCTCGAATATAAAATCCTAGAGGCTTTTCACATCCATGTCTGTATAGTCTTACTCGTCTGTGTGTTTCTGGAAGGATATCCACATCAATGATGGAGGACACTGGTCTAAAATCATGAGGCATACTGATGTTGATGTGTGGTTTCTTGTGGCGGAGGCTGTCATTTCGTAATGCCACCAGAGCATTTTTCTTCTTTCTATTCAAAGTGGCTGACCCGAATGTGTTGTAATCTACTTCTTCTGTAAACAGACAGAAATCAATGTTAGGATTGTTTTATATGTAGAAATACCTTTGTAAATACAAAAAAATAAAGCAAGTAGACTTTTGATATTCAGAAGGCAGGTTAACATCAACCATTACCTTTCCACTCCCTCTACACTCCCTCTACAAAACCATCTGTAGACTGTACAGTTAAAGGAGAAGTAGGGCCAAAGCTCTGGATCACAGGAGTGCACTTCGTTCTGCAATCCTGTGACCTGTTTTCAGCTGACAGCGGGCTAAAGTCTGCAGACATGACTGGTTCAGGCTCTGAATCGATCCTGACTAAAAATCCGAGATCCACCAAGATTCCTGAGTGGTAGCTGGCTCAGTATCTCAGTGTGCTCCTGAGAGTCCATTCAGCTCTTCAGTGAGCACTCAAGGGGCAGAGCAGAAAGCCATTGAGTGATACTTACCGTCTCTCTGCTTTAAGAATGCTGAGAACTGAGCAATCAGCTGTCTTTAATCGCTCAGTTATCAGTCTTAGAGCTGGTGGGGGACAGATGCAGCATTGGATGCTTCCACCTAGGTGAGTATAATTTTTTTTCCTACATCCCATACTTCTCTTTTAATGATACATTTTAATGACTTGTTTCCAAACCTGCCTCATAAGCCCCTGTTCACACCGGTGCGACTTGTCATGCAATTTGACGATTCCGAATCTCAAGTCACTCCCCACTGCCGGCAATGGAACCCTTCATGTCGCAGCAATTATGAAAAAGGTTCTTGCACTACTTTTTAATCGGTTTCATTGCCATTTGCATAGACTTAAATGAAGCCGCAATGGAATCGACAAAGCAAATCGTGTTGATGTGTGGCTTTGATATCGAGCTGACGTAGAGCGATTTCAAAGCCATACCAGTGTGAACGAGGGCTAAATGTGCATCTCTGGGGCTCATTCACACCTGTAATTGGTGGTGGATAGCAGATTCTTGCTGCTGAAATCGCAGTTGTATGCAAACAGTTGCGGCTGGGAAGCCCATATAAAGCTATGACAGGCTGTCCCGTAGGTAGCCACACTTTCACTTACCAGTGGTTAGAGACAGACTGTCTGCATTCAGCATTTGTTTCTACCCACAGGTAATTGCTGGATATGTGGGTACATGTGGACAACTGCAGCTCCCGTCAGCCTGTCATTGCTCTGTACTGGCTTCCCATCTGCAGCCGTTTGCATATACCTGTGATTCCACAGTTGTAAGCCACAAAAACACATGGTCTTACTTCGCAGGCGACAATGAATCCCTAAACATGCATTTTTTAATATTTGTAAATACATTTATATTCAGTTAACTAATGAAGAAGATGTATGCCCTGACTTAATTTGCTAAAGCATTATCTATGATTTTCTTTTTCCTTTTCACAAATTGCTGTTTAAGGGTCAATTCACACCATAGAAACAGTCTGATTGCATCCCAGATGCTTTTCTGCATGCACGTTTTTGGTACGCTTTTTCACCCTCTTTTTTCTTAACTTTAAATAAGGACATGTGTGTTCCAGTGCATTTATGCATTTTACAGCGTTCCAGAACAGTCCAGTGCAGGAAAAAGGCAGCTGGTACTACTTTTTTTTTTCTGGAACGCAGTGAAACTGCAAGCACTGGTGTGAACTATGCCATTGAAAACCATAGAACGCACTGGACCGTATGTGGTGTGAACTGGCCCTAAACCTTTTTTCTGTCTCAGTACTGCTGATCTCTTGCAGAATCTTAACATGTACTCCAGCAACTGCTGCATGTCGTTTCTCTGGTTGGGTTTTCTGATGGTGACAACAGTGGACAGCCTAAGCAAGTCAGAATGGCCACTTGTAGTCCTTATTGGGAAAGTGTGTGACAGGGTAACAATGCAGTCTACTCAATATTCCTATCGCACACGTTCCTGGTAAAATGGCTCATAAAATGGTGGGTGCTGTAGCGATTACCAGTTGGGTCCTCTTCACCAGCACACCATGGATCAGCAAAAAGTTGTCCAAGAAGGTGTTAATGAAAGGAAGTCACATCACAAAGAAAAGGTGCAACGTTTCGGGCCGCGCAGGACCCCTTCGTTAGGCATGTCTGAAATGTTGCACCTTTTCTTTGTGATGTGATTTCCTTTCATTAAAACTTTCTTGGACAACTTTTTGCTGATCCATGGTGTGCTGGCGAAGATGTACGTTTGTTAGAGTAACAATGCAGGAGCACAATCGGGAGGGGAGACAGAGACTGAGCACTGGCATCCTTTAAGAGGAAAGGCCTTCCATGGCAGGATCACCAGGTATTAGTTTGATGAGAGTTTGAAAGCTACTTTTGGAATGACATGGTAAATCTTACATAAGACTTTAATTAGTTTAAATATACTTTAGCTACTTTGACAATAGCTAAGGCCTTTTAAAATCACTTTATATTCTCAATTAATAAAACAATGTACAGTGTATATAAAATATGTTGTTTACAATTTCTGGGATTCATCAAAGCGAATACTTGAATTGCAAATCATTAGGTCAGAGCAAATTTTTTTTTTTTTTTTTTTTTTTTTATGGTGAAAAAAAACCTAAGACATAAAAAGACCAGAAACATGTTTAAAGGTGTACAACAGAAAAGTATCCGCCTTTGTTAGCCAAGATTTTATCAACACTCCTGTCAGGTCCAGTCATGTCAGACGTACAAAGAGACCACTGTACAGATCAGCAAGTCCACAAACTACATGCCATGGGACAGACATGTGAAATAATTAAGACTAATGGCAAAACACATGGGAGGAAAAGTGCTCGAACTTTAGGAATTTTGGATTTCTGCAGAACTGGCCCCTAAAATGTCAGCTGATCTTTATCCAAGTTATATTAAGTAAATAGTCTTATTTAACCAACAGATTAAACAGTTTACATTGCTATATCAATACTGGCAGCAAGACTGGAATAATGGTATTTATGAAAGTCAGTAATTAGGAGCCAGCCATTGCAATCATTAAACGACCCGTCCTTTCTACAGAAAATCACAACTTTGGTTACATGCCCTTCAAAGCAGAAATCTGCTCAATGTGTTTCAGTCAGGAGATCCAGAATAGCTGCCGCAGTTTACAGAAATGGAGAGGCTACAGATGGATTTGGGCCTCAAACAGATAACTGCATAAATATGCAAAAGCTGAACTTTTCTGAGAAATATACATAGCTGAAAGCAGAACTCTAAGCAAACCGCTAATGCATAATCAACATACAGAGGTTTACCATTTTACTTTTCAGAAGATTTGGAATTCTGGCCACATACTTGCAAAACACCCCTCTGCTAGTCAGTTCTGCTGCTTTTTGGTTTAGCGTTACTACTTCCTGGACCGCAAAACTGCTTCCTAGATCATCTCCCTGCTCATATGACAGAGGGGATGATGCAAATTCCTTGTCCAATATAGGCAGGTTGGAGGTAGAGAGGTGAAATATGAGGTGTGTCTAAAAAGTTTGGTGAATAGTCTGATATCGCAATGGCAACATGGGGCAGGTGCACACACATGGCTATCCAAAGACACGTTGCGAAGCGCCACTTAGCATGGAGTACACGTGACCATCAGGGTAATGCGGCTGTGGGCAGTTGAACGTAGTCAGTGTGAGAGGTAGGGTTACAGTGCAATGGAGCAATGAGTGAACATCAAATTCTGCTACAAATTGGGGAAAATGGCAACGGAGACGCATGAAATGTTGGTGCAAGTGTAGGGATGGAAACTGTGAGCAGAAAATGTATTTATGGCTGGTTCAAACGCTTTTGCGACAGGAAGGAAACGACTGAGGATGAACCACATTTGGGTCAGCCGTCAACAAGCAGAACCCCACACATGATCGAGCGAGTGTGACAAATGCTGGCACGGGATCGGCGACTGACTATGTTGATGGCAGAGGAATTCGGCATTAACAAGGACACGGTGAGCACCATCATCAGCAAAGATTTGGGTAAGAGGAAGATCTGTTCCTGGGTTGTGCCACCAAGCTGACAAACACAAAGCAAAACCGATGGAAACCTCTGGAGATTTCATTACCATGTGTGACCAGGATCCATCCTTTCTATGAACCACCGTCACAAGGGATGAGGCCTGGTACTACCAGTTTGATCCGGTATCCAAGCAGCATCCACCATACTCCCCTGATCTAGAGCCTGCGGACTTCTATTTCCCTGCTAAAAGCGCGTCATGAAAGGCGCATGTTTTGCAGATGTGACGATAATCCAAGAATGTGTGACCGTGGTTCTGAAATCGATTCCTAAAGAGGCCTTTGCTGAAGGCCAATAAAGGTCATTTGTTTGCATCTTCTGTTTTGTTTGTTTTCTGATACCATTCACCAAACTTTTTTGACACCCCTCCTAGATGCTGCATTGTTCATCTATGCAGGTATGTCACCTGCCTGGCCATACAGTGTGGTAGAGGTACATAAGTCACAAGACTAGCTTTACAGAGTTACAAATCTTTAGGTAAGTAAAACAGTAAATATATGCTTTCAGCTGTGTATTTAGCTGTTTGTATGGAGTTCTTATTTATATATGTCATCACATGATAGCTGAATGTTGTACTGGGAATGTCACTGGGGGATTTGGAATCTAAGTGACCCCTTTAGCTTTAAAAATATGATGATGCCTGGGGAATAAACCTGTTGTGTTTCCAAAACTTTCATCTTTAAAAACCTGAGTTAGCCAACATGGGCTCATTCACATGAACGCTCAGCCCTGTACAGTGTGAGGAGCCGTTTATCTTTTTTGTATTAGCATGTCGCTGTATGCAGGTAGCCTATATAATTGAACTTATACTCATCAGCTGTAGAGACTCGTCCATATAGCCAAAAAGGATACACTACTGTATGGGGGCTCAGAGCCTGTGTGAATGAGCCCTGAATAGAATCACAATTTAAAATTAATATTATCACACGGAAATATTATTAAAGTGTTACCAAACCCAGTAATATGAAAATAGTTCACCTGCCCCCCCAACAGTGCCCAAGGCTTATAAATCTTTTTATATTAAAATATTGCCACTATATACCTTTTTGGCTGATCTGTATACCACGGTTAGTGATAAACTGCACAGTTTCTCAAGTGCTAAGAATTCGGGTAGGAGGGGATTTTCACTAGTCTGTATACACGCCCACATGTGTGAGGTCAATATCATGTGACCTGGCTAGCTCTGAGAACAAGTAAATGTTCTCTCCAACATAAAAGACACAACTGAGCATGTGCAGGTTGGCCACTCTGCCTGTGTTAGCTGGCCTTCCCCAGATAGACAGTGCAGGAGGGAAGGATCTATGCATACAGGATAAAACAGCCTTTTTACACAATGTAGAGAATAACCCCTTAAGTTCCACAGTGAGTATAATAAGCATACTTTACTACATATACAGATTTTACAGTTGCGGGTTTAGTAACACTTTAAGCCAACAAAGCAATGGTGTCCAAATATTTCCTGCGGAGTTAAGTTAGACAAATCATTCAAACATTCCCAGTAACAGGAAATTTCAAATTATTTTGGCACCTCATACATGCTCCCAAAACAGAATGCCTTGTCCCAGGCCAACCAATCAGAAGTGGTGTTCATCTTCCTGATAGTTAGAGTGCCTTGAAAAAGTAGTCATACCCCTTGAAATTGTCCACATTTTGTCATGTAACAACCAAAAACTTAAATGTATTTTATGTGACAGACCAACACAAAGTGTCACATCATTGTGAAGTGAAAGGAAAATGATAAATGATTTTCCAAATTTTTAAAAATAAATATCTGAAAAATGTGGTGATTTTGTATTCAGCCCCCTTTACTCTGATGCCCCTAACTAAAATCTAGTGGAACCAATTGCCTTCAGAAATCACCCAAATTAGTAAATGTAGGTAATTGGTAGTAAATAGAGTCCACCTGTGTGTAATTTAATCTTAGTATAAATACAGCTGTTCTGTGAAGTCCTTAGATGTTTGTTAGAGAACCTTAGTGAACAAACATCATGAAGGCCAAGGCACACACCAGATAGGTCAGGAACAAAGTTGTGGAGAAGTTTAAAGCAGGGTTAGGTTATAAAAAAAAATATACCAAGCTTTGAACATCTCACGGAGCACTGCTCAATCCATCATTCGAAAATGGAAAGAGTATGGCACAACTGCAAACCTACCAAGACATGGCCGTCCACCTAAACTGACAGACCGGGCAAAGAGAGCATTAATCAGAAAAGCACCAAGAGGCCCATGGTAACTCTGGAGGAGCTGCAGAAATCCACAGCTCAAGTGGGAGAATCTGTCCACAGGACAGCTATTAGTCGTGCACTCCACAAATCTGGCCTTTATGGAAGAGTGGCAAGAAAAAAGCCATAGTTGAAAGAAAGCCATAAGGATTCCTGTTTGCAGTTTGAAAGAAGCCACGTGGGGATACAGCAAACATGTGGAAGAAGGTGTTCTGGTCAGATGAGACCAACATTTTTCTTTTTTGCCTAAAAGCAAAACTCTATGTGTGGTGGAAAACTAACACTGAACATCACCCTGAACACATCATCCCCACCATGAAACATGGTGGTGGTAGCATCATGTTGTTCGGGATGTTTTTCTTCATCAGGGACAGTAAAGCTGGTCAGAGTTGATGGGAAGATGGATGGAGCCAAATACAGGGAAATCTTAGAAGAAAACCTGTTAAAGTCGGCAGAAGACTTGAGACTGGAGCCGAGGTTCACCTTTCAGCAGGACAACGACCCCAAACATACAGCCAGAGCTACAATGGAATTGTTTAGATCAAAGCATATTCATGTGTTGAATGGCCCAGGTAAAGTCTAGATTTGAATCCAATTGAGAATATGTGGCAAGACTTGAAAGTTGCTGTTCACAGATGCTCTCCATTCAATCTGACAGAGCTTGAGCTATTTTGCAAAGAGGAATGGGCAACAATGTCACTCTCAAGATGTTCAAAGCTGGTAAAGACATCCCCAAAAAGACTTGCAGCTGTAATTGCAGCGTAATGTGCCACGCTGGCAGCCGCCTGGAGGGGGGGGGGTGCTTGTTTGCCCCCCCCCCCCCCCCAAATGAAAAACCCACCAGCTGCAACTGAATAGGAAATGTCACGAATATGCAATATATGAGTATTTGTGTTCCTTCAGTTTGTATTCCACAATCAAAGAAAACAATGGTTTACTGCAGTGTTTACTATCACTACCAAGCACTCACACTATGAAATAAACCAGGACTGAAGTTGGATGCAGACCGCGCTGTAAATACAGCCATACAAAATATAATTTTTGCTGCCAGTTTTGTGCCCTTTCTTCTTGTGTAATACAATGTTGTGTGTCATTTTGATAAGCGAGCACCATGAACTGGATGACAATTCCTTACAGGAGAATCAGTGTCTGTGAAATAAGTTTCTAGGTAGCGCGTACGAGATGGAATCTGAAGGTGACTAGTTTTTGGCATACAGTGAATGTCACTAGCTTGACAGTTCAAAAAGCCAATGATAGCTTGGGTTATCAGTGTGAAGTAATCAGGATGGGGGGGATTCTATTGCCAGAAGATGGATTACCATTCAAAACCTGTTTCCTTCTGTAGAAGAAAACGTACCAAAATGCATTAGAAATTTTACACTTCTAGCTTCTTTCTCAACAATTACAAATCAGAAGCCAGTCGTATTGCAGAGGACACATGCGAGTATGGCTTTACCCTGCAGGAGAAGAGGAAGAGACAATACTACCTGTCTACCCCACTGTTCCAGGGAAGATGGCCCCCTGCAACCCAATTTTCTCTTCTGCATAATGCCACTAATTTAGCATGGATCCACTGACCATAACATGATATAACACTATAGCATGGGTCCACTGACCATAACATGATATAACACTATAACATGGGTCCACTGACCATAACATGATATAACACTATAACATGGGTCCACTGACCATAACATGATATAACAGACACTATACCATGTCTCCACTAAGTATCATTTCCAGGTGACAAGAATAGACATGTAATAGAGATATGTGAGGTCATAGAGGAGGTTCGTGCACAAGGCTACTTTTTATAAATGACAGTTTAGTGGTAATGATTATGGTCAGGATGAGAAAGATTTTCTTTTCACTTGGGGAGATCAAACAAACTACATTTTGAATGACGCTACGCTACTTTTATAAATGTCCGTTCAGTTTTACCAATTACATTAAGGGTGAGTAAAATTTTTTTTTTTTACCGGCAGCTTAATTCTAATGCAGAGAATGCATTAAAGTGGAACTCTAGTCAAAAAATGAAGTCCTGTTAGATCACTTCAGACTGGCTATGTAAAACATTAGGGCCTCATGAACACTGCACATTAAAATAATGTTATAAAACGCCAGTAGCTTTGTAGTGAGTTTTTCAACGTTTAATGTTTTTCTAATATCGGTGGTGAGGCGCGTTTTTCAGCATTTTTTTACATCAGAGCGTTTTTACAGCTGAAAAACTGCTCTCAGAACCCACTAGTTTGAGGTTTTTTTTTAAAGCCAAAAAACGCCCCAGCAAAAAACTGCTGATAACAGCCTATGTGTGCATGGACACATAGTATAACATGATGGGGAGTTAATTGACTGTAGCAAAAACGTCTGAAGCCAAAAAACGCTGCTGTAAAAACGTCCAGTGTGCATGAGGCCTAAAAATAAATGTCTTTACCGTTTAAATCCAGTAATACATTGTCACCCTGTTCTGCACATGCTCAGTTACTCTCTATTTTTAGGCACTGCTGTGTTTGTAGAGGCCGATCAGCTGAACTCGCACGATTTCAATCCCGCAGCAGTGTGAACAAGGGCTTAAGGGGAAACAAGCTTAGATTCTATGATTATCCAAGTACAGGATAAGCTTTAGAGAGCGATACCTTTTATAAGACCAAATATCACAGCTTGATATAGCACATGTATGAAAAGCTTATCCTGAAAAATGTACTCGTAAGTGTCTCCAACTCTACGGTACTTTACCATATGATTCCCAATAACACTAGCAAAAATATATATTAGAAATGCCCAATACACACTTAATATGCTATGCATGGTCTTCAATATAATAGTTATGTAAAACAGATTGTACATTGTGTATTGTTCCTATAGCAGGAACTACCACTCCCGCTGCTTACACAGCTGCTTATTCTAGGAATGGCAGCCAGATGAAATACACCACCACTTAGCCAGATACTATTCTATAAACAGGATTTCACAGGATGCCAGGTTCCTAGAGCAGAACAAGGATTTAGGTCCAGACTCTACCCTAAGCATATTATATTTCTGGAAACCAGGGAACACCAATTGACAGCGAAGAGAAACACTTCAAAGGGGAGAACTGCCTCTATCAAGCAAGAAAACAACATTAGACAGCTTGGGAGTCAGGCCAATACAGATGTGTCATCCCTTTAAACTACAAATGGCAGGGCAGAGCCTAGATTAGACTGCGCTGCACCCCCATTGTAATTGGAAATAATGCAGTGTGCTCTGCTCACACTCACTGTGTCTGCTAACACTTTATTAGCTACTTTCATGTTAGTTTAATGGCTTTTCATTATAGGCGCAACAAAAAGCTTGAAGATTCACTGCAGGCTCATTTACCAATATCAATTCAATATAAAAACATATCAAAAATTTACAAAATGAAAAAACAAAAAATTAAAAAAATTTTCTCTAGCAACAAAATATCTGTGCGACTTTCCTTTTTGGAAACTCAGGCTCCATTCATATCTGAATATCCACAAACAAGCGCTTTCACGCAGAAAATCAAGGAAAGTGTTTGCAGTGCTATTCATTACTAATGGCACCACAAACACAGTAAGCAGACACGTGTTTGTGCGCATCAAAACGCACAACCAACGTGCAGTTAAAAAAACACTCAAATCGTTGTAAAGCCTTAACATTTTTTATCTTAATGGATTCCCTGCATTGGGGTAAATACTGTTTCAGTATGTGTATCACCACCTTACCCCTAGTATACCCACCTGGGCCCGATCTCGATCCAGCGTCTGCAGCAGCTCTCTCTTCTCCCACTCTCAAATTCTTTGCCAAGAGCAGCGGGAGCCATCGGCTCCCACAGCTGTCAGTCAAATCCTGTGACGAGTGAGCGGGCCGAGTCTATAGATGCAGGCAGCGCAGCTCTGGATCAAGCCTACAGGTGTGCCACCATAGGAAGTGGCTTCCTATGGTGGCATACTGAGAAGTGGAGGAGCCAGGGGCGCCAGCAGGGGACCTGAGATGAGGAGGATGACTTTACAAATGCTTCAATACCTGAAAAGGTACAGGAGCTTGTTTGACGCACATAGGGCAGCCCATTCAAATCATGCCTTTCAGTCCCACCCGAAGTCCCCTGCAGCTTGAGTGGGTTGTCTGGGGTCCCTCATGCCGCAACTACATCTCTGTATGGCAACCAACATCTTTCCACTGGCTGCCTGTCACACTAACTCACTGCAGAACAGACTGGAGCCGCCTCCTTCTCGGCTCTGACACTTTCATGTAAGACGGGGAGGAGTTGGGGAGGAGGGACACCGCTTTTCATGTTCCCCACGCTGATATGAGGTCTGTAGTAAGTTTAGTATAGATGGGGACTTTCAAGAGAGGGGGACACAAGGACCGTATTTGAAATCTGCCCCCCCCCCCAATCAAAGAGATTGTGGCATCTGAAAAGCCCCCGGGCACCCTGCATGAGATGTGGAACAATTGCTTTAGGTGCCCGTGCTAGTGCCGCCTGCCACTTGTTCTGGCATGGGGCTCTAGGATTTTTTTTAATAGACGGGGAGATGAATTCTGTTGGGGGGGGAGGATTTGGAATAGAACTGGGGAGAGGACTTGTGCTGATGTGGGGGATTTGAGGGAAAAAAAGATTTGTGCTGGGGAGGATGGGGGAGAATTTGTGGTAGAAGTGAGTATGGGAGTTGTGCTGGGCGGGAGAATTTGGGGAGAGGGTTCGTGCTAAAGTGGGACAAGGAGGATCGGAGAGGGGGGTTGAAGGGGAAGAACATTTTGCTGGAGGCAGAAATTTGGGGGGTTTGTTGTGCTGGGAAGGGGGTTGGGGGGGGGGGGTTTCGCTTGGGGGATTTAGAGAGAGGAATCGGGTGGGGGAGTATTTGTATTGGAATGGGGAGGTTGTGCTAGGAGGGAGAATTGGGGGTGAAAAAGGTTTTATTTTGAGAGGAGTGGGGGGGGGGGGGGGGGGGCATTTGTGCTGGGAGTGGAAGAGAATTTGTGCTGGGAAGGGAAATAGAGTGGGTGGGGATTGTGCTTGAACTGGGGATTTGGAGAGGGTGAAGAACTTGTGCTGAGGAAAAGGGAAAAACATTTTTGTTTGATGGGGGGGCATTTGTGTTCGGAGCGTGCAGATTAGTGCTAATTTTTTTCTGAAGGGGAAGGAGCGGGAATTTTTGCTGAAAGGCTAAATTTTGCACCTCCCTTACCCCTACACTGTGCGTTACACACCCCTGACTCATACTATGCATTACACACTCCTGTCCCATTCATTCTGTGCATTACACACTCCTGTCCCCTTCATTCTGTGCATTACACACTCCTGCCCCCTTCATTCTGTGCATTACACACTCCTGCCCCCTTCATTCTGTGCATTACACACTCCTGCCCCCTTCATTCTGTGCATTACACACTCCTGCCCCCTTCATTCTGTGCATTACACACTCCTGCCCCTTTCATTCTGTGCATTACACACTCCTGCCCCCTTCATTCTGTGCATTACACACTCCTGCCCCCTTCATTCTGTGCATTACACACTCCTGCCCCCTTCATTCTGTGCATTACACACTCCTGCCCCCTTCATTCTGTGCATTACACACTCCTGCCCCCTTCATTCTGTGCATTACACACTCCTGCCCCCTTCATTCTGTGCATTACACACTCCTGCCCCCTTCATTCTGTGCATTACACACTCCTGCCCCTTTCATTCTGTGCATTACACACTCCTGCCCCCTTCATTCTGTGCATTACACACTCCTGCCCCCTTCATTCTGTGCATTACACACTCCTGCCCCCTTCATTCTGTGCATTACACACTCCTGCCCCCTTCATTCTGTGCATTACACACTCCTGACCCCTGCATTCCAGACTCCTGACCCCTGCATTCTGTGCATAACTTACTCCTGTCCGCTTCATTCTGTGTGTTACACACTCCTGACCCCTGCATTCTATGCGTTACACACTCCTAACCCCTGCATTCTATGCGTTACACACTCCTGACCCCTGCATTCTATGCGTTACACACTCCTGACCCCTGCATTCTATGCGTTACACACACCCGACCCCTGCAATCTGTGCATAAAACTCCTGATCCGTGCATTACGTACTCCTGGACCCTGCACTGACTGCAGCCCTCTGTGTGTTAAATACTCCTGATCCTTGAACACTTTGCATTACACACCCTGGACACCTGTACTCTGCGTTATGTATCCTAAACCCAACACTGACTGCAGCACTTTGTGCATTGCACATTCCCAACTCCTGTGCTCTGCCTTACAGACTCCTGCACAATATACACAATACTGTACATTATATACTTCTCACCAGAGTGTTCATTGTCTCAACAGTTGCTGGTTGCTATGCAGTCACTGACTATTTTAATGAAGCTCTTCTTTAGGGTAGGCTCAATGTGTTAGCTCTCTGTATATTTTGAGTGCATGCAAAACCATATGCAATGAAAGCGTTTTTTTATTCTATTATTTAAGGTTTGTGCTGGGGTTCAAATGTGTCTGTGAGACTAATGCTTGTGGAAGAGCAATCAACGCATGTTTTATAGGTACAAGGAAGCCCGGGTTTTGTTTAACCACCACCCTTAAGCCCCTCGCACTGTTAAAGAGTTTGGCCAGACCCACTTTTTGCTGAGGCGCACACCGCAGATCACTTTCTCCCTCGTGTCCCTCATTTGGCAACTCAAAAGTTGGTATGATGGTTGTACTAATCTATCTGATTTGCCAATTTTTAAGATTTTTTTTTTTAGTTACTTTTGGTGGCATTGCTAGATTACTGCTGACGATAAAAAGATATAACCAGGCATTTAAAGCTTCTTTTTCCAATACACAGACATATTTCATTTTGAAGAAAGACCCTACCCACTGATAATGCAATTTTAAAGAAGCACAAGTAAATTATTTATAGGTTTGCCATTCTGAAAGCTGACTGAACAAACTAATATAATGATCCGTCCATTGTTCTGTCTGCTGTACAGACCAATTCAGGCATAAAGCCTCCATAAGTGCATCTACTGGCACCTGTATGCTTATGAAAATATTTGGATGGACATTTAAAACCACGGTATCAAATAAAAAGTAGGAAGATACCTATGCAGGTTATAAAATGACTATCACTTGTATGCAGGGGGTAAATGGTGGGACCAGCTTTTCTTCCATTTACCACCTGCATTCACTACAAATAACAAAGTAACATTAATAGCTATTGGATAGTTTTGTGATTGGGTCATTTGTTTACAGGAAATATGCTGAAAGAAATACTGTGGCTGCAACCACTGACCTCAGTCCAGAAAGTGCTAGTTTGCTGGAAATAGTATTCACCCAGCTTCAGAGACATTGACCTGGAACAAGCATTTGGCAAATGAAGTCCGTGTATAAAGTGGGGGAAATTATTTGATCCCCTGCAGATTTTGTAAGGTTGTCCACTTACAGAGAAATAAAGGGTCTATAATTTTTATCATATGTGTATTTTAAATGATAGAGACAGAATATCAACCAAGAATCCAAAAAACACACACATTACAAAGGTTATAAATGGGGTTACAGTTCAGTGAGTAAAAGAAGTATTTGATCCCCAAGCAAAACATGACTTAAGGCCCGTACACACGGTCAGAAAATCTGAAGATAAGCTTCGTCCAATGAACGATCTGCCGATTTTCTGATCGTTAGTATGCTGCTTTTGACAGCTGATTACGAATTTTCGGCAGACAAAAACTGGATGTGTAGGTTTGAAAATTTTTGTCTGCTGTGACCACAACGTCCGATTTTCTTTTCATTAGTACAGTTTTCTGACAAAAATAAAAAATAAAAAAATCTGAAGAGCAAGACTAGGCATGCTCAGAAATGAAAGAACACATACAAAACAATTCAACACATTACGTCACTTCTGACGTTGAATTCTGTTGTCAGAAAATTTTCTGATGACGAGTACCCTCTTCACTTTTGATTTGAGACTAGCATCAAACAAAAAACTGACGAAAGTTCGTCCAATAATCTGACCTTGTTGGCAAGCACAGAGGTAAGATGTTTCTTGTAGTTGGTGACCAGGTTTGCACACATCTCAGGAGGGATTTTGGTCCACTCTTTTTTTTTACAGATCTTCGCTACATCCTTAAGGTTTCTTGGCTGTCGCTTGGCAACTCGAAGTTTCAGCTCTCTCCATATATTTTCTATACGATTAAGGTCTGAAAACTGTCTAGGACACTCCATGACCTTAATGTGCTTCTTCTTGAGCCACTCCCTTGTTGGTAATGTTTGGGTCATTGTCATGCTGAAAGACCCATCTTCATTGTTCTGGCTGAGGGAAGAAGGGTGTCATCCAAGATTTTACATGGCCCCATCCATTGGCCACTCAATGTGGCAAAGTCCATCTGTACGTACCTCCATGCTTGACTGTAGGGATGGTGTTCTTAGGGTCATAGTCAGCATTTTTCTTCCTGCAAACACAGCAAGTTCCCCTCTTCAAGAAGGCACATGTACAGTCATGCCAATGAATATCTAAATGATTCAGAGAAGGATTGGGAGAAAGTGCTGTGGTCAGATGAGACCAAAATTGAGCTCTTTGGCATTCACTTGACTCGCCGTGTTTGGAGGAAGAAAAATGCTGACTATGACCCCAAGAACATCATCCCTACCGTCCAGCACGTCGGTGGAAACATTATGCTTTGGGGCTGTTTCTCTGCTAAAGGTAGGTATGCGACATTGCCACATTGAGGAGCCAATGGACGGGGCCATGTATTGTAAAATCTTGGATGAGAACCTTCTTTCCTCAGCCAGAACACCAAAGATGGGTCATGGATGGGTCTTCCAGCATTACAATGACTCAAAACATACCACCAAGGCAACAAAGTAATGGCTCAAGAAGAAGTGCATTAATGTCATGGAGTGGCCTAGTCCAGTCTCCAGATCTTAATCGTATAGAACATTTATGGAGGGAACTCAAACTTCCAGCCAAGAAACCTTAAGGAATTAGAGAAGATCTGTAAAGAAGAGTGGACCAAAATCCCCCCTGAGATGTGTGCAAACCTGGCCACCAACTAACTGAAACGTCTTACCTCTGTGCTTGCTAACAGGGGGTTTCTCCATCAAGTACTAAATCATGTTTTGTTTGGGGATCAAATACTTATTTTACTCACTGAACTGCAACTTAATTTATAGAATTTGTTTTATGCGTTTTTACTGGGATTTTAGTTGATATTCTGTCTCTATCTTTTAAAATATGCCTATGATAAAAATGATAGACCCCCTCATTTATTTGTAAGTGTGCAAACTAACAAAATCTGCAGGGAATCAAATAATTATTTTCCTCACTGCATGCAACACCAAATTTGCATCCTTATTGTGGGAAATGACTCCCAAAGTATTGAAGCCAGAGGATTGTACTGCCAGCCTGGGAACTAGTATTTGCAGAAGGAGACGCTGGCAATAGCAGCTTCGGGATTTATTTTGGCACAGGTTTCCTTTAACTTCAGAGGCACTGGGAAAGGATGAGTAGTGGTGCACATCTGGAGAGCCCAGGAAGAATTTTAGATCAATGATTCTGGCCAGTGCTATGAGAAGCCATGCCGGAAAATCTGAGTGTGTACTGAGTTGGTTGGTCCAGGACATTCTTTCTGACCTGGCAGTAATTTATATCTAGATGGAGCCTTGTGAGCGGAGTCAGCCACTGGCTTCTCATATCTCTCAGGTACTTTAACAACATCTCCCCATCATAGTTCTGGCTCTGTTCCAATCCAGCTTGATACTCTGCATGTTCCCACTCCACCTGTTTGAAGTCTCCAGAATAAATAATATATTATGACTCCAACAGCAAGAGCATGACCCTCTTTCTGTGTGCTAGCTAGGAAACAGTAATTTTTCTTGATTTTTAAAAAAAATATAATAAAATTGTTCAACGATTTACGGTGTCCACAAATCAATCATATCACCCCTTTTTCTCAAAGTAGCTTACAGTCTAACTAGTTTAGCCAAATGCTTCCCATCTGCATACCATATAGGACACTAGTCAGAATACCCAAACAGTGTCTGTATCTGTTTGGATACAGGTGCCGTACAGCTGGGAATTTCAGGCCTGAATTTTGAAGAGTCAAGGCCAGTGGGTCTGAGAGGGCTGTGCACGGGACAAACTTCAGTAGGAACTGACCAAAATTTCATCTGTGTATGGCCAGCTTTACCCTGGTCTGGGCCTGTGATGACAGCTCTCAAAGCACAAGTAAAGAAAGGCAGATGTGATGTGTTGTAAATGTAAAATTGCTTGCTATTTCTAGATATTTTTATTTTTATATTTAAATAAAATGAGCTTTCCCCAAGCTAACAGGTTTACTTTAATGCCAGGTCCCCCCCAGCAACATATATTCCCAGTTGCTCCTCTTCCAGGGAAATAAAAGGAAGGAACGTACATACTGTTCTTGGGTTAGGCAACCTTGCCCTGCACAGCTTCACTTTAAAAATACATCCTTAATGAAATAAAAAAAAACATGCTAGAGCCATCGTTTAAAAAAATAAATGAAAATAAAAAAAAGGATCCAAAGATTATTTCTAATGAAAAATAAGGCATGGAATATGAATGGTAGGGTGCGAAGGCATGAGTTCTACTTCTTGCTCCTGTTTTGTAAATTCATTCTGTTTTCAAGTAATGGAAACAACCATATAAGCTTGATGATTCCACATCAAACAGATACCCATCTGGGAATATTTACATTTTTTCTGTACTTGCAAGCAAATGGTTTCACTAAAACATATGAAATCATAAAAACTGAATGTAGAAACATATAAAACTTGAACATGAATATTTGTCAGAACAATAGCAAACCTGGGAAATTTAGCTTAGAAAATAATGCAATTCTAGTCCTTTTAGTACACCGCCACATAGATGTTCCGGGCAACAGAATAATGATGGCACCAAAGAGGTACTACCTATAATAAAATAAACCTAAGAAGCCCAAACATTCCTAATAGAAGCTACTTGCTGCCTACCACAGTTCTTCACAGCCACTAAACACATTCAACCCTATCCCAGAAGACTGAATATGATTCGTGACACCAACAAGCTAGAGTTGCTGAATTGGCTAAAAATCAAGCCGTGGGCACACAACCGCCCCCCCTCCCCCTTTTGGCACCACCTGGCTCGGGAAAAGTTCAAAGGTATTAAAACGGTCAGCCAAACAACGTTTGCATCCAATCCAAATGATATATTTTTATGATTGAGCATTCTTTTGGTGGGATTTGATCACCACTGTTTTTTTTATTTTTTGAAATATAAATGAAAAATTACTGAAAATTTAGAAGAAAAAAAAACAAAATAAAAAAACAAAAAACAAATTTTCTACTTTCAGCTATAAAACATATCCAATAAAAAAAAATGTAAAAAAAAAAAAAAAAAATCAAATTTCTTCATAAAGTTTTGGCCAAAATGTATTCTGCTACATGCCTCTGAATGTTTTAGCATCTACATACTATGGCATACATGTTGGAAGTTTTCTTTTATACTAGTAATGTCGGTGATCAGCGACTTAAAATGGGACTGCGGTAGTGTGGCAGGCAATCTGACATTACCTGATGCTTGGAGTATCTGACTAACTGCCACTGACATCACCAGTGCCATTAATACAGTGAACAGCGCTACTACTATATAGCAGTGATGGTGAACCTTGGCACCCCAGATGTTTTGGAACTACATTTCCCATGATAAAATCGAACAGTGTATATCAAGGCCTAAATACACCACTCAGCGCTAAGGGACTCAGAAACTCAATCACAGCATAAATAAGAAATAACATGAAAAATTGCAATATATAAACAACGACCAACACCCCTAAATAAGCACTTCAGAGGTAATGGTATAAGCAGCTGTTTAAACCAAAAAACATCTATAAACAACAGTATAATAACATACATTGATATACAAGCAATAATTATATACTGAAACAGCGCTATGTTGAGTCCAATTAAGTAATTGTGTGGCCAACTACACACAGAGCAATGTCCATACAGATGAAAAAGTGATAGAAGTGGTTCAGAGGTAATTCAAAGTAGATCATAAGTAGTCACAGCATGCACCATCCACCGATTAATCCACTCCACCAGGTGTGAACACACTCCCCTCAGGGGGTTAAACTCACCAGAGATAGGTAAATCATAAGCATCCAAATATCAAATATCCTGAGATCAAGACATACGCTTTTCTCCACGTGATGAATAGAAGGATTCCAAACAATAAAAACAAAGGAGAGCGCACATAGCGTAATTCCATTTATTGTTAAAACACATCCATCATAATATATTCCCCCATCACTAACTACGTACTAGATAAAAGCAATCAACAAGCAAAAGGATGATATCACCGTGCACCACAGCGTGGGAACTCCGGTCACCGTCTCAGCTCATAGAGAGGAGTCACTTCCTAGTTCCGGGTCCACCACGATGGAGCGCACGTGTCACTTCCGGCGTCGTGTAGGTCACGCCCTGACGCGTTTCGTCATATCCTGACTTCAACAGAGGGCGTGACCACACGACACAGACGCCGGACTTAAAAACAAACCGCCCCCAACTCCACATCCAATCACGTTACTCAGAGCACGGACATGCAGTGTATTTGAGCGTCATGGAAAATGTAGTTCCAAACCATCTGGGGGTGCCAAGGTTCGCCATCACTACTATATAGTGTCACTACTAATGACACTGGCAGGGAAGGGGTTAAATGTGTGCCTAACAATGTGTAATGTGTGTATTATGTACTGCTTTTACATATTCCCTGCTTTGCAGTAATTAAAAACAGAGAGCTCTTTCCCTCTGTACAACACCACACCGAGCTCTGGACTGTGATTGGACACGACCGATCAGCATGTTCTGCTCATGAATTATTGGTCAGGATTTCTGACAGATTCCCACTGTGTATAATCACAGTGGGTGTAAGTGGGCGGGGCCTCGCACGTGCACCCTTAACCTGGAAGCGATGTACAGATATGTCACTTTTCCTGCACGGGCTGCCCGTCTGCAGTACATTGTGGGCAGTGTGCAAGTGGGTAGGCACTCCGACAGCCGTGGGTGCCAGCTGTCAGAATAAAATAGCCAGCACTGCAGATTCATCCACTGTTAAGCATGGATGGAGGAATCTGTTAGATTTCCTTGTTCAGTCTGAGGGCTGAATAAAACAAATCTGTGGGTGTGGGGCCAGCTTCAGACCACATAGGCTACAGGAAATAGATCCACGCATCCTACATGCGAGGAGCTGAGTGATATCTTTCTGCAGTTATTACATAGAACTCAGAATAGAGCGACTGTTTTTTTTTTTTTTTTTTAAAGGTCCAGCTCTTTACTGGACCATTCTAAACAGACAAAGCCTCTGCCACTTTCACATAGAGCATAGTTTGCCCACCCCCCTGCTAAATCACACATTCCCACTGGTCAGTGAGTAATGAGCCAACAGATCTGTGTGTGTGAGCGGAGCTTTGCTTGTTCCGAATGGTTTAACATTCAGGCATAGCAGATACAATGAAAGCTGCTGCTGAACACATTTTTCATAATATATATTTTTTAATAAATAACTAAGTCACTTAAAACCTTTTCTGCCTTTTGCATAGCTGCAGCGTTGCTGGATTGTACTAGTAGTTTAACGGACTGCTTTCACAGTTTTTACTAAAATTGCTCTAGAACACCCTGTAACACTTATATAGTATTTTAACCAAACAGTCTGCAATTTAGGCATCTTTACAAGTGTCATGTGAAAATGAGTTTATGTGTTTTGCTTCTTTAGAAAACAGAGGACAGTGCTGCAGGGTAATTGTGCAATGTTGTGATCCAGATCAGTAGGGTTCCCACACTCCCCAGTACAGCTCCGGCACCTGCCCAACTCGGAGAAATGCTGGAGGCACGCATCCAGCTGGCTTGGTGTGCAAGTGGAATTCCATGCAGCTACCAGCAGCCGCATGACACTCCCACAGCAGTGCCTCATTGCAGTGACAAGCACCATGGACAGCCGTCATCCACACCGTGACACAAACACATTATGTGACATCTTCACTAATTACCTTCATCTATAAAAAGGATGAGGGGAAAGAAGCATGTCAAACTACAAATACAGTAAAAGCCTTCCAGTTTAAAAAGCGGCACACGAAGCCGCAGTCTGAAGTGCCTTAGCACAGTAATCAGTCTGCCTTAAAGTGAATGCACACTGTTTAATTTACATTGTTACTTCTATCTCTGTATATTGATGGCACTGCAATTATAACAAAAAACATCTAAGAAAAAGTACATTTTTCCTTTCCTTTTTAACCGATATACAGCTGTCACATGACCCGGATCATTCCCAGCCTGTCTGCAGGGAAACATAAGCAGAAGCAGCTTCTAATCCTCTGCTGCTAGTCACATGTTAAAAACAAAAAAAAACAAAACAAAAAAACAAAACAAAACAAAAAAACAAAACAAAAAAACAAAACAAAAAATCAAAACAAAAAATCAAAACAAAAAAAACAGCTTTCGGAATACAGAGTAAAAATAATGGACGCATTTTCACTCCCCTCCAGCCTGTGTCTTAGAATAAGAGGGAGCTGAAGCCTCCATCAATCTACACTCACCGGCCACTTAATTAGGTACACCTGTTCTATTGCTTGGTAACACAAATTGCTAATCACCCAATCACACGGCAGCAACTCAATGCATTTAGGCATCTGGACATGGTGAAGACGACTTGCTGAAGTTCAAACCAAGCATCAGAATGGGGAAGAAAGGGGGGATTTAAGTGACTTTAAGGGTGGCATGGTTGTTGGTGCCAAATGGTTTGGTCTGCGTATTTCAAAAACTGCCGATCTACTGAGCTTTTCACGCACAACCATCTCTAGGGTTTACAGAAATTGGTCCGAAGAAGAGAAAATATCCAGTGAGTGGCAGTTATGTGGACGAAAATGCCTTATGGTGTCAGAGGAGAATTGGCAGACTGGTTTGAGATGATAGAAAGGCAACAGTAACTCAAATAACCACTCCTTACAACCAAGGTATGCAGATTACTATCTTTGAACGCATCGAACCTTGAAGCAAATGGGCTACAGCAGCACAAGACCACACCGGGTGCCACTCCTGTCAGCTAAGAACAGGAAACTGAGGCTACTATTCGCCAAGGCTCATCAAAATTGGACAATAGAAGATTGGAAAAACGTTGCCTGGTCTGATGAGTCTCGATTTCAGCTGACATTCATATGGTAGGATCGTAATTTGGCGTAAATAACATGAAAGTATGGATCCATCCTGCCTTGTATCAATGGTTCAGGCTGGTAGTGGAGGTGTAATGGTGTGGGGGATATATTCTTGGCACACTTTGGGCCCCTTAGTACCAATTGAGCATCATTTAAATGCCACACCTACCTGAGTATTGTTACTGACCATGTCCATCCCTTTATGACTACAGTGTACACATCTTCTGATGGCTACGTCCAGCAGGATAATGCACCATGTCACAAAACTCAAATCATCTCACCATTGGTTTCTTGAACATGACAATGAGGTCACTGTACTCCAATGGCCTCCACATTCACCAGATCTCAATCCAATAGACCACCTTTGGGATGTGGTGGAACAGGAGATTCGCATCATGGATGTGCAGCTGACAAATCAGCCAGTTCGTTCTTTTTCGGCCAGTTAATAGGCACAAAATCGGTAATCGTTGGGACGTTTTTGAGCCAAAAAAAAAAGTTTGGAATTTTTTGCCAAACGATAAATTAAAAGGTTAATATGTTTCCCGTCCGAACTGTTTGCACTAGGAATATGTAAAAAAAAAACTAACAAAAAATTGATTAATTCATGTCCACTGAACGATTTATCGGTCATTACATGATGGTACTATCGAATGTTCGTTTTTCGAAAATGGGTTCGGTCGATTTTTCGTGTAGTGTATGGCCATCATAAGTATGCCAACATCATACCTGGAGTTCAGCTTTAATGTGCAATTGATTTTTCAATGGTACCACAGCCATTTTTCTTCACATGACAGATCAGCTTTTACCAGCCAATAAATGAATGCCGTCAGTGCCAGGAAACAAACATTGCAACTGTGTAGAATTTGAAAACTGCCTTAATCAGATTCCACTGCAGCCTTATGCAGCTACTCAAGGGATCACTGGGAGTTGTAGAACATACTCCGTTCCCTGCGCCAACATTCAGATTATACCTTTCAATAGAGGTCTGCGTCCTTCAAATCATGACCGATAAGGAAGTCTGCACTGGTGTGTGGGAATCCCCCTTGCATCACAAGCAGAGCTCTCAGGATTGCTAGATTATAGAAACTAGTAAAGGCTTGCCCGTTTCTGAATGAAGAGGTTCAGGGATGCAACAATGCTAAAGACGTTTAAATTGCGCAACTATTTTTTTTTTTGGGGGGGGGATTGAACTGTGTGCTGGTAATGACTGTGGATGATTTTAATGGAGAATAAGTACACGAGAAACTGGGGAGGATGTGACAGTGGGAAGTATGTGCAGGAGAGGAGAAGAGTATGATGGGGGCAGTATGTGCAGGCGAAGAGTGCAGAGAGTATGACAGTGGGCAGCACAAGCAGGAGAGGAGTATGTGGGGGGCCGTTTGTGCAGGAGGAGAGTGGGGAGGGTATGACAGTGGGCAGTACATGCAGGAGAGGATAAGAGGAGTATGATGGGGCAGTATGTGCCGGAGAGGATAAGAGAACTATGATGGTGGCAGTACAGGCAGCAGAAGAGTGTGGAGCGTATGACACTGGGCAGTATGTGCTGGAGAGGATAAGAGGAGTATGACGGGGCAGAATGTGCAGGAGAAGAGTGCAGAGAGTATGACAGTGGGCAGAACATGCTGGAGAGGATAAGAGGAGTATAATGGGGGCAGAACAGTGGTCAGTATGTGCAGAAGTGTGTGGAGGGTAGGACAGTGGGCAGTATGTGCAGGAGAAGTGTGTACAGGGTATGACAGTGGGCAGTATGTGCTGGAGAAGTGTGTGGAGCGTAGGCCAGTGGGCAGTATGTGCAGGAGAAGTGTGTGGAGGGTAGGACAGTGGGCAGTATGTGCAGGAGTAGTGTGTGGAGGGTAGGACAGTGGGCAGTATGTGCAGGAGAAGTGTGTGGAGGGTAGGACAGTGGGCAGTATGTGCTGGAGAAGTGTGTGGAGCGTAGGCCAGTGGGCAGTATGTGCAGGAGTAGTGTGTGGAGGGTAGGACAGTGGGCAGTATGTGCAGGAGAAGTGTGTGGAGGGTAGGACAGTGGGCAGTATGTGCTGGAGAAGTGTGTGGAGCGTAGGCCAGTATGTGCAGGAGTAGTGTGTGGAGGGTAGGACAGTGGGCAGTATGTGCAGGAGAAGTGTGTGGAGGGTAGGACAGTGGGCAGTATGTGCAGGAGAAGTGTGTGGAGGGTAGGACAGTGGGCAGTATGTGCAGGAGAGGAGAGAGGTGGTATGAGAATAAGCAGCATGTGCAAGAGAGAATTGGGGAAGGTATGACAGCAGAGAGTACATACAGGAAAGAAACCAGTGGGAAGGTATGACAACTTGAAGAACAATTAACCCTTTAATTCACAAATGGTGGTTTCCACATTTGGCAAAAAATCACCACAAAACATTACTATAGCCATTCTGGTGTATGACGGGTGGGAATGATCTCACCTCAATACATTTTGCACCCATTAAAAAAAAAAAAAAAAATTGTAAATCATAAAGCTAAGCTCTTCACATAGATTGTTTAACAAAAGACAAATAGAGGTCAATGGTTATTTCCAGGAAATGGGCCTACTGAAACAGGTTTAACTAGAGGAGGCAGGAAGAAGTGCGGTGGACACAGGATAAATTAGGGACAGGGATGGCGATTAAAGAGGGGACAGACACGAAGTGCTAGTTCACACCAGACGCAGTTCCGTTCAGTTCCGTGCGCTTTTTTTCTGCACAAAATGCATGCACAGTGTTTTCCATGTATTCCAATGGCTCTAGTTCACACCATGCAGTCAGTTTTTGCACTGGAAACTGACTGCATGGTGTGAACTAGAGCCATTGGAATACATGGAAAACACTGTGCATGCATTTTGTGCAGAAAAAAAGCGCACGGAACCGAACGGAACTGCGTCTAGTGTGAACTAGCACTAAAACTAAATACATGGATCGAAATTTGGCCAGTTCAGCAGGGACTGGCCGAAATTCAATCCATCTATGGGCAGGCTGATTGTACCAAAGTCGATCCATTGAGTGATTTTCTTTGCTTCCCCCTGCTTAAATCAGGGCCATTAGAAGAGACTCAGGAAGTCCAAAACAGTGGAGGTGGTGTTATGGGGTTTTGGGCGGTAGTGCTTGCTTGCCAGGGAAGGCAGGGCTCAAATTTCTATTGGATGAGGGACAGTGGAGGGGAAAATATTTGGCATGGTGCACCGATATAATGTGAGGGATCCCATAAGCGCTGAAGCCTTGGTGCTAAGTACATGTGCTAAACCTCCACATGTTGGGGTCAATTTGCTAATACTGGAGAGTGAAAAATCTGGTGCAGCTCTGCATAGAAACCAATCAGCGTCCAGGTTTTATTGTCAAAGATTAACTGAACAAGCTGAAGTTAGAAGCCGATTGGCTACCATGCACAGCTGCACTAGATTTTTCACTCTCCAGTTTTAGTAAATAACCCCTGTGTGTCTGGGTTCAATGTGCAATGTCTATGGGGAGGGTATGCAAAGTGTTCAATATGAAATGTTTGTGAAGAAAACCAATCTGTGTGCAGGAGGTGGCATCTCACTGCTGAATACATGCTAAAGCTGGGTACACACCAGCGAGTTGAATGAAAAAAAAAACAAAAAAAAACCTCCAAAACTCAGGGATCCTTGCATTCACACAAGCAAGGTGGATGCCGGTATCCACTCCTCTGTGTTTTCTGACAACAAAACTCAAAATACACCGATCAGCACTGCAGCCATTGACTGCAAGCGCTGATTGAAAGCTGGTTTTCCACCAGGACAATTAAACAGAAGCTGGTTGTTAGACCAACATCTGCTGAACAGAAGGAGAACACAAACATTGAAATTTGTCCAGTTCCTGCTGAACCCGCTGAATTTTTAATGCATGTATACCCAGCTTAACTGTGAGTAAATATACAATAATCCTTAAAAGGCAGAAGGTTTTTTTATCTTAATACATTCTATGCATTAAGATAAAAAAACCTTTTGTGTGCAGAACCCCCCTCAGCCCCCCTAATACTTACCTGAGCCCCATCTCTATCCAGCGAAGTCCACTTATGCCTTGGCCCTTCCAGGAGTCTCCCTCCTGACTGGCTGAAACACAGCAGCGGCACCACTAGCTCCCACTGCTGTCAATCAAACTCAGTTAGCCAATCAGGAGATAGAGGAGGGGGTGCCGAACCGCAGCTCCGTGTCTGAATGGATACACTGAGCTGCAGCTTGGCTCGGGTGCCCCCATAGCAAGCCGCTTGCTGTAGGGGTACTCAACAGGAGGGAGGGGCCAGAAGCTCCAGCCAGGGACCCGAGAAGAGGAGGATCTGGGCTGCTCTGTGCAAAACCACTTCACACAACAGGTAAGTATAACATGTTTGTTATTTTAATAGAAAAAAACAAACGAGACTTTACAATCACTTTAATAAACAGAGCCGGAATACAGTGTTGATGGATATTTGAATGGTCACACAATTGTAAGAAGGAACACTGGTTATTTGGAGAATATTTTTTTCTTATTGAGGAATGCTAATATGTACCGACTCACAGTTAAGCCTCATATACACAATGAGAAAACCCAGACAAAAAATTCCACTTTCGACACGATCCTTTGATAATCTGATCGTTAGTATACAGCTTTGGTCTGAAATTTTCCGAAGGGACAAACACAAAAAAATTTCTCGTACGTTACCAGATCGTGCAATTTATGTTTAACCAGTGTCACAGTTTTCGTCCAAACATACAACACAAACACATACACACTACATCACTTCTGAATTTTTTTTTTCTGACATACAATAATTTTTGTACTTTAGTAACCTATTCACTTTCGATATGAGACTAGCAGTCTAGCATGCAAAAAAAAAAAAGACGATCATTCGTCCGATAATCTCATTGTGTGTACTAGGCTTTATGCATGGTTCACGCGTACAGGAGAGACTAAGCGCAGGCGCGGTTTTCACACGTCATGTGTAAGGCAGCACATTCATTTCAATGTGCTGCCCTACACGTGAGAAACGCTTAAAGTCCCTGGCTTTTTTCCTAAAATGCTCCCACCAAACCACAGGGCTCCGCAGCACCATGCAATTTGGTGTTTGCAGATGCATGGGAGTGCCATTAACAATCTTTGGCACTGCTGCACATCTTCTAAAGGGCAGTACATTTCTGTGCATGTCAAGAAAGCATGCATTTTTGCACACATTCTCCACATGCATAGATGTGAACTTAGCTTTAGAGTGTTCAGTGTGTGTCTATGGACACACATAGCTCAGCTCAGCACCACGCCCGCACGAGTGCCCCATAGCACCCAGCTTGTGAGGAGTGCACCCAGAGGAAGAAGGAGCAGACAGTGCCAGTGGGAGACCAACAAATAAGAGGTAAGGGACAGATGAGCATGACATTTTTAATGAAAAAAAAATATTTTAGCCTTTAATATCACTTTAAAGAATGTCATTAGGGTAAAGATAGGTCTTTTGTAGAACCATGTCCATATTAAATGAATGCCCCTCCCCTAATTAAAGTATATACTCTGCCTATAATGGTTTGCTAAATGCACAGCAAAAAAAAGGTGTCCCTGGAAATTTTTTTTGAAGTGTCGGCAACTATGATGTGTATTAGAGGTGGGATCTCACTGAATAAAACCAATGTGTGTGCAGGAGGAGGGATATCAGTGAAGAAGCTAATCTAGGTGCTGAAGTGGGATATTACTGAAGCGCAAAAAAATGTGTATGCTTGAGGTAGGATATTGCTTAAGAAAAACAATGTATGTGCTGGAGGTAGGATCTCGCTGAAGAAAACCAATGTATGTGCTGGAGATAGGATCTCACTGAAGAAAACCAATGTGTGTGCTGGAGGTAGGATCTCACTGAAGAAAACCAATGTGTGTGCTGGAGGTAGGATCTCACTGAAGAAAACCAATGTATGTGCTGGAGGTAGGATCTCACTGAAGAAAACCAATGTATGTGCTGGAGGTAGGATCTCACTGAATAAAACCAATGTGTGTGTTGGAGGTAGGATCTCACTGAAGAAAACCAATGTGTGTGCTGGAGGTGGGATCTCACTGACGAAAACCAATGTATGTGCTGGAGGTAGGATCTCACTGAAGAAAAACAATGTGTGTGCTGGAGGTAGGCTCTCACTGAAGAAAACCAATGTATGTGCTGGAGGTAGGATCTCACTGAATAAAACCAATGTGTGTGTTGGAGGTAGGATCTCACTGAAGAAAACCAATGTGTGTGCTGGAGGTGGGATCTCACTGACGAAAACCAATGTATGTGCTGGAGGTAGGATCTCACTGAAGAAAAACAATGTGTGTGCTGGAGGTAGGCTCTCACTGAAGAAAACCAATGTATGTGCTGGAGGTAGGATCTCAATGAAGAAAAACAATGTGTGTGCTGGAGGTAGGCTCTCACTGAAGAAAACCAATGTATGTGCTGGAGATAGGATCTCAATGAAGAAAACCAATGTATGTGCTGGAGGAGGGATATCACTGAAGAAAACCAATGTATGTGCTGGAGGTAGGATCTCAATGAAGAAAACCAATGTATGTGCTGGAGGAGGGATATCACTGAAGAAAACCAATGTGTGTGCTGGAGGTAGGATCTCACTGAAGAAAACCAATGTATGTGCTGGAGGTAGGATCTCAAGGAAGAAAACCAATGTATGTGCTGGAGGAGGGATATCACTGAAGAAAAGAAAATCTGCCCTAAGTACATGAGGCCTAATCTGTGTGCTGAAGTGGAATATTACTGAAGAAAACCAATGTATGTGCTGGAGGTAGGATCTCACTGAAGAAAAACAATGTGCGTGCTGGAAGTGGAATCTCACTGGGGAAGAACCAGGAAAATGCTGATTTGCCCAACGGAAAAGTGTAAGGAAAACTTGGGTATTAGATTATGTAGGAAATAGAGTTAAAGCAGAACTTGACTGCACCTGGGCACCACAAACCAAAAACACGATTTAATTTATTTTTAATATTCAAAACAATCTCCAGCCTCCATCTGTCTCTATGCTTTATTTTGTTGAGAAATCACTTTGAAAAACAACTCCTAGCATTTCTGGCTGTGGCCATCTTGAGTAAGGGTAGACGGATTCCAGGAAGCAAATGCCACATGAATCATCTGCAAGAATGCATGCATGAGTGCGTGCTTAGCTGAGAAAACCCTCCTCCTCCCCTCCTGCAGACTCCTGGGATGTATGACATCATTTGCCTAGGCAACAAACCAGGAAGTAACTAGAGAAATGTAAAAAAAATAATAAAAAAATGTAACAAGTAAATATGATATACTTTCCTATCTATTTACGCATGCTATCAAGCATGAGTATTAAAATAAGCAATGTTAGTTGGGAGAGTAAAGTTTCACTTTAAGTGGACTGATCCATCACAGCTTTTCCTGAATAAAAAACAGATATACTAGGCAGGTTAGTCTGTGCTCACTGCATGCTCCTCAGGGCTTGACTAACTCATATTTTAAACCCAGTGAAGAATTTAAACTTAAATTCTTCACTTGGTCTGTGTAAGAGATGACAAGAATAATGGCTAAAAAAGTAGCTGGCTGGACATCTCTGCTCCCCCATACATTTTTCCCTGGGGCTCCTCCTTAAGCTTTAAAAAAAAAACAAACAGCTGTCTAAATAATCGTTCATATGGTCGATATGAAAAAACAGTTCTGAGCTTTGTATATGGAAATGACGCACAATGTGTACATGAGCCTCAGGAAGTAAAAGGTTTTCCTCTGTCAAAGGACAGTACTTGTTGAGTTGGTCAATTAAAGGGCATTTAAAGCCTTTTTTTCCTTTTTTACGTAAAGAATTTTTTCTATTCGTTTTCTATTAAAAATATTTCTTTTCACTTCCTGTAGACACAATTGGAATGGAGAGTAAATCTCTCCTAAGTTAAATGCCCTCATAGGCTCAGTTCACACCAATGCATTTTTTCATGCCTGTTGCAAAAACACAGGACATTATTTCTAACATGGGTTCCTATGGAACAGGTTCACATCAATGCATTTTTGTGCATCTGCATTTTTGGAAAGGGTCAGGTACTTTTTTAAACACAAAACGGTGTTTTTCTTTTTTGGTTCAGCAGACTTCAATGGAGAAGCTGCAGAAAAAGCATGTAGTGTGTTTTTACCACGATTTTGATGCGATTTGTGCTTTGTATTCTGTCCAACAACAAATTTGCCAAAAAAAAAAAAAAAGCATAAAAATGCAAAATGCAAAATGCAAATCGCAGCAAAAAGCACAGCAGAAACGCTCAAAAGCAAACTGCATAGGTGTGAATGGAACTTTAGACAGTTACCAAAACAAGGACAGAGTGGAAACCTTCGAAAGGGGACATTTGTGATAACTCAGAATTTTGGATTTACCCCTCATTTCCAGTCCTAGAGACAGTGGCACTAGGATACAAAGAGGGAGAGTCTCCAGTGTCATTAAAGCAGAATTCTACCCAAAAGTGGAACTTCCGCTTTTCTGATTACCCCTCCATTTGGCACCTTTCGGGGGGACCTGATTTTTACAGGTACCCTGTCCCCACCTCCAGGAGACCGGGCCACGGCGAAGTACGTCAGCAGCTCGGCCCCCCTCCTCCTCCCTCTCCTTCTGCTGAGCCAGTGAAAGAGGGCAGCGCGCTTCGTGCATGCGCACGCAGTAGGGACCCAGCCATTAAGCCAAAAGGCTGCGCTGTCGGGTTCCCTTACCAGCAATGGTGGCGGAAGCACCCGACCAGCCATCTGCCCGCTCCGCTCATTGTGGCCTGCGAGCGGTTACCAAGTTGCTTAAGTGGCCCTCGCTCGTCACAAGTCCTGACATACAGAAATAGAAGGGACAATGTAAAGTAAACAGTGTGTGGTATCACTTTAATCGCACAGCTCCATAGAGGGGGAAACATCTACTCAGCAGAAAAACAGAATGTACTCTTCATTTTCTGCTCTATAGTGTCATTATGGACTGCTCTGTTGTATCAGTACAGCAAGAATGAGATAGGAATACATTTCTCCACCAAGGATCATATTTGCTGAACCATGATCGACAGCCAGGCCTTCAGAATAAAAAACTGCATTCTTCAGACACTTGGAAAGAAACGTTATTTTCCAGCTACAGCTCAGGAAAAATATAATCCCGCTCAGGTGGACACATAACACATGACCTCTCAAACAAAAGAAATCAGTTTTTCAGGCTCTGATATTTCCGTCTCAAAGCATATTTATGTTATTATTCTCTCTCCGCACTTGTGACCTGCCCCCGGATGCTCCCTCATCCTCATTGTACTCTTGTCCATACATGTACACATTTCACAACTCAAATCATCAGTTTAAGTTCACGAAACTGCATACAAATCTTCTGCTACCATATGAGCTGGGGTACAATACCCCAAGCCTTAATTCTGCTAATGTCCCAGAGGGCATACTTATCAAGACTTACAGTATCTCACAAAAGTCAGTACACCCCTCACATTTTTTGTAAATATTTTATTATATCATTTCATGTGACAACACTGAAGAAATGACACTTTGCTACAATGTAACGTAGTGAGTTTACAGCTTGTATAACAGTGTAAATTTGCTGTACCCTAAAAATAACTCAACACACAGCCATTAATGTCTAAACCGCTGCCAACAAAAGTGAGTACACCCCTAAGTGAAAATGTCCAAGCTAGGCCCAATTAGCCATTTTCCCTCCCCGGTGTCATGACTCAGTGTTACAAGGTCTCAGGTGTGTTAAGTTTGGTGTCATCACTCTCTTTCTCTCTCATACTGGTCACTGGAAGTTCAACATGGCACCTCATGGCAAAGAACTCTGAGGATCTGTCAGTGCTCAGACCATACGCCGCACACTGCATCAAATTGGTCTGCATGGCTGTTGTCCCAGAAGAAAGCCTCATCTAAAGATGATGCACAAGAAAGCCTGCAAACAGTTTGCTGAAGACAAGCAGACTAAGGACATGGATTACTAGAACCATATCCTGTGGTCTGATGAGACCAGGATAAACTTATTTGGTTCAGATGGTGTCAGGTGTGTGGTGGCAACCAGGTGAGGAGTACAAAGACAAGTGTGTCTTGTCTACAGTCAAGCATGGTGGTGGGAGTGTCATGGTCTGGGGCTACATGAGTGCTGCCGGTACTGGGGAGCTACAGTTCATTGAGGGAACCATGAATGCCAACATGTACTGTGACATACTAAAGCAGAGCATGATTCCCTCCCTTTAGAGACTGGGCCACAGGACAGTATTCCAACATAACGACCCCAAACACACCTTCAAGATGTCTGATATTCTCATTGTGTGTATGAGGCTTTAGGGTACATGGACATTTGCAGATGCAAGGGAGCTGTACTGTAAAACTGCAGCATTTTCTAGCACCCAAGAAGCCGCAGGTGGCACATACAGCCAGGGTTGCCAACCGTTAGTAAAATTACTGAGAATTTGTAAAAAAAAAAAAAAAAAAAATCAGTGATTTTTACAACTGTCTATAAATTTAAGGGGCTAATATTTTGTCACGCTGTGTTGACTTTTTAAGTATAAACTAGCCAAATAACTTATGTGTCTTGTCAGTGCTCCATATCGTGTGTATACTGTTTGATTATCGATTGTCTTCGTTTTTAATAAGAGTTCTGTCATTTTTCAGGTTGTCAGTAAAAAAAAAAAAAAAGTGCTCAGTCAGTAAATTTTCCATGTTTTGTCAGTAAAAAATGCTGCGGGACGTTGGAAACACTGCATACGGCCTACCATAGAAGCACATGGCTATACATGCTTGTACTCATGTAAACGCCGATGCTCTTTAACATCAGCATTTACCCAGACAAGTGTATGACGTAATTCCTGAATGTTGAAGTTTTACCATCTGCGGCTCCCCAGGCACAAGAATGCAAGGAGGTTTATGCTAGAGAACATGTGCATGCATGTACCCTAAAAATGTATACTCAAGTGGAAGAGTGAGCTGCAGGGCTGTTGGAAGAATTTGGAATAAAGTAAAATGTATTCTGTATTAGTAGAATATGGCTGCAGCACATTTTCATCTCTCTTTCACTTCTCCAATGCTTTGCTCATCTGGGAGCAGGGGTACCTGAGCTGTGTAAATTCGGCCATAGACTGTACAAAAATCTTTACGGTTCAGCAGGGACCGGCTGAGATTCGAACCATGTATGGGCAGGCTGAATGTACCCAAGTTAATTCATTAATCAACTTGGGTACAACCAGCCTGTTGGTTTTCACATGCGATTATTACTAGCGGCTATTATAGTTGCTAAGAGTAATCACTGTATTCTCCTAGTCGGAACAGCTCCCCCCCGCCAAGAGAACACAATGGATCTACAAGAGGCATTCCCCTATCAACTGACTGAGTTGATGGGCAAATCTAGCGATTTTCTTTCCTGCAACCCATGGCTGTGGGAAAGAAAATCGCTCCATCTAAGACTGGTTTAACTTAATAGTACTGGGGCAATCACCAAGAACCACTGCCATCACATGGGGAAAGTCTCTAGCCCTCTAGTAAGCTATCATTTTTGTAACTTTTAACATAGAATGAGTCACATGTTCCTCCCATAACTTGAACTACTAGGTTTTTTTTTATACTTCTGTCAGCTAGACGGAGCGGCGGGTAGGCAAATGTGAGTATGTGCTGGGTAAAGATACACTGGGCAATGAAAACTACTTGTGTTCAGTACAAGGGTTTCCAAAAAAAAACAAAAAAACAAGTCATTGCATGGGGCTGGGTGTCAGGCTAGGCAAAGCCGATTCCACATGCAGGAGGTCAGTACTGCCATAACGATCTGTAGACCAGGAGAGGACATTCAAATGGGTAATAGATTAAAGTTCAGCTTCAACCAATACGTGTTTATGATTTGGGAGGGAGTGTAGAATGTCCATGTTTTAAAGTATATGTAAACTTTTACCTTGTAAAAAAACAAAACAATTCAGTTAAATGAAAGGCAAAACATTTGTGTATATACAGTATATATAGATATATCTCTCTATCTCTACATATATATATATATACATACACACACACACATATATATATATATATATATATATATATATATATATATATATATACATACACACACACACACACACACATACACATATATATATATATATATATATATATATATATATATATATATATATATATATATATATATATATATATATATATATATATATATATATATATAAACCACATTATAAATACCTATTTTTTTTCCTTTTTTATAAGTGATTGCATACCATCTGTTCTCAGCTGTATTAGGAGCTCAGAGAGCTAGGGGAAGAGAAACAGCAGTACACGAGTCTTTCCAGTGAATGTGAGGGAGAGGCATGACAAGTTTGATTATTGGACGAGAGCAGGCACAGCTAGAAAACTGACCACACTGTGCTCTCATGCCTAGTTTGGTCAGTATTTTATAGGAAAACAGAGGGACTAGCAGGAACCCCAGGGATTTCACACAAAGGAAGCAATACAAAGAAAAAAAAAAACAGGATACTTTTTTCAAAACATGGTACAGCAGGCCCTTATCAAGAATATGCAATGTTCTTTAAGATATTCTTTAGCCCCCATTCACACCGGAGCAACTTGTCATGTGATTCTTTCAGGTCAGGTCAAATCGCATGACAAGTCGCACCCTATTGTCGGCAATGGCACTGTGCAAATCGGTGCAACGCCGACATCTGGCAGGATCAAAAGGCAAAAAAGGCATTTCTTTGTACAAACAGATATAGATAAACAGAGAAAATAAGGAAAATGTTTAAATTTAGTTTAATATACACTGAAATGTCTTGTCCTCATTCAAATGATTATTTTTCACATTTTTTTTATTTTTATATAACATTCCCTTAGAGATTTCTCTTCCTGTTCTGACACTCATCATCTGACCGTTCAGAAACCTTCCTATCTGCTAGAATTTTTTTTTGGCTGCACAAAGTCTTGGTTGGCGTTGGGCTAGAACTTTTTGAATCAAGTCATTTTTTATTGATTTTTCCAATTTTACATTATTCAAGATGACCAGTAAAAAAAATTACAAACATTCGTGTGCATATAATCCCATAACACATTCCAAATCTCTTAATTTAACCCTGTTATATTAACCCGCCTCCCTCCCCCAGTACCCCTTCGCCCACCCACCACCCCAAACTATTACTTCCGGTTTAATAGCCATGACTAAAACTAGCAAAACTTGTTACCCTATTATAAACCTGATGCGTGTACTAATCCCTTCATGATTCAATACCCTATTCCTTATTTTCATACCCATAGTGAGGTTCTATATTTCGTCATTACTTCCCTGACACCATGGGCCCCATATCCTTATAAACTTCTTGTGACTTCCTCTCCTAGTATAAATCACCCTTTCTGTGCCAATTACTGTGTTCATTGTATTAACCCATTCTACAGAAGAAGGGGGCACTGTTGATAACCATGCTTTCGCGATTAATTTCCTCGCCTGGTATAGACAACGTGCGATTGCTATTGCTCTATGGCCTTCCCCAACGCTTTTACTTATTAACCCCAGCACACATATCTTAGCCTCGCGTTCCAGTCTTATCCCGAACCTGGCATCTATAATATTTAGGATCTCAGTCCAATACCTGACTAGCTTCGGGCATCTCCACATTATATGAATAAGATCGCCCGTCTCTAGGCATCTAGGACATTTATCATCTGGTCTTCGACCAAATTTATACAGTCTCTTGGGGGTATAATAAGCTCTGTGCACGAGCAAGAGGTGCGATGCCCGCTGCGACGGAGAGAGGGACACCAGTGGGCCAAGCTCCAGAATTCTCTCCCACTGCTCATCACTCAACTCCCCCACATCAGTCCCCCACCTCTCCCTCGCACCCAGCAGTGGAGCTAATCTAGTTGCCCTAGTCATCAGGTGGTCATAGATCCCCGATATTAATCCCTTAAGGCTGGGCGCCTTCACCACCTTACTAAGTAGCGGTATGCTACTCCATTCCAATGCCTTAGTCCTGAATTGCTTGTCTAGTGCATGCCTGACCTGGAGATAGAAGTAAAATGTTTCTTTAGGGATTCCAAACTCCGCTCTCAGGTCCGAAAAAGACTTTAAAGTATTACCCTTGAATATTTGTACCAGCCTATTTAACCCCAACCGATCCCAGATCTTATTTTTTTCAATCGTTTTTAACTCCTTAAGTTGCCCATTCTGCCAGATGGGTGAGTACTCCGTGACACCCCTATATCCCATTTCAATCTTTACTAACCGCCAAATCTTCATGACCAATTTAAATGTTGGAAATGAGGCTCCTATAGATCCGGCTTCCAATGCCCCTATTAACGATTTATGCGGGCTCCCTGATAACATAATATTTACGCTGGAATTAACCTCACCCCTACTTTCGCACCCTCCCATATGTTGCAACTGGGCCGCCAAGAAGTATCTGAATGGATGAGGCACCGCCAGTCCCCCCTCCTTGTTAGGGCGCTGCAAGGTCTGGAGACTAATCCTAGCCTGACCCTTCTTCCATATCAATTCCCGGAAGAGCGAGTTGATTTTTGAGAACCAATCCCTCCCTATCCAAACCGGTGAATTGTGCAAGATGTACATTAGTTGTGGCATCCAGATCATCTTTAATAGGTTTACGCGTCCCGCCATGGACAAGGGGAGTCGACACCAGATATCCTTCTTCTTTTTAAACTTTTCTAATACCGGAGCTAGATTGTCCTTAATATACTGAGTTGGGTCATTAGTTAATACTATGCCCAGATACTTGAATTTCTCTACCACCCTGAGACGAGGAATCCCCTGAGGGGGAGGACCGGGAGTCGAGTCAAGCGGCAGAAGTGTAGACTTCTCCCAATTGATTTTTAGCCCCGATATCCTCCCAAACCCTTCCACCAATTGCATCGTCTTTACTAGTGATGGCCCCATGTCACCCAGAAACAACAATACATCATCAGCGTATAGTGCTATTCTTTCCTCAGTCCCTTTTCTTTTATAACCCTGCAGGCCTGAAGCCTTCCTTATAACCTCTGCGAAAGGCTCCATTGCCAGGGCAAATAGCAGGGGTGACAAGGGGCAGCCCTGCCTAGTCCCCCTCTCAAGAGATATCCTTTCTGAGAATGTATTATTTATTTTTAATCTAGCACTGGGATGCTGGTATAGGATCTTAAGCCAATTAATAAATAGAGGGCCGAACCCAAATTTCCCCAACACCCACCATAAGTATCCCCATTCCAGGGTGTCAAATGCCTTGGCAATGTCCAAGGACAAGACAGCCCTGGAACCCACATTCTCTACCGGGGTCTGGAGGTTCAAATAGGTTCTTCTTATATTTTTACTGGTAGACCTATTCTGCATAAATCCGGACTGGTCCGGGTGGATCAAAGAGGATATACATTTATTCAGCCTGGATGCCAAGACCTTTGCCAAGATCTTGACATCCGTGCCCAACAATGAAATTGGTCTATATGACGATGTGTCTAATTGGTTTTTCTCCTCTTTCTGAATCAGTATTATAGTAGCTTCCGACATTGACAAGGGCAAGCTACCTACTGCAGCTGACCAATTCAATGCCTTCAGAAGCTCCGGAGTCAGCACCTCCCCGTAACGTTTATAAACCTCAGATGGCAATCCATCGGGGCCCGGGGATTTTTGATTCGGCATATCCTTAATTGCTTGTTCAAGCTCCTCCAGTGTTAACGGTGCTTCCAGACTATTCATATCTGTGTCCGACAACACCGGTAAGACAGTATCTTCCAAGAATTTCTCCATCACTTTTTGATCCGGGCAATGGCGCGTTTTATATAAATCTCTATAGTATTCCGCGAATGTTTGGGTAATTACCTCAGGGTCTGATGAAATATTCCCTTCATTAGTTTTAATCATGGGGATTATTGAAGAGGGAGCATTAGTTTTGGCCAATAAGGCCAGCGTCCGACCCACTCTTTCCCCCTCCTCAAAATATCTCTGCCTCTGGAAGACCTTCCTATTTTCTGCTCTTCTAATCTCTTCCTTTTTGAGTTCCTGTTGTTTCATTACCCAGAGTTCTCGATTTTCAATAGTTGGCTCCGCTATGTATTTTCTTTCTGATTCTTGGACCTCTTCTCTAATCAGCTCCCCCTTTGCCCTTGTCTGCTTCTTTATTTTCGATATCTGCTGTATCAAAAGTCCTCTGAGATATGCTTTCAAGGAGTCCCAGAGCACACCCCCCGAGGCAGTGCCAGTGTTGAATTCGATAAACTCTCTCAAACCTACACCTATTTCATCCCCATTCCCCAATAACCCCAACCATGCTGGATTTAATGCCCATATTCTCTGGCCTCCATTATCTCGCTTACATATTGTCAGTGTCAATGGTGAATGATCAGACACCCCCCTGGGACGATATTCAATTCTACCTATTAGGGGCTGGGCTTCCTGGTTACCAATGGCCATATCTATACGGGAGAGAGTGTGGTGTGTCCCTGAGAAGCAGGAGTATTGTTGGCAGCTAGGGTTACGCACTCTCCACATATCACTCCAGCCGACCTCCTCAAGGAACTGTACCAGCCTTCCCTCCAACCCCCTACCTCCCCCAGGCCCAGGCGGGAACCTATCCAACCTGCTATCAAGCACATTATTAAAGTCTCCCACCATAATGAGCGGGACCTCTCTCTTATCCTCCAAGAACTCCAATAATAACCACAGAATCTCCATCTTAAATGGTGGAGGAATATACACATTTGCTATAACCAATGGCCTACCCTCGATTAAACAGGACAGAAAAATAAAGCAACCCAAGCTATCAACATTGACATCCCTGCAGGAAAACGTCACTCCTTTCCTAATCAGAATACTCACTCCCCTCGAGTAGGAGGAGTACACTGAGTGATATTGTGTCGGATAATTTTTTTTATTCTTAATAGATAGCTTAGTCTCGTTGGTCAAATGGGTTTCCTGCAGGCATATCACCTCAGCAGCACAAGATTCTAGCTCCTGGAATACAATAGCTTTTTTCATAGGGTCACCCATCCCCCTAATATTCCAGGAGGTTAAACCAACTGCTCTATTCTGCATTCCAAATAAACATCAATATAGACAAATACCAACTAAGGGAATAACGGAGTAAAATTAGATTTCTGTTTTTGCATATCGTGGCCAAGGCCACAAGGTGGCACTGTTCTAAACCCCTATCTTTAATAAAAAAACTGAGAGAAGAAAAAAAAAGAAAAAAACCCAGACTCCCACCTCCAATCTGATGATACCACTTCACCACATGTGCCCTTATTCCCCTTAACCTTTTAACCTTTTGACGCATCTCGTCAGTACTCCCATTCACCCCCTTCAGTGCTAGAATTGTGAGGAGGGGGCCACAGGAGCCCGGGAGCGAACTGCCACCACACCCCGCCCCCCTCCCAGTCCTACCCAGGTTCCTAATCCTATTAGTGTTTATAAACTTCACGTGTTTACCCTTCATTTCTTTCAATCTCAACCAATTTTTAACGGTGAAATGTGCAGTTTTGCCTTTTTTTATTGCAACTATAATACCCCTTTTTATAAATAATTCCTTCTCCTCCCCCCCTTGCCTGACTCGGCTTGCCCTAGGGGCCTTCCTTGTGACCTTACTACTCCCCTCACCCCACTTCATCCATCCCCTCCCCCCTCCCAATCCCCACTCAACCACCCCCTCCCCCCTCCCCAACCCCAACACCCCCAGGACCCATAGGGCCCTGGTCACCAACCTAAACCTCACTCTCATTACAACTTTCCCCGCCCAGCCCTCTCCCTCCCAACCCTTGATGCTGCACCCCAGAAGAACAAAGAGAGAGAACACAAAAAAAAAAAAAAAAAAAAAAAACACAGAACATTCAGTTACCCCTATGCAATAACATCATTATAAGTTCTTTTTGTTCTCTTCAAACCAATCCGTGACTCCTTTGACAGATTCAAAAAAACGAACAGACCCTAGGGCCTCAATACGCAGTCGTGCTGGGTATAGCAAAGCATATGGTATATTATGGTTCCGTAGGGCCCGCTTAATGTCCAAAAAACCTGCTCTTCTCTTTTGAAGGTCTGGAGAGTAATCTGGATAAATCGAGATTTTAACCCCGTTAAAGAAAATGTCCCCCTTCTCTCTCGATTTTTGCATTAAGTTCAGCTTGTCTTTGTAATTAAAGAACCGCAAGATCATTGGTCTCGGACGATCTCCGCCATGTATTGGTCTGGAAGGCACTCTATGAGCACGCTCAATCGAAAAAAACTGTGAAAAAGCCTCAGCCCCAAAAACCTCCTTAAGCCATCTTTCCATAAATTCTTCGGGCCGGGAACCCTCACTTTTCTCGGGGAGACCCATCACTCTTACATTTTGTCTTCGCGACCTGTTCTCCCATTCATCCAGTTTAAGCTTATTAACTTCCAGCTGAGCTTGCATTTTAATAAATTCCTGCCGCATTGGAATTACCATATCCTCTAGTTGGTTAACCCTTTCCTCCGCACCTTTAATTCTCTCCACTGCTTTCTGAAGCTCTTGTTTAATAGTGCCAAATTCTTCGCCTAGAGCTTTTAATTCTTCCCACATCCCGCTTATCGAGCTCCTGCAAGCATTAACCGCGCATAATACCTCTTTTAAGGTAGGTTCCTGTTCACTGATTCCGGTCGCATTAAAACTGCTATCCCCTGCTTCTCCTGGGTGCCCCCTCTCAGGGCTTCTTTTATTTGCTGTTCTTGTGTTACCCGTCAGGTTATCCGGACCTTTCCCCAGGCTTTTTCTTTCCCCGTGGCCCCCTACCGACATCTTCCCCGAGGGAGGCTGAATACTTTTAGTAGGGGACTGCATTGAGCTATGAGCAAATTTTTCAAGCTTCGCAGCAGCTGCTGCTGCAGCCACATTTTGCGTCCCCTTTTCCTTCTCTTTAGTTGAACGGGTAGATTGGGTAGGCATACTTTCCTGGGGCTGCTGTTGTTAATCCACCCCCTTCTTCTCAATCAGAACACGCTGGGAGCCTTTAATAACTATATAGCCCACCGGGCTGTCCTAGCTATCAGCCAATATGTCCTTGATTAATAGATAACCGGTCTATTTAATAGGAGACAAGTCCTAGGCACCCTGCTATAACAGTCACCGGCACTTTGCTTTATAAGTATATAGAATTCAAGTTCTTTACCTCTCTCCGGTTAGCTTAGAGGATGAATGCTTGCAGGGGGATGCAGACTACTCACAACTGGATCCCTCACACCCGCTGTCCACCGCTCCGGACCTCCTCACTTTTTACATTCAGCGTCTGAAGTAATCTCTGCCACTGCTCTGTCACGGCTCTGGCTTCCTCCACCTACTCAGGCTCTCGCGATGACTGCAGTACGTCGCTAGGCAACCAGGCACAATCACAGTCACGGCGGCGGTATCTGTCCCGGCGCTCCGATCCGTTCGGCAGCTCAGCAAGGCGGGTACTCCTTCCCGGTCCCCTCTCCCGTCAACCCGGCCACTCAGCGCTCCATCCCTCCGTCAGGAGCCGAACTTAACCTTCAGTAAGTCACAGTAAGTCACAGATAGGAGCCGGGATCTTCACAGGGTATTCATGCGGCTGGATAAGTACAAACGGCAGCCATAGTGCAGCATCAGGGTTGGAGCCAGAGAGAGCTCTCACTCACTCACTGCTCACACCTGCATCCGGTCACGCCCCCCCCTGGATACTTTCCTAAATGTGTTGGGCTAGAACTTTGAATGAACATCCACCATTTGTGTTTGAATTCTCCAAGTAGTAATTTTAAAAAAGGTTTCAACTCCACCGGCTGCCGTGTTCAAAGGACAAGTTACAAGTTCGATTTATTTTGATCAGCCTACGGGCTAAATGAAAGAAATTTAATAGATCCCTACATCCACACAAATGGCTAACAGAGACTGTCAGAATACATCTACAGGGGGCTGTTCAGCCAACAATTTTTAGCCCAGCTCCTTCAACAAAAGTCAATTGAGTCATCAAATTTTATTGGGCTAACAGGGCCACCCACTGTCAGAATTTCAGCCAAATTAAAGGAATCAACCAAAATAATTCTAACAGTGTATGGAAAGCTTTTCAAAGCTTCAGGTGGAAGGGTATCTTAAGTGGCTACAAATCACAGTGTCTAATTTTTGAGATGTGTGAGCCCTGTTGTATTACTAATCTCTGCATTGAAAATGAAAATCAATATGCTGTGAAGTGACTGGCTTCAGGTGATATAGAGATTAAACAAATTTTTCTACATAGGTTGTACCAGGTTAATCTGCAGTCTTCTCTAAATCCCTGTAAAGTCCAGAATTTGTAAAGCCTGTCTGAGCTGTCAGAAAAAAAAGGGGCGGACAGCTGAAGTTCCACTCTGCAGAGCTCAGTGGCCAGAGCTCTTAAAGATGATTGGAAGGAAGGGACACACCCCTCCACACAACAACAGAGCTGAGGCTGTCAATCAGCTGGAGCTCCTTTCCCTGTCACAATCTTTCTCTTGGTGTCAGAAGTGATTCATGCTGATAAAGGAACAAAGCAGCAGGCAGAAATGACAAGTAGGTCTCATACACACTGCAGCTCAAAAATTCCTGTTTTAATTTTTTCCTCTCTGCCATTAAATGCCTCTCCATGTTAGCCTATGTGTCCATGCACACATTGATGTTTACAGGAGTATAGAAGCAGGGGTATTTAGAGGGAGGAAAAAAATAAATAAAAAAAGAGCGTTTGGCCCAAAAAACCCCCCCAAAAAACCAGACAATGATGTGCATTCGCATGCTGATACATTCTAATAGCCGGAATAAATATACACAATGCACTAATGCCAAATGCGCATGCAAAAGCGCAGCTTTTACCACGTTTTTCCAGCTAGTTTTCTCCTAGGTGTCCTTTGGAGTACAGTGTGCATGGAACCTATAGCAGAAGAACAAGGCAGCAGACAGAAATTACAGCACTCTTAAAGGTTAGCTAAAGATTTGTTTAAAAAACAAACAAAAAAAAAACCAAACAAACATACTTACCTCCTCTGTGCAGTTGGTTTTGCACAGATTGGCTCCGATCCTCCTGGCTCCTCCTCTTCTCGAGTGCCCCGTCTGAGAGCTGCTCACCCTCGGGGCACTCGTGCGGCCGCATTCCCATGTCCTGCTGCTGCGTCCATTGACACAGACAGCAGAACTCGGCCACGCCCCCGGCTCCCGCATCATTGGATTGTATTGGCAGCAGCGGGAGCCAATGGCTGCGCTGCTATCAATCTATCCAATCAGGACCCGAGACCCCAGCTGGAGCTGGTGTGCTCGTCCTCGTCACTGGAAATATCGGGTTCAGGTATGTAAAAGGGGGCTCTGGGGGTCTGCTGCATCAAAGGAGGTTTTACAAGCCCTTTAATTGAGACAAGTACACACTATAGAGCACGTTTCAAACAGCGCCCATGGGCCGAATCTGACCCTCAAGGCCATTTCCTGCCACTGCACCTCCTCGTCACACTAGTCGACTGTAGAAAGGAACACAGAACTCCTCCTATGGATCCTAAAACTCTGTGAAGCCACAGCACCCCCTCATCTCCGCCTCCCCTGGTCTCAGCATTCAGCTGACTCCAGCCCTCCTCTGGTCCTCGTCCAAAACCTGCAATTTCTGCTTCCCACCTCCAGCTTCTTTCTGGCAGCAGCACAAAGTAAGGGGGGTTGCAAAGTAATGTAAGGAAGGGTAAGGGAACCCTTGACTTCTGATATTAGTGGGGTGGCTCTGTCTGGATATCTAGTCTTACAGATGCAACTGGCTTTGAGGTCAACCATAATGCTGATGCGGCCCACAATGAAACTGCGTTTGACACCCCCGCTATAGAGGGATGTGCTTTGTTTATATATCATGTCTGAGGTTTACAACCACTTTAAAAGTATGTTGGTGTGAGCGCAGTGTTTGCCTGCACAGAGATGCAGTCAGTCCCATTCACGTCAACTAGGATGTGGACACAGCCGCTGCTCCCAACTTGACATCTGTGTGGGTGCATGTCACCGAACGCAGACAGTGTGCTAAGATTTCTCTCCTAGACCAATGGTTTCTGGTGTAATTGCTGGTACCCACAGGTAGCCCGATTGTTTCTAAGGTTGTAGCTACTGGACAAAAGCTTCCACAGACTACGAATAATAGTTTCTACAGAACACAAGGAATTCCAGCAGATGCAGTGACATGGCACATTCAAAATACACAAACCCATTCCAAACTGAAATTACTGCGAGACATTGAAGCTATTCATTTTAGACATTATGGTCACTTTACCAGGATGATGAAGAAAGCCATCTCTTGCAGCAATCAGAATTACAATCACTGTAATTCACGTCTAAATTACATGCAAGTGAAACCGGTTTCTCCCTGACCAAGGGAAATAGAATCCAGTGTCCTGTGGCCAAGACGTCGGTGACACATATCATTCAATATCCCGGCACTACACGGCATCTCATGTTTACAAACAAATAACCAAGCTCAGTTAAAAATATTCGCCGGTTATGGCACAGATGATGATAATTACAGGTTATGTAGCTGTAACACACTCAGGAATATAAAGCTGTATACCACATGTTCATACAAGATGATCCTCCTGCTGAGCCCACGCGACTGTAACCCAACAACTCACAGCCCTTCCCTTCAGCCACAACCTGCGTACATGGAAGTGGAATCTAGGGCATGTTCTGCAGAACTTTCACTTTGAACTTATTTACAATTCTTCTATTGTAGCTAGAATGTCAAATTGTAACATGAATAAAAAGAAAAAAAAAGCAACATTTTTGCAGCAACAAAAGAAACTTTGCAATATCAATGGCAACTAGTGCCAGGACCATAGGTACATCTCTACACAGTACAGAAACTAAAAGCTCTACACCAATTTTAGCCAGTGGCAGCCCGTCCATTAGGGGCACCGCCTCCTCTATCCATGCCACCCCCTATATGAGTAAAGAATAGATTCATGCCATAGCATGAATCTATCCACGGACGCCGTGGCCACCCCCTATTCATGTGTCCGGCCCCTTTCAGGACGCTGGGCGCCTGAATTAAAGCGGCAGGGGTGTTTTTTTAAAGCACCTGATTAGAGCCAGAGGTTCTAATAGGCTGAGCCCACCCAGGTGTTCCAACAGCGAATTAATATTCGCTGTTTCAACACTGATCCTCAATCCGGCCAATCAGAAGCAGGTCTGAAACCCGTTTTCTGACTGGCCAAAAAGAGAAGACTCCCGATTTGGCTGCCGAGGAAGAGGGAGGAAACGGAAGCCACCGATGCCCATGGAGAGCAGAGGAAGGGAAAGCCGTTGCCACCGCCAAGCAAGGGAAGTCGCCGTTGAAGAGCTGTATAGATGAGGTAAGTGCACCAGACAGACCAACTGACTGACCGGGCTCACTGTTTGCGCCCCCCCCCCCCCCCCCACCAAAAAAAAAATTACCACCGCCCACCACTGATTTTAGCACACTTATTGCTCAGGCCTTTCAGCAAAAGCAGGCAGGAGAGCATCAGAGGGTTTGTTTACTGTGTTTACAGTTCTAATGCAAACCTGTGGAAAGTTATGGGGTATTTAAGGCCTGGCAGATGATGGGGACATTGGCAGCATCTGCGGTCATACTCAAAGGAGTTGTAAAGGCAGAAAGTTTTTTTATCGCAATGCATTCTACACGTTAAGATAAAAACCTTTTGTGTGTAGCAACCCCCCCAGCACCCCCTAATTACTTACCTGAGCCCCATCTCTCCCCAGTGATGTCCACGAGTGTCTAAACCACCCGGGACACTCCTCCTGATTAGCTGAAACACAGCAGCAGCACCACTGGCTCCTGTGGCTGTCAATGTCAGTCAACCAATCAGGGGAGAGAGGGGCTGGGTCGGGGCTCCATGTCTGAATGGACACACAGAGCTGCGACTAGGCTCCAGTGCCCCCATAGGAAGCTGCTGGCTGTGGGGGCATTTGATAGGAGAGAGGGGCGAGGAGCAGCAAAGAAGGACCCGAGAAGAGGAGGATCCAGGCTGCTCTGTGCAAACCAACTGCACAGAGGAGGCAAGTATAACATGTTTGTTATTTAAAAAAAAATAGAGACTTTGTTAAAGTGATTGTAAAGGGGGAGGAGCCCTCAAAACATGTTACCGCCCACCCCCTATTACACCTCTGGTTGAGTTGTATTGTGTGGATGTGCATAGACAACGGCCGCAGACACAACCAATATTGCCATCATCTGGTGGGTCTTGTGCTTCGTTCTGGGCATATTGATCCCATCAATCCTTTTGCTCCATTTTGACATACTGACACATCATCTTTCTGCATGCTGAACAGGGAGTCTTTATATTTTTCCTCGTCTGATGGCAGAAAAAACGTATGGAACCAAAGAAATGCAGAAGAAGTAACCACACAAGTAAGGATGTACCAATATCAGAGCCGATACCGAACATTTTCACGAGTACTCAAGAAACTGCTTCCAAGACTGAAACCGATACTTTGCAGTGGGATTAGCGTCAATACAAAATGAACGAGAGCAAATTGCACTGCAAAAAATTGCATGCGATTTAAACAGGAATACAGTGTGATTCCTGTCTGAGTCACATGAGAATTCCCCCACCTCTACTGTGTGTATAGAAAGGCAAAAATGCCATCTAGTGGGCAGTTTATCAACCTCTTTGTGCCGGCACCTCCGGGCCCTTTAGGAGGTTTAGAATGCCGGGAGGTGGGGTTTAATATCATGTGACTGCTGTAATTGGCTGTCACGTGATCCGAAAAGCTTTCGGTTAGGCGCTGGTAACTGTGCCGAGAGCACGTAATGCAAGCTCCCTTGGCGCAGCTGTATTGACTGCAATTCACACAAATATGCGGCCCCTCTGCGCCAGGTGCCGAGAGCCCACATATTTGCGTGCGACCGGCGCCAAGGGGTTAAGAATGTAAGAACTCAAATTAAGTACAGTTCAAATGCAAAATCTGAATAGCTGTCCCGCCCCCAAGCTGACATCACTTCCACCATATACTCACAAGGGGGCCACTGAAAGTCTCCTCCAGCGGCTGTGATTTTCTATCATCAGCGGGACACCTATACAAATTTTGCATTTGACCAGATATGTATTAATGTGAGTTCTAAATTTTTTTTAATAAACTGCCCACTAAATGGCATCTCTCATATATATATATATATATACACATACATACATATATACACACACACACACACACACACACACACACATATACATATACACATATATATATATATATATATATATATATATATATATATATATATATATATATATATATATATATATACACACACATATTTACACACACACAAAGTGGTGGGGGAAATTGCATGCGATTCTTTGCAGTGCGATTTGTGCCCATTTTGTATTGACGCAAATTGCACGGGAAAAGTATCGGTACTCGGTATCTGCAAGTACTTGACCAAAAGTATCGGTACTCGCTGATAAAAAAAAAAATGGTATTGGTGCAACCCTACATGCAAGCCTGTCTTGCAAGGGTTGAGGCAGGCCAAATGGATGCATGGAGCAAACTACTACTCTATCATCTATGCAGAATACCAACCAAATGCAGACCTACAGCCAACCAGTGGGCCAAAAGTCATATAGATGAGTTGGTGTCACTGGGAGGACTTTTAAGTGACAGCCTCCTTACATGATGAAAAGCCCACTAGCACAACTTTTGTTCATATATGCTATGAACTGTGTGCTTTTCCTTGTGTGGTCTTTGTTTAAACATAACTGATGATCCTGTCTGATATCCGTCAATTGTTCTAAGAAATAAGACAAAACTGACACACTGTTACTGAAATAGCAATCATCACAACCCTCAGCAGGAGTACATGGTGGATTGGCATACACTGGGAACATCTCGGTGCTCAAATTTAAACACCGCTCTGACACTGATCGATCATCTCAACAAAAAAAATAAAATAAAAATAATACTGGCTGGATCACAAAGCGTTCAGCTTGCATTGTACAAGAGCAGTGTGTACAGCAAGCTTTTATAAAGCTGTCTGTAAGCTTCAAAACAAGTTTGTGGAAGCCCTTAAATAACAGTTCATTTCTTGCTTGGGAATGTTAAATCCAAATGAGAGGACTGATTGTCACTTCCACTCCCTGCTGACACTATCCAGAAGTTCTTTAAGAGAGTCCCAATGTGGGTATTAGGAGGCAGGTTTCTAGATCATCTGACCGCTGTGACTGGCTGTCACACTGGTCACATGATCGGGAGCTCTCATATGTAAGCAATGACTGGGAGCTGTCCCTGACAGCTCAGTCACTGTGTTGGGAGCGCACAGTGAGCATGTTCCCTGAACAGAAAAACAGTTCTCCATGGGCAAATATGTGCAAGATGCACAGCAGGTGGACACAGGATAAACAAGCTGCTACATGGCTACAGCAGGCTTTTAAACAGACTTTAAGCCTTGGTTCACATTGATGCGATTTGAGATGTCAAATCACATGCCAAATTGGCGACAATTGCTGCCAATTGCGTTTGTGCATTTGCGGCGCTGCACTGATTGCCAAAAGTAGTTTTTGTACTACTTTTTGTGATTTTGGGTTGAGATTTCCACTGACATCTGTGCAGAAACCCGCACAGATGTCTCTGAAATAGCCCCCCAGGTCTGAATTGACATGGAGTTTAGCTAAACTTGCACAATTTCATTCCCGCAGTCAGTGTGAACCAGGGCTAAAGCGGTAGTAAACTGCAAAAAAAAAAAAAAATAAAAGCCCTGGCAGTTGTCATGCGTATGACAGACCTACCTGGAAACGAAGCCCTCCAGCGGTGCACTGTAACCGCTGAAGGCGCTTCCATCATGGGCTTTGGCGATATGAATGGCTGAGCCAGTGATGACGTCACTTCCACGCATGCGAGTGGGAGTCACTGGTTACATACAGCATGGGTATGCTGTTCCTTTAGAGTGCATGCGCCGGTGACGTCACCGGCTGCATCTAAAGTAAATAAGCACATTTAGGAGATATTTACTGTACCTATAGGTAAGCCTTATTATAGGCTGCTTATTATTATTATTCAGGACTTATATAGCGCCAACAGTTTACACAGCGCTTTACAATATAAAAGGGAGACAATACAGTTAAAATACAATACAATACAATAGGATTAAGAGGGCCCTGCTCAGAAGAGCTTACAATCTAATAGGGTACATCCAACATGTGAGTTTACTCACACTTTAAAGTGGCTGTAAAGTCAGAAGGTTTTTTTCTTAATCTTAGTGCAGTCTTTTTTATCAGTATTGCCTCAAATTAAAGAATATTGTAAGGTAGGGGTGGGTACCATCACCGAGATAGTCCAAACCCCTTTCTCGATTTGCAGGGACATTTCTGAGGTGACCCCATGCACCCATTTCTATTTTAACGCAGTCTGTGCATTAGGATAAAAAAACTTCTGTGTGCAGCAGCTCCCCTAATACTTACCTGAGCCCCATCTCCATCCAGCGATGTTGCAGGAGTGTCTCGGCTGCCCAGGACTCTCTCTCCTCATTGGCGCCATTGGCTCCTGCTGCTGTCAAAGCCAGTGAGCCAATGAGGAGAGAGAGGGGGTGGGGCTGAACTGCAGTTCTGTGTCTGAATGGACACAGGGAGCTGCGCCTCGGCTCGGTGTCCCCATAGCAAGCTGCTTGCTGTAGGGGCACTCGACAGGGAGGAGAGGCCAAGAGCGCTGGGGAGGAAACCGAGAAGAGAAGGATCGAGGGCTGCTCTGTGCAAAACCACTACACAGGGCAGGTAAGTATAACATGTTTGTTCTTTTTAAAAGAAAAAAACCTGAGACTTTAGCATCACTTTAAGTAGTACTGAAGCCTACTAGCAGTTTGTTTAACATGACAGCCAGCGTTCTCATTAAAGGATCACTAAAGTTGATGGCCCCGAACCTGGTCTTCTGGGGTCCTTCGGCGGCTGTCTCGGCTCCTCCCGAAAGGACTCAACACCTTCATGCGAGCTCCCTCACATGGTGTTGAGTGCTTGCGGGCGCGCTCCCGTGATACAGACGGCGGTGCTCACTGTATCACTTGGCCCCGCCCCCGGCGCGCCGCGTCACTGGATGTGATTGACAGCAGCGCGAGCCAATGGCTGCGCTGCTTTCAATCCATCCACTCTAGCCAATCAACGACCAGGCTGAGCGGCGAAGAGGATGTCGGGGGCGAACGCAGGACTTTCGAGGGGTCAAATAAGTAAAACGGGGGGGGGGCAGTATTGTCAGATGTTTTTTCACCTTAATGCATAGAATGCATTAAGGTGAAAAAACTTTTACCTTTACAACCCCTTTAACATCGGAGTTTAACATTCCCAAAGGGGAGCTGAATTGTATTTTAGGGAATCGATTACAAATTGCAATTGAGGGTTGGTAAACCCCCTCCCCCCAGCTGAGCAACATTGTTACTGCCCCTCAAGCATTCCCCCATTGCTTCTAGGGCAACATCGGGTTCATAGACATGCTGCAGCTGTAATTCTTTGTAGCTGTAGCTCTTTGCTTGGCAGCCGCAGCGGGATTATTACCCACATCGCACTCAGCGGGGGTTACCGATTCAAGTGAATGGGGCTGGGCTACAAGCGTGCGTGGCTGAAGCACAGTAATTAGGAGGTTGAAACAAACAGTGAGGAGGTGATACAATGCCACCTCATCGCCTGTCTATTGCTTTCTGAAGAGAGTTCTGAATGTGGATTGCGTTTCAGACAGCAAAGCAAGTCTAAACAAAGCCTGAAGGCTTCAAACAAACTTGTAAAAAGTTCTACAATGCTATTCTGCTCTTCTAGAAGCTGAGCCCTGTGTGAACAAGGCCCAAATGTACAAAGCCATAATACCAAGCATAATTATAAGACCCCTTTCAAGCTGAGCCGCGGCCGTGTTGGTGCTAAAGCATTCGTGTTTCAGTGCTTCCGAAGCGATGCCTATTCATTTCAATGGGCAGGGCGTTTTGGGAGCGCTAAATACAGCACAGCACTCCCAAACCGCCCCAAAGATGCTGCTTGCAGGACTTCTCCTAACGTCCCGCAAGCGCACCACCCCAGTGTGAATGTGGGCTTAATTCACAAAGCTTCTCCACAAGGATAAAGACGTAGATTTCAATGCTCATTGGAGTCAGCTGAAAAGAAATATCTTTATGCTTGCATGTTAGCTTTGTTATTGGAGCATATACGTCTTTAATTTACTGCAGGGGTGAATTATTCCTTAGAAGTAATACATGATCATACCTGGATGGCTTACCTGTCTAAATGAATCCACAATATGACAGCTGTTCTCAACACAACTGGACTCCCCCATAGGGGTGAATGGGGACACAATAAGAATGCACACAGAGGAGGAAAGGGACATATCCAGTGTGCTTCGCAATTCATTGAAAATGAACTAGCCCTCAAGCTGCAATGTAAGGATAATTAAAAAAAGCAAGTTATTTTCTTCTGATTAGATTTGAAAATTGCAGTCACGTGACTACAAGTAATGATCCCTGTATTGTGAATTGAGCTTATCATATATAAATAGGTGCAAAACATGAATGAAATCTGAATGCTGCTGGTCAAAAGTGACGAGAGTAAACAAGTAAATGTAATCTTTCAGCCAAACTCATATAGTATGACAAGGATTATTTATAACTGAAAAAACTTGTTTGCACTGAGAACTTGGCCAGAGTCTAGTAAGCACCATACTGCTCTGCATCCCATATAAGCCATATGCTCCAGCTTTCCCTAAGCACATGGTAATGCTTATTTGGCTCAAGCGCCTGCCAAAAATCCACTGGCAAAAAGACACCCTGGACTTCCGCCTCATAAAACAAAAGAGGATTCTCATTAGATCAGCACTTTCTAACCCTAACTGAAATCCCATCACTTTTATGAAGTATTTGGTCTTTTTTTTTTTTTTTTTTTCGATAAGACAATATCTGAAAAGGGAATCACAGAGAGCAATACCTTCTGATTCTAGCTGCACAGATGTAAAATAAAACACTGCAAATCTCTGGTAAAGCATGAAGTTAAAATTGATTTACTGTTCAACGAAAGGAATCTGAAACTGTACAGTTCAGTGAAATGCTGCCCTGTCCTGCCTCTGCATTGCTAGAATTAAAGAACAACGCCAGGAAGGGCTGCTAGGCTCCACGCACACTGGGCTTAAAAAGTCTGTTCTCTTGGGAGTAAAAAAAACGCTCATATAGAGCATTTTTTTTATAAAGTTTAGACGAGTTTAGGAGAGATTTATGTTTTTTCTGCCAGTAAGCTCCAATCAGGAATGCGAACCAGATGGCCATCTTAAGTGTGGGCATCTGAAGCCAGACTGTATTTCTTCCTGGATCTCATCCTTGCAGATCTCGCACATGCTCAGTGCAGCACAAACAGTGTAATAGGTTTCAGGTCAGGTTTCCATAGCAACAGCAGTGTCAGAGGAAGTTGCCGCCTCTTCCCAGAAGGCATTGCAAACAGGAAATGATGTGATGGGCCGCGGCCAGGGAGGAGGAAGTGAAAAATGAATACAGCAGATATACAGTAGGTGCTGAGAAAAAAAATATCTAATTTGTTTACAGTGCACAGTTAAGTGAGGGATGCTGAAGAGTTGTAAAAGTGGGTGGAACTCCACTTTAACCCCTTCCAGACCGGCGCGCGCCGATGTACGCCGGCACGGCTGCGCAAATGGACTTACAGGTACGTCCATTTGAATTCCCTGCCGTGCCATTGCGTGCGCGCCGGCGGCACCAGCCGGGAGCTCCGTGACTTGATCGCCGTGGGGATACCCGCGATCTCCTCACGGAGAGGACGAACAGGGAGATGCTGATGTTAACAGCATCTCCCCGTTCTGCCTAGTGACAAGTGTCACTGATCACAGCTCCCTGTCATCGGGAGCAGTGATCAGAGTAATGACACTGCTAGCCCATCCCCCTACAGTTAGTAATCACTCCCCTAGGACATACTTAACCCCTCCCCGCCCCCTAGTGGTTAACCCCTTCACTGCCAGTGTCATTTACACAGTAAGCAGTGCATTTTTAATCGCACTGATCGCTGTATAAATGATAATGGTCTCAAAAATGTGTCAAAAATGTCCAGCATAACGTCGCAGTCACACTAAAAATCGCTGATCGCCGCCATTAACAGTAAAAAAAAAAAATATTAATAAAAATGCCATAAAACTATCCACTATTTCGTAAACACTATAACTTTTGCGCAAACCAATCAAATGCTTACTGTGATTTTTTTTTTTTTACCAAAAAAATGTAGAAGAATACGATCGGCCTAAACTGAGGAAAAAAACAGTTTTTTATATATTTTTGGGGGATATTTATTATAGCAAAATGTAAATAATAATGCGTTTTTTTTCAAAATTGTCGCTCTTATTTTGTTTATAGCGCAAAAAATAAAAAACGCAGAGGCGATTAAATACCACCAAAAGAAAGCTCTATTTGTGGGGAAAAAAGGACGTCAATTTTGTTTGGGAGACACATCGCACGCCTGCGCAATTGTCAGTTAAATCAACGCAGTGCCGAATCGCAAAAAATGCTCTGGTCAGGAAGGGGGTAAAATCTTCCAGGGCTGAAGCGGTTAAAATGTGTAGTGTTTTTTTTTGAAGTTCACGACTCTAGCAGACACTGAAGTGAAGCACATTTCAAATGGTCTATTATTCCTGTATAGTTTCCCCTTTTACAAAATTGCTGGCAGATCTGAGATGCAAAGAAACCAGATTTCCCCTGCATCCTTCCCCCAATGTAAGTTCTGGGAGGTAAAAAAAAAAAAGACAAAGAAACCATTTCATAACTTATTCCACCTTAACCACTTCCCATCCAGGCCAAGTCTGACATTTCTCTCCTACATGTGAAATTCATCATTTTTTTTTTTTGCTTGAAACACCCCCAAACATTATATATGTTTTTATAGCAAAGACCCTAGAGAATACAATGGCGGTCGTTGCAACTTTTTATCTCTCACGGTATTTGCGCAGCAATTTTTCTAACAGGTTTTTTTCATGCTTTAAAAAAAAAAAAAAAATTAGCCCAATTTTTTTGCATAATGTGAAAGATGAAGTTACGCCAAGTAAATAGATACCAAACATGTCATTCTTCAAAATTGCACACGCTCGTGGAATGGCGCCAAACTTGGGTACCTAAAAAACCCATAGGTGACACTTTAAAAATTTTTACTGGTTACGTGGTTTAAGTTACAGAGGAGGTTTAGGGCTAGAATTATTGCTCTATCATTCGCAGCATAGGGCTAGAATTATTGCTCTTGCTCTATCGTTTGCGGCGATAACTCACATGTGTGGTTTGATATGTGGGCGGGACTTATGAATGTGTTCGCTTCTGCGTTCGAGCACACGAGCACACAGGCGCTTTAAATTTTTCTTTTTATTATTGTTAATTTTATTTAGCTTTTTTTAGTTCGACACTTAAAAAAAAAAAAATTGATCACTTTTATTCCTATTACAAGGAATGTACACATCCCTTGCAATACGAATATGGCATGATCGGTCCTCTTTACAGTGAGATATGGGGTCAGTAAGACCCCAAATCTCACCTCTAAGCCTGAAATAAAAAAAATAAATAAAATGATATCAGCTTCCCAGCCGAGGCGGCGCCATTCGTTTGAATTCAGAGGCCGGGCGTGACGTCATAACATCGCGCCCGACCTCTGAATGATCATAGAGACTCCGGCGACCATCCTTTCCACCGGAAATCTCTATGAGTACCATCTGGGGTTGGTAGATCCTGTCTCAGACTCACCGATGGATGCGGTGAGTCGGTAGAAGCACCGAAGGGCGGCGGGGGGGGGGGGTAAGGGAGGGGGATGCGTCATAGGAGGGCCAATGAAAGCTGCAGAGCTGGAGGAGTCTGTCTGTAAGGGCCCTTTCACACTAGGGCGGGGGCTGCATCAGCGGTAAAGCGCCGCTTTTGTAAACGGTGCTTTACCATCGGTATTCGGACGTTAGCGGGGCGGTTTTACCCCCCGCTAGCGGCCGAGAAAGGGTTAAAGACCACCACAAAGTGCCTCTGCAGAGGTGCTTTGCCGGCGGTAAAGCCGCGCTGTCCCATTGATTTCAATGGGCAGGAGCGGTGGAGGAGCGGTATACACTCTGCTCCTTCACTGCTCCAAAGATGCTGCTAGCAGGACATTTTTTCCCGTCTTGCCAGTGCACCGCTCCAGTGTGAAAGTCCTCGGGGCTTTCACACTGGATACAAAGCAGTGGCACTTTTGGGTCGGTTTGCAGGCGCTATTATTAGCGCAATAGCACCTGCAAACCGCCCCAGTGTGAAAGGGCCCTAAATCCAGGAAGTTAACAGGCAGCAGCTTCAGCTTGCCCACAGTTAAAATGGCTGCAGCCAGACTTTGTGGAGGGAGATTTTTGCAGCATATTTGGCAAGTACAGAATCGGTATATATAAAATAATATGCAAAGTGGTTGGAGAGAAGCTTCAGAATGGCAAATATGTTTTTATTACAAATTATGTGAGCAGACTGCAGTTCCTCTTTAAAAGGTATCAGTCAGGAGAAGGGTTCAAAAGAAGGCATTAGATATACCATGGAACACAGGGAAGATAGTCATCATCAAGTGGACAAAATATGGCACAACAGTGACCTTAACAAGAACTGGACGTCCCTCCAAGATTGATGAAAAGATGAGAAGAAAACTGGTCAGGGAGGCTGCCAAGAGGCCTACAGCAACATTAAAAGACCTGCAGAAATATCTGGCAAGTACTGGCTGTGTGGTACATGTGACAACAATCTCCCATATTCTTCATATATCTGGTCTATGGGGTAGAGTGGCAAGATGGAAGCCTTTTCTTACAAACAAAGAAAATTGACCGTGATACTTTTTTTATTTGCACTAACATACAATTTTTCAGGACAAGCTTTCGGGGTATGTCCCCTTCTTCAAGGTCCAAGCAGTACTCAAGTGTACTCAAGAGTACTGCTTGGACCTTGAAGAAGGGGACATACCCCGAAAGCTTGTCCTGAAAAATTGTATGTTAGTGCAAATAAAAAAAGTATCACTTACAAACAAAAACATTCAAGCCCGGGCTAAATTTTGCAATCTGAAGTGTCCCAAAAGCATGTGGGAAAATGTGTTATGGTCTGATGAAACCAAGGTTGAACTTTTTGGCCATAATTCCAAAAGAGATGCTTGGCGCAAAAACAAACACTCCACATCAATAAAACAACACCATACCTACAGTGAAGCATGGTGGTGGCAGCGTCATGCTTTGGGGGCGTTTTTCCTTAGCTGGAACAGGGGCCTTAGTCAAGGTTGAGGGAATTATGAACAGTTCCAAATACCAGTCAATATTGGCACAAAACCTTAAGGCTTCTGCTAGAAAGCTGAACATGAAGAGGAATTTAATCTTTCAGCATGACAACAACCCAAAGCATACATCCAAATCAACAAAGGAATGGCTTCACCAGAAGAAGATTAAAGTTTTGGAATGGCCCAGCCAGAGCCCAGACCTGAATCTGATTGAAAATCTGTGGGGTGGTCTGAAGACGCCCTCACAATCTGACAGATTTGGGGTGTTTTTGCAAAGAAGAGTGGGCAAATTTTACCAAGTCAAGATGTGCCATGCTGGTAGACTCATACCCAAAAAAGACTAAGTGCTGTAATAAAATCAAAGGTGCTTCAACAAAGTATTAGTTTAAGGGTGTGCATACTTCTGCAACCATATTATTTTATTTTTTTACTTTTACTTCCCTCCACCTAAAAGATTTCAGTTTGTTGTTCAAATCGAGTTGTACAATTTATAGGTCACATTAAAAGGTGGAAAAGTTCTAAAATGATTTATCTTTGTCTCATTTTTTTTTACATCACAGAAACCTGACATTTTAACAGGGGTGTGTAGACTTTTTACATCCACTGTAGGTGTATGAAGAATGATTGCAATTTTCAGATTTTGCATTTCAGTATTTGGGTAAATCAAATAACCAAAATGTACTCGATTTGTTCATATTTAGAACATGCTCATGCAAATTTATACAGAAGTTCCAGTTGAAACAGGGGTCCCTTTAAAACACTGAGGGACTTAAAATTTTAGAGGGTTTAAAATGTACTTGTTCACCAAGCACAGATAGCTTTCACTATACTACTTTCCAAAAGGAGAGATACAGGTCTTTTACACAGCAGGCGCTCTTGCCTGCCCCTCCTCTCCCATGCCCATTCACAGGAAGTGTTGGATTTTGTGAATGGGTTTACTGAATGCAAAGCCTTCTGTGATTGAGCAAGTGTAGGAGGAGGGATGAGCAATGCATCTGTAAACAATGCTACAACTGCTGTGTAGGACATCTGTAAGCTGGGATGTCAGGGTGCAAGAAGTACACCAATAGCTATACTATCAGAACTTAGTAAGAGAGTAAATTGAGAAAAAAATGGGAGCGTTCCACTAGCTGCCATGCATCTCACTGCATAGTAATTGGCAATTGTCTTTTTAGTAAAAAAACTCCTAAACCGTGGAGGTTTAGGAGATATTTCAAACACCTACATGTACGCCTTAATATAGGCTTATTTGAGGAATTCCCAAATAAATGTGTACCTAAAAACAGGGTGACACTGTAGGTACACCTGTAATAGTGTGCCAATGTCCTGATAGTGGATCAATGAGGCTATAGCAACTAGAAAAATGGACTTTCAAGGCACACGGGTATACTGACTATAAAAGGTAAAAAAAAGGATTTGGTCATCCGGGGGCAAAACGGTAAAGTAACTGGGGAACCTAAATTGTCCTAATATATAAATTAGAATATAGGTTTTGTAGAGCTTAGTATAAAATAGATCATTTATTTATTCCCCCAAACAGCCACTAGGGACCAAATTGTTCCAAAGGGGAAGATTTCCAAGGGTAAATATTAGTAATATATCGGAAAAACAGAGAAAAGTCTTTTTCTCTTTTGTATGATGGTTATTGAGTTTAATATTAGTGGATATAGAGGAAAAAAAGATCTAGTATATTTATAGGTACAACAAAGGGTTGAAAGAAATAATAATAATGAGGACCAAAAAATGCACACAGCTTACCATACGATAGTCATGCATGGTGAAAAATTTATGAATAAAGTATCTCAGCTGGCAAGCTGGGTAGCTATTTATTTTAAAAAAAGGCCACAGTATGAACAAGACGCTGTGGAGGCACCGTGTATAGCCAGATATCCCAAATTGGAAGTAGACCTATATTGGTTAATAGTGGGAATTTACCGTTTTGCCCCCGGATGACCAAATCCTTTATGGGGTCCCCATGTGGCCGTTATATTCGGTCGGAGCCCATCCTTTGCTCTAACGCTCTATATCTTACTTTGAAGTATACCTTATGTATATATGTATTATACTTATCGATGCATTTTATATACATTCAGCAGAAATTTCTTTAGCTCCTGAAGAAGCGTTATCTCAACGCACAACATGTTGAGCTACTAAGAAAATACCTACCCGGACCTACAACCTGACCCATGACTCAGTAGTCTACATCGACAATCGTAACATCGGCTTGGGAATTTGTTCCCCATTTGTTTCTGAATGTTTTATTACATATATGTTACAATAAGTTGTGTCTTGGTTGTATATAGGGCAGGAAATACCAAGTACATACAAAAATAATTTCTCTATGGATTGTGTTATTTATATTAATTGTTTCTATCTATGTAGATTATAATCAAATAAAACCATTTTTACCTTTTATAGTCAGTATACCCGTGTGCCTTGAAAGTCCATTTTTCTAGTTGCTATAGCCTCATTAATATAGGCTTACCTGTAGGTAAGAGGTTGTACAGGGTGTACAACCACTTTAAAGTGGTATTGAAGTCAATTTGTTTTTAAAACTGCTGACAGGTATACTTTTTATAGCAATAATGTAATGTGATCTGAGCAGCACATGCACAGCTCAGACCACGTTTACGGCACTCCCTTCTGTGCTGTGATGACATGACCCGCATACACATGCTCAGGAGAGTGATGTCATTGCAGCCCTGACACTTAATTGGCTGAAGAAACAGAATCCAGAGAGAAGACTGTGGCAAAAAAGAAGGAAGACTGGACTGTGGCAAAAAGGAGGGAAGACTGGACTGTGGCAAAAAGGAGGGAAGACTGGACTGTGGCAAAAAGAAGGGAAGACTGGACTGTGGCAAAAAGGAGGGAAGACTGTGGCAAAAAGAAGGGAAGACTGTGGCAAAAAGAAGGGAAGACTGGGGGGAAAAAAGAAGGGAAGACTGGGGGGAAAAAAGAAGGGAAGACTGGGGGAAAAAAAGAAGGGAAGACTGGGGGAAAAAAAGAAGGGAAGACTGGGGGGGAAAAAAGAGGGAAGGCTGGGGGGAAAAAAGAGGGAAGGCTGGGGGAAAAAAGAGGGAAGACTGGGGGGAAAAAAGAGGGAAGACTGGGGGGAAAAAAGAGGGGAGACTGGGGGGAAAAAAGAGGGGAGACTGGGGGGAAAAAAGAGGGAAGACTGGGGGGAAAAAAGAGGGAAGACTGGGGGGAAAAAAAGGGAAGACTGGGGGGAAAAAAGAGGGAAGACTGGGGGGAAAAAAGAGGGAAGACTGGGGGGGAAAAAGAGGGAAGACTGGGGGGGAAAAAGAGGGAAGACTGGGGGGGAAAAAGAGGGAAGACTGGGGGGGAAAAAGAGGGAAGACTGGGGGGGAAAAAAGAGGGAAGACTGGGGGGGAAAAAAGAGGGAAGACTGGGGGGAAAAAGAGGGAAGACTGGGGGGAAAAAGAGGGAAGACTGGGGGGAAAGAGGGAAGACTGGGGGGAAAAAGAGGGAAGACTGGGGGGAAAAAGGGAAGACTGGGGGGAAAAAGAGGGAAGACTGGGGGGAAAAAGAGGGAAGACTGGGGGGAAAGAGGGAAGACTGGGGGGAAAGAGGGAAGACTGGGGGGAAAGAGGGAAGACTGGGGGGAAAGAGGGAAGACTGGGGGAAAGAGGGAAGACTGGGGGAAAAGAGAGAAGCTCCCGGGTACCAGCAGGAGTGGTGACAGCAAAGTACTGAAGGACTCTGTTTGAAAGGCATGTCTGTCATCATGTGCTATTATGTGGTGCATGCTAACACATTACGGCATAATCCTGCAGGCAGCGCCTTTTTTATGAGGGACTTTAATAGCACTTCAACTCCCTGTATGCCAGCATATTTTAAAAATGCATTTTTTTTCTAGTTTTTCTTTAATTCTAAATGCTGGTAGCCTACGGCGTATAGCATTTTATATAAACAATGCATATAGAGAAAGAAATTGAAAAAATGTCAGACATAGCTGTGAGCACCAGTGCTTCAGACTTGCCTGGCTTACCTGAAAGGAAGTGAAGTGTTTCAGTAAAAACAGACACCATTAAGCCCCCTGCATTTTTCTGGCAGGTGACGGGGAAGAAAAAAAGAATAATAAAATAGCGCCTGAGGGGGCCCGTCGTCATGAACACTGGTACAGATGTTTCAACACTTCATTTAATGACTCTTTCATAAGAAATAGAATGCTAGCAGGTAACTGCAGAGGCGGCCATGACACGAAGGGCTCGAGCTCACAGCAATTACACATCGATTACCTCTTTGAATTCACTTTAGTTGTGCAGACAGATTTCAGTGTTTAGCAGGAAAACAGGATAAGCAGGAGGAAATCTGAGATAAGGGATGAGTCAGGGTGTGGTAACAGACAATATCAGTCTAAAATGACATCCTGTAAATTCATTATCACAGATTCTGCATCTAAGTAAAACACGTCTCCAGCTTTACTTTGTATATTGTTGCAATGTCAACCCATCACCTGATCTGGCAAAGATTTAAAGTGGGAGCAAACTCCCATGGATGCTTTTTACCTATAGGAAGGCTTACCTCTAGGTACATTAAATATCCCCTAAATGTGCACCGTTTAGGTGATTTAAACTTGTGAAGCCACCAGTGACGTCACTGGCGCATGCGCTGTGAAGGAATGGCATACCCGTGCAGTTCCTTTAGAGCCCTGTTCTCTGATGGCTCCCACGTGCCATCGCGTCTCGTCTAATCAAAGGACCGGAGCCCGCCAACAAGGAAGGAAGACCAGGTGAAGATGGAAGCCCTTTCAGTGCGCCGCTGGAGGGCTTCCTTTTAAGACAAGTTTCACATAACGTGCTAGTATGTGATGCATGCTAGCACATTATAACTTTGCCTTGAGGGGTTTAAAAAAAAAAAAAGCTGCAGTATCCATATGACACTGCAGCTACCCCATGCCAACACTAAGAGTGAGCACTGACACATCACATGACCACTGATCAGTTCTTGGTCTGCTTGTTGTAGCAGAGAACAGTGATTGTTAGTTCCTGTACCCCACTTTGCTCCTCCAGCACTCACTGGAGCGTCAGGAAGGAGGGGGCACCGCAGGCTCCATCTCTCAGCTGTGTGCTAAAAGGCGGATCCATTCCCAATCCTTCCCATACAGATACTCTGTCCTCAGTGCAGCTGGGCTCCCTCTCGCCGCTGAAGCTATCAACAGTAGAGGAGGACTTTTGAAGCTGGGGGCGGGGGGCAGAGACACTAGTTCACCATCAGGCTTGCTCCCCTTGTGATTGTTTGCAGGCAATGGGTGGATCCATACCCAACAGACTGTCTACTATTGACTTTAGAATCTGCCCAATGCCTGCTGTCAATCACAAGAAGAAAGTGGACCTGATGGGGAATTAGTGTGTCAGCTTTTCAGACAAATTCCGCTCTCTGACAATATCACTGGTTGCTAGGAAGCTGTTGGCTGTGTAGTAGACATTTCCCTTAGCAACCAGTGACAGGTGGGGAGAGGAGGTGGTAGCAGCAGCAAACTTGCTGCCTGCTACACAGAGTACAGAGTCAGGCATAGGCCTCGTGCTTGTCTGTGTATGCCAACTTACAGCTGGTCTTAATTACTGCCAGTTTTTTTTATTTAAGAACCTGCGGTAATTATTTTTGAATTGGGTGCATGAATAACACCATTTTTACAAAGTGGCAATATTACTGCGCCAAATCAAAAATAATTACCTCCAGTTCATAGAGATTAAAAACTACCCGAATCTGCTGCATGTGCCAGTTAAGCCAGCGAAACAGGCGGCAGAGATTTTTTTTTTTTTAAACTGGCATTTGGGCTTTATTGAATATCTCAAGTGTATTTTTGGCTCTGAATTGCACAGCACCCATGTCAGCCCTGCCGACTGTTTCGGTTGTAATGCAGAGAACACAGACCTCTCCTCACCTTTCTTAAAATCTGGCAAATTCAACAAATTGGGAGTAAATAAGAAAAGTTCATTGTTTAGCTTTACAAACATAAATGCTCCAATGAAGTATAGTCTGCAAAGACATCCGATACACTGCAGGTTTTGGCAGGTAAATAAGCCATCTACAAAACACTCAGACATGAACCATCCCATTAACCCATGTCACGCTTCAAAATTGCGCCCGCTCGTGGAATGGCGACAAACTTTTACCCTTAAAAATCTCCATAGCGACATTTAAAAAATTTTACAGGTTGCATGTTTTGAGTTACAGAGGAGGACTAGGGCTAGAATTATTGCTCTACCTCTACCGATCACGGCGATACCTCACATGTGTGGTTTCAACACCATTTTCATATGCGGGCGCCACTCACGCTTCTGCACGCGAGCTCGGCGGGACGGGGCGCGTTTAAAATTTAAAAAATTTTTTCTTATTTATTTTACCTTTTATTTTTAAGTTTCACACAGTTTTTTTTTTCTTTTTTTAAATCCACGCAGAGACCACTCTTATCGGAAAGCGGACCGCCGGCCGAAGAAGAGGATACCGGGGTTATGGCAGCTAGCTGCTGCCATAACGATATTCCTCTTCAAACTTAGCATGTATATCGGCGTGCGGCGGTCCGTAAGTGGTTAATACCCAAGATCAAATGATCTGTAATTGGGGCTAAGTCTAGTACGTTTCTGATTAAACTAGGATCTAGTAATAACACTCCATGTGATCTCACATTGGATGCACGTGAGCGCGAATTACTCAACATGGCTGTTGTTAATATATGTAAATGGGCAGTCAGCAGCGGCCTTGAAATAAAAAAAAATGGATTCTAGTTGTACAGGGCATATATATATATATATATATATATATATATATATATATATATATATATATATATACACACACACACACACACACACATATATACATACACACACATACACACATACAGTTGTGCCCATAAGTTTACATACCCTGGCAGAATTTGATGATTTATATATATTTGATATATATTTATATATATTTGATATATATATATATATATATATATATATATATATATATATATATATATATATATATATATATATATATATATTATATTACGGTATATTATATATGTGTGTGTGTATATATATATATATATATATATATATATATATATATATATATATATACATACATACATATATATATATATATATATATATATATATATATATATATATATACATACATACATACATACATACATACATACACACACATACAGTTGTGCCCATAAGTTTACATACCCTGGCAGAATTTGATTTCTTGGCCATTTTTCAGAGAATATGAATGATAACATAAAAACTTTTCTTTCACTCATGTTAGAGTTTGGCTTGAAAAATGGCCAAGAAATCATAAATTCTGCCAGGGTATGTAAACTTATGAGCACAACTCTACATACCCTCACAGTACTGTTCAAAAGATGTAGGTCCTTTAGGAAAAAATGCTGTAACGCGACGATGTTCCCTACAACAATTAAAGTGTCACGTACGACAAAACTTTTTTCCTCCAATTTTGGATAGAGTAAGCAAAGGTTATAATCACACTCAGGTTTGTTTGTTTTTTCATCATTGTAAGGGAGGGTTTTAACCCTGTCAATTTTTTTTTTCGCCATGTGTCCCATTGCAGAGATTTCCCTTCACTTCCTGTCCCTTAGCCAAACCAGGAAGTAAGAGGGGGGAGATCCCTCCATAGTGAGGGAATCCTGGGATGTCACCAGGATCACTAGAAATAGTGTGACAGTTGGAAGATTTCCCCTCTATTACTGTTCTGATGTCAACCGAAAATTAGGGTTTTTCTTTTACTTTGACTTTTGATATTACCAGGAAACAGGACATATCGAGAGGGTGAATCTCCCCAATGGGGGGCACAGACAGCAATAAATCTTGACAAAAGTTCTCTCTCCACTCTATCCAAAACTTAAAAAAAAAAAAAAAAATTAGCTTTAGTGACACTTTAAATGAACAGTATTATTCTTTAGTTAGCAGCCTACAAAGTGCATAAACCTAAGAAAAAATCCAAGCAATATTTGGTGTGTCTACTCTTTGTCATCAACATACATACAGTACTGTGCAAATGATTTAGACACTTGTGAAAAAATGCTGTAAAGTAGCAATGCTTTCATTAACAAAGATATCGCTTAAACAGAAAAAAAGGCCTGTACTTTTGAAGTATTGATGAGACCATTAATTCTCATCAAACCCAAAACCCGTATAATGCTTCACTTTTGCCTGTGGACACTTATGCTTGTACCATTCTTCATCCCTTTGGCAAAAAAAAAAAAAAATTCACATTTGGACTCATCAGTCCAGAGCACCTGCTGCCATTTTTCTACATACCAGTTCTTGTATTTTGATGCTTATTACAATCGTTGGCCTTGTTACCACATTAGAGGTTTGGCTTCAATAGCTGCAAGTCTTCCATGAAGACATCTGACCAGACTTCTCTAAACTGTAGATGGGTGCACCAAAGTCCACTTGTTTCTGCCGAGGCTGAGCTGATGGTGTCATCAGACATCTTATGACTGCAGAGGGAAGTCAGCATGACTTGCTCTGCACTAATGCCACCCATTTCTATTTGCTTCAGTAGAATAGATGGACAGCACATCTGGAGTATCTTCTTGTCAGCTAGACACGCTAGAACACTGTCCCTACACAACGCACACCAGCGCGCATGCATTTTACAGAGCATAATGCACGTAAGCTGGTGTGAACAGGCCCTGTGTGCAAGTGTACCCGAGAGAACTGATGTGGTTTTAAAGGCAAACGTGAACACGGCAAATATCGATTAGATTTTTTTGCCTGTTTATAGGTTGCTGATTAACCACTTCCCGACTGGCGCACGCCGATGTACATCGGCAGAATGGCACGGCTGGGCAAATGGACTTACAGGTACGTCCATTTGAATTCCCCGCCGTGCCATTGCGTGCACACGCCGGCCGGGAGCTCCACGAGTCGGGTCGCGGGTCCCGCGGACTCGATCGCCGCGGGGATACCCGCGATCGCCTCACGGAGAGGACGAACGGGGAGATGCTGATGTAAACAGCATCTCCCCGTTCTGCCTAGTGACAGGTGTCACTGATCACAGCTCCCTGTCATCGGGAGCAGTGATCAGCGTAGTGACACACACAGTCCATCCCCCTACAGTTAGAATCACTCCCCTAGGACATACTTAACCCCTCCTCGCCCCCTAGTGGTTAACTCCTTCACTGCCAGTGTCATTTACACAGTAATCAGTGCATTTTTAATCGCAATGATCGCTGTATAAATGACAATGGTCCCAAAAATGTGTCAAAAATGTCCGTCATAACGTCGCAGTCACAATAAAAATCGCTGATCGCCGCCATTACTAGTAAAAACAAAAAATTAATAAAATTGCCATAAAACTAACTTTTAAAATAACTTTTGCACAAACCAATCAATAAACGCTTATTGCGATTTTTTTTTAACAAAAATATGTAGAAGAATACGATCGGCCTAAACTGAGGAAAAAAAATGTTTTTTTATATATTTTTAGGGGATATTTATTATAGCAAAATGTAAAAAATAATGTGTTTTTTTCAAAATTGTCGCTCTTTGTTTATAGCGCAAAAAATAAAAAAATCGCAGAGGTGATCAAATACCACCAAAGGAAAGCTCTATTTGTGGGAAAAAAAGGACGTCAATTTTGTTTGAGAGCCACATCGCATGACCGCGCAATTGTCAGTTAAAGCTATGCAGTGCCGAATCGCAAAAAGTGCTCTGGTCAGGAAGGGGGTAAAATCATCCGGAGCTGAAGCGGTTAATAGAATAAAAAAATCTATGGAATGGATCGGGTCGGCAAACATTATCCTTGCTGGAACCATTCAGGACCATCCCTAATCCTTACAGAGAGTTAAACTTCAGTGACCATCACCTTCAAGACACTGGCGAATAAACTGGTTTGCTTCCTGTGTGGGAGGGGTCATGTAAGGGAGGGATTCCTGTGTGTTTTTGGTCTGCCAGTGTTCATTTACCTATAGGTGGCACATAACCCAAATGGTCACGATTATAGCCTACTCTCTCTCGTAATGTACAATAAAGGAAAAATCGATTTTATATATACACTGTACATACAGTATCTCGCAAAAGTGAGTACACTTCTCACATTTTTGTAAATATTTTATCTTTTCATGTGACAACACTGAAGAAATTACACTTTGCTACAATGTAAAGTAGTGAGTGTACAGCTTGTATAACAGTGTAAATTTGCTGTCCCCTCAAAATAACTCAACACTCAGCCATTAATGTCTAAATCGTTGGCAACAAAAGTGAGTACACCCCTAAGTGAAAATGTCCAAATTGGGCCCAAAGTGTCAATATTTTGTGTGGCCACCATTATTTTCCAGCACTGCCTTAACCCTCTTGGGCATGGAGTTCACCAGATCTTCACAGGTTGCCCCTGGAGTCCTCTTCCACTCCTCCATGATGACATCACGGAGCTTGTGGATGTCAGAGACCTTGCGCTCCTCCACCTTCTGTTTCAGGATGCCCCACAGATGCTCAATAGGGTTTAGGTCTGGAGACATGCTTGGCCAGTCCATCACCTTTACCCTTGGCTTTTTCAGTGGTTGTCTTGTGTTTGGGGTCGTTATGCTGAAATACTGTCCTGCGGCCCAGTCTCCGAAGGGGGGGAATCATGCTCGGCTTCAGTATGTCACAGTACATGTTGGCATTCATGGTTCCCTCAATGAACTGTAGCTCCCCATTGCTGGCAGCACTCATGAATCCCCAGAGAATGACACTCCCGCCACCATGCTTGACTGTAGACAAGACACTTTGTACTCCTCACCTAGTTGCTGCCACACATGCTTGACACCATCTGAACCAAATAAGTTTATCTTGGTCTCATCAGACCACAGGACATGGTTCCAGTAGTCTGCTTGTCTTCAGCAAACTGTTTGTGAGCTTTTTTGTGCATCATCTTTAGAAGAGGCTTCCTTCTGAGACGAAAGCCATGCAGACCAATTTGATGCAGTGTGCGGCGTGTGGTCTGAGCACTGACAGGCTGACCCCCCACCCTTCAACCTCTGCAGCAATGCTGGCAGCACTCATACGTCCATTTCCCAAAGACAACCTCTGGATATGACGCTGAGCTCGTGCACTCAACTTCTTTGGTCGACCATGGCGAGGCCTGTTCTGAGCGGAACCTGTCCTGTTAAACCGCTGTATGGTCTTGGCCACCAGCTGCAGCTCAGTTTCAGGGTCTTGGCAATCTTCTTATAGCCTAGGCCATCTTTATGTAGAGCAACAATTATTTTTTCAGATCCTCAGAGAGTTCTTTGCCATGCGGTGCCATGTTGAACTTCCAGTGACCAGTATGAGAGCGATAACACCAAATTTAACACACCTGCTCCCCATTCACACCTGAGACCTTGTAACACTAATGAGTCACATGACACCGGGGAGGGAAAATGGCTAATTGGGCCCAATTTGGACATTTTCACTAAGGTGTGTGTACTCACTTTTGTTGCCAGCGGCTTAGACATTAATGGCTGTGTGTTGAGTTATTTTGAGGGGACAGCAAATTTACACTGTTATACAAGCTGTACACTCACTACTTTACATTGCAGCAAAGTGTCATTTCTTCAGTGTTGTCACATAAAAAGATAGAAAAATTTTTTTACAAAAATGTGAGGGGTGTACTCACTTTTGTGAATATATATATATATATATATATATATATATATATATATATATATATATATATATAAAATCTTAGGTAATGACTGAAACCTAAGTAAATGGTACCTGGTTTCTGTCAAATTGGAGAGCCTTTTTAGAGAGGCTAACTGGTATTTATTTAGGCATTTCCCTCTTATTTGTGACCCAGAGTTTTCTAAACTAGACTACAAACTCTGCTATTTTCCTGCAGGACATCAAGGATGAGCTATCAGCAAATTAGAAGGTAAACCACGGTATATTGTCTTCCTTTTCAATTACAGCAGTCAAACAGATGATGTAATAAGGGTCTTTAAAGTGATTGTAAGGTCTCTTATTTTCTATAAAAATAACAAACATGTTAAACTTACCTGCCCTGTGTAGTGGTTTTGCACAGAGCAGCCTGGATCCTGCTCTTCTCGGGTCCCTTGTTGGAGCTCCTGGCCCCTCCCTCCTGCTGAGTGCCCCCACAGCAAGCAGCTTGCTATGGGGGCACCCGAGCCGAGCTGCAGCTCCGTGTATCCATTCAGACACAGAGCTGCGGTTTAGCCCCGCCCCTTTCTCCTGATTGGCTGAATTTGATTGACAGCAGCTGGAGCCAATGGCTGCTGCTGTGTCTCAGCCAATCAGGAGGGAGAGTCCCAGATGGGCGAGGCACTCATTTACATCGCTGGATGGGGGGCTGCTACATACAGGAGGCTTTTTATCTTAATGCATAGAATGCATTAGGATAAAAAATTCTC